>JALMGA010000013.1:16596860-17171860 GCA_023333525.1 Aspidoscelis tigris stejnegeri | reverse complement strand
ACTTTGAAAGAAAAAATGCTATGTTAAAAAAGGAAAAAAAGTTTTGCCTGCAAAATAGATGTCTACTTAAGGGGCTGAGCAACCACAGAGTTCCATGGACTCTGTACGTTTTTGAATAAGTATCATAAGTAGGATTAAACAACAGGCATGTTATTGTGAAAAGAGAAATATGAATATTAATTCTTCGACAGAGGATTTCTCTGTTTTTCACTTTCTGCTCGAGCAAATGGCTAGGTGCAGTGCAGAGAACTTTAGAAAGGAAAGCCAGGGATTTGGAGAAAAATCAGTTTGAGGCTATGCAGAAGCTTGAACACTTAAAAAAAATCATGCATGTCTGTCATCCTGAAGCTTGGGTGATAGGGGTTTATTCCCACCTCCCCCCCTTTTTTTTTTTTACCTCCCCCCCCCCCCCCACACACAAATTCATTCTTGCCTGCAACTGATTGGGACTTTGAACGACTACAAATTAGTTTAGTGACGGGGCAACTCTCTCCGATATCTCTGTGAATAGGTTGAAGATGAGCAAGGTTGACAGGAAACCTAAGGGTCTAATGAGTCCTTCAAATGCTTGATTTGCCACTCAGAGGACAACTAGGCCATAAGCAGCCTGGCACATTGGAAATCAATACCTCGCTATGGAATTTCATTATGCCCCAGCCTCTTTGGTTCATACCATTTTATATTTTGATGGATTGCATGAAGGAAATGATCACCAAAGACACAGATATCCATAAAAAACATTCCCTTGTATATAGCCTTAAAAATCAGTCATGGGTAGCCTGCGTGAAGTCACAGTATTGATTTTGTGTGCGTTGGGCATCTATAGGTGGGGCTGGTAATTCTGGCTGGGGTTGGGATCTGGGGAGTAGATTAATATAAGCAGGTTTTGCGCCAAGAGAGACTTCATTCTAGGCCTAAAGATGCCTCCAAAGGCCAGTTAAGGAAGATACAATGGAAATAACCTCCTATGCCTTTAGATGTGCAGGGGAGGCCCTCCTGGTTGTACTGTCACCTTCATTGGTTGAGGGGTAGAGACCTAGGCCAGGGCTTTTTGGCTGGTGTCCCCCTGACTGTGGAATAGTCTGTGGCAGGCACCTTCACTATCTCCATTCAGAAGATTGGTAAAGACACACTTATCCATCTGCTTGGTCTTTGACTTGAGGAACATCTTCCCTTCCACACATTCAGTTATTATTTTAGTTGGCTGTTATGATTTCTAGTATGCTCATTTAATTTTTTTATTTCTGTCGCTTGTAACCTGCTCAGAAACCACTGTGAAGGCAAAGGCTTTGGGGCCAGAGGGAAAGGAAGGCGCTGGGCAGTGCAGTGTAAGCTGTGCGTGCCAGGAGCAGGGTGTGATGAAACAGAGCTCCATGCGCCATTCGATACCTTAGTGCGATACAATTGAATTTGCACCTGGAGACCCCTTCAGCTTTCCCATCATGTGAGTTCTGTAAGTGATCTAGGAGGATGACCAGCCATCCCCACAGAAGCAGGCGGGTCCTTTCTGTTTTGAGCCGGAACTCCCATCAGCCTCAGTGAGCCCAGCCTGCAGCTGATGGAACTTGAAGGTTCAAAGTATCCAACTGGGGAAATCTGCTTGAGACCTTAAACATACACTGTCAATTATTATTATTATTATTATTATTTTAAAAAAAGAAGGAAATGTTTAACAAAATAGATGGATTGTAGGAGTTATAGGGCTGTCTGTAAGGTCCGTGGAATGAAAAAAGCACAGGGCTGGTGTTGCTCTCCGTGAGTCTTAGCATGGCCTGCCTCGGAGCTAGAGTGCCTTTTTTGTGTGCATTTCTGCTTAGCTGTTAATCTCGCTCTTTTCTCTCCTCCTCCTTGCACCCCCTCCTCGCCTTGATGTTTTTAGGAGACGTGCAGAAGGGTCAAACAAATCGAACCGCCAAGACGAAGGATGCCCACGTCTGCGGCAGATGCTGTGCCGAGTTCTTTGAACTATCAGATCTCCTGCAACACAAGAAGAACTGTACTAAAAATCAATTAGTTTTAATTGTGAGTGAAAATCCCGCCCCTCCATCTCAAGCCTTCCCCTCCAGCTCCCCTGCTGATAATCCTGACGAACCGAGAAATGACACAGTAAGTAACATGGAACAAGCGGACTGCCGCCACCTTTCTGAGCATCACGACAACAAACCCAGCCAGGAAGAGTCCATGACTGTAGAGACTTCCGGCCACGTTACTAAGAAAGCGAGCGATAACTCCCAGGCAGTCGATGAAAGTATTCCAAGCGGTAACTGCTCCACACTGGGTACCTCAGCTATAACAACCTCTCTACCTCAAGTCGGGGATCTGAGCGTGCTAGGCAACGTCTCTATGATCAACAGCAACGTCATCATCGAGAACCTTCAGAGCACGAAAGTGGCGGTGGCGCAGTTCTCCCAGGAAGCCCGGTGCAACGGCGCCTCCGCTAGCAAGCTGGCCGTCCCTGCTCTCATGGAGCAGCTGCTGGCGCTGCAGCAGCAGCAGATCCACCAATTGCAGCTCATCGAACAGATCCGCCACCAAATATTGCTGCTGGCCTCCCAGGGCGCGGATCTGCCGGCGTCTCCCTGCCCGTCCCAGAGCACGTTACGAACGTCCACCAACCCCTTGTCCACCTTGAGTTCCCATTTGTCACAGCAGCTGGCTGCCGCGGCTGGGTTAGCTCAAAGTCTAGCTAGCCAGTCTGCCAGCATCAGTGGTATGAAGCAACTCCCCCCTATACAGCTACCTCAGAGCAATCCTGGCAACGCCACGGTCCCATCCAGTAGTGGCGCGTCTCCAAATATTAACCTAACTGCGGCGACAGTCCCGGCACCATCCTCTGACAAAGTGGTGGCAAACGCGGGTGGCCTACCGCCGCTCGGCAATCCTCCAGTGACTGTTCCATCGTCATCCTCACCAGCTTTTGCAATAAGCAGCTTATTAAGCCCTGCATCAAACCCTCTTCTACCTCAAGCCAGCCCTAGCAATTCTGTGTTCCCCACCCCCTTGTCAAATCTCGGTTCACCTGCAGAGGACTTGAATTCCTTGGCTGCTTTGGCCCAGCAACGAAAAAGCAAACCGCCCAACCTGACCACCTTTGAAGCAAAAAGTACTTCCGACGAAGCGTTCTTCAAGCATAAATGCAGGTTCTGTGCAAAAGTGTTTGGGAGCGACAGTGCCTTGCAGATTCACTTACGTTCCCACACTGGGGAGAGGCCCTTCAAGTGCAACATCTGTGGAAACCGGTTTTCCACCAAGGGGAACTTAAAAGTCCATTTCCAGCGTCATAAAGAGAAATATCCTCACATTCAGATGAACCCCTATCCCGTGCCAGAACATTTGGACAATATTCCCACGAGCACCGGAATCCCATATGGAATGTCAATACCACCAGAGAAGCCTGTCACAAGCTGGCTAGATAGTAAACCAGTGTTACCGACGTTAACGGCATCTGTTGGTCTTCCCCTTCCGCCCACAATCCCAAGCATGACCCCTTTTATCAAAACAGAGGAGCCCCAGCCAATCCCCATCCCTCATCCCTCATCTAGCCCCCCATGTTCTGTCAAAAGTGACTCTGGTTCTGCTGATCCTGCTGGAAAGATCTCAAATGGACTTCTAGTGGAAGGGGAGGCAAGTACTTTGCTGTCCTCTAGTGATAAGCCAGAAGAAAACAGCCCGATACCTGGTGCCTCCGCTAGTCTCAACAATCCTGTAACCTCGCCAGCAGCAGACTCAAGTTCCAGCAGTGTGGCCACATTTGCAAATCCACTTATGCCTCTTATGTCAGAGCAATTTAAGGCCAAGTTTCCCTTTGGAGGGCTACTGGATGCAACCCCAGCATCCGAAACCTCAAAACTTCAGCAACTTGTGGAAAACATCGACAAAAAGGCAACCGATCCCAACGAGTGTATTATTTGTCATCGCGTCCTTAGCTGCCAGAGTGCATTGAAAATGCACTACCGTACGCACACCGGTGAGAGGCCCTTCAAGTGCAAGATCTGCGGCCGCGCCTTCACCACGAAAGGAAACCTGAAGACCCATTATAGCGTTCACCGTGCCATGCCCCCATTGAGAGTACAACATTCGTGCCCCATTTGCCAGAAAAAGTTCACCAATGCTGTGGTGCTCCAGCAGCACATCAGAATGCACATGGGTGGCCAGATACCCAACACGCCTGTGACTGAAAACTATTCTGAGTCCATGGAATCTGATACAGGGTCTTTTGATGAGAAGAATTTTGACGATCTGGACACTTTTTCTGACGAGAACATGGAAGACTGCCCTGACGGTAGTGTACCCGATACGCCTAAATCTGTTGACGCCTCTCAAGATAGTTTGTCTTCTTCTCCGTTGCCACCGGAAATGTCAAGTATTGCTGCTTTAGAAAATCAGATGAAGATGATCAATGCCGGGCTTGCTGAGCAGCTCCAGGCGAGTTTAAAATCTGTGGAGAACGGCTCGGTGGAAGGGGATGTTATGACAAACGACTCCTCGTCTCTTGGTGGAGATATGGAAAGCCAGAGTGCCGGAAGTCCTGCTATTTCAGAGTCTACCTCTTCCATGCAGGCCTTGTCGCCGTCTAACAGCACAGCTGACTACCACAAGTCCCCATGTGCAGAAGAGAAGCCGCCAAGAATGTTGCCGAGTGACTTTGTGAACGGCTGGCCTCCGGCTCTCACCAATGGCGGCGCTTTGGACTTGACGTCAGGCAACCCCGAGAAGATGATGAAGGAGGAATCCTTGAGCGTCCTGTTCCCTTTCCGAGACAGAGGCAAACTTAAAAACACAGCCTGCGACATTTGTGGCAAAACGTTTGCGTGTCAGAGTGCCTTGGACATTCATTACAGAAGTCATACCAAAGAGAGACCGTTTATTTGCACAGTGTGCAATCGTGGTTTTTCCACAAAGGGTAATTTGAAGCAGCATATGTTGACACATCAAATGCGAGATCTACCATCACAGCTCTTTGAACCCAGCTCGAACCTTGGCCCGAATCAGAACCCTTCGGCGGCGGTACCTGCTAACTCCCTCTCATCTCTCATAAAGACTGAGGTCAACGGTTTTGTGCACAGCTCCGCTCAGGATAGCAAAGAGACGCCACCCTGTCTACTTCCTTCAGGGCCTCTGCCACCTCCTGCTACGTCGCCTGTTTTGCTTCCTGCTTTGCCCAGAAGGACACCGAAGCAACACTACTGCAACACCTGTGGGAAAACCTTCTCGTCCTCCAGTGCTTTGCAGATCCACGAACGGACTCACACGGGAGAGAAGCCTTTCGCCTGCACGATATGCGGCAGAGCTTTTACAACCAAAGGCAACCTCAAGGTATTTCCTAATCCCACTCAGTTCTGCATCTTTCAAAGGCTAGACAGTTGCCCTTTGTTAGCTGCAGATTCTCCACCCACAAGCTCTGGGTATTTATATCGTGTACCTGTGATGCGCCCTTCCCCAAGATTTGCAGGTTTAAAACAGAAAGTCTCAGAATGACTAAGGCCCCTTTCTGCAGCCTTGTACACATGCAAGTTAGTGCCCAGCATCTGGTGCTTTCCCGCTGGATCTCTCTTCCCTGCATGTTCATGAACCCCCTTTTCTTTTATGCTAACACAGGAGGAAACTCCTACCAGCAGGACAAGCTGGTTGTCTTTTGCTTCTGACGCCAGGTCATGCTGAGCAAAGAAAATCCTCTCATGATCGGTTGTTTTGCTGTCTACACCCTGAGGGTCCCCTGCAGGATTTAGGGTAGTTTCACGCATTGTAATGCCGCAGTAGCCTTCCCTGTCTATGTGCTGATGTTCCCATTAAAAAGTAATGGCCTCTTCCACACTCATTGGGTTCCTGGCACAGTGCAAGGCCCTGCCCACATCTGATCCTTTCTCTCCCACACTCTTCCCTGCTCTCTGCTAGGATGCTGTGTCTGCATTGGATGAAGCGTAACCCGGTATAGGCGGTCAAAATGGCTGCCTAGACTGGAGTACCAGTAGAGTTGTTTTAACTTGACTACCGGTTGTCCAGGAGGCTCTACACAGTCCCAGGGTTGTGTGTAGAAGGATGCACACTTCAGTGGGCTGGGTTAGGGTTTCAGATTGTGGTGCTGGAATGGACCTTCCCCCCCAGTTCCAAAGCTCACAGAAAGCTTCAGAGTGGCATGGAACCTGCCCCACAACAGGGCACCAATTGTAGGGGTGGGCACAAATGCAATTTTTGATTCAAATCGAATATTTGACTGTTTGAATTCATACAAATAGAGAAAAAACGAATGTATTAAAATCTGAACCGCTTTGAATACATTTGTATCTATTCATATGAATATTTGATACATATTTGATGTATCGACAACATTTGGATGTATCCATACACATCCCGTTTTTATCCCATACGCATCCCGTTTTCATCCCGTACATATCCATACAGATGTGTATGAATACGAATAAGATACGTACTGATAGGTTTGTAACGCGTATGTATCTGTAAACATACAAATGTCTGAATTATCTGTACAAATGATTCAAAATATTCGTATTCATTTGAATATTAAAAATGAATGTCTGGACACTCGAATTTGAACGTCCAGATTCGGCCAAATTCTATCGAATAATGAATATTTCAAATATTCTTGCACAGCGCTAACCTATTGAACCCAGCCTTGTTGTGGGCCGCTTTGACTACCCGCTGGGAATCACTCTAGTTGGAGAAGTTCCAGCTGGACTGTTCTAGCCTTGCAAGTTTGGGAAACGGTCTATGTCAACCTATAATGTAGCTTGTCCATGTGTACTCCTTGGGAAACATCTGCTGTGGCAGCTGGTGTGGGTGAGCCACAGCAACGCTTCAATCCTGCTGGAATTGTGAGCACCCTTTGAAATCCATGCAGCATGCTGTGTGGACTTCAGACGAAGCTTATGGACCTGTCTGCAGCCGGGAGAGGTCCTCCCGGCTGCATTTACCCACAGCAGTCATGATGGCTGCTCTCCTGTGCTTTAGGAAAGAACATGTGACACGGAATGACTGCTAAATGCCCAGCATGTCAGTTTAGGACATTTCCCCTTGCCTCAGGTTTTGTTTGTCATTCATTGTGAGTAGAAACAACAGAGAAAGTCCCAGGATAATTTGTTGGGCTGTGGGATCATATAGTGCATATTTCAGCATGCATTCATTTCTAGCAGGATTGGTTTCCTTTTCCTAGAACGTTCAGTACTGAATTCGTGGGGGGGGGGGACACACAAGGCAGTAATAGAAAAGCTGTGTTCACCAAAAACTCAGGTTAGAAAGACTGTTTAGTAATTCACTTGTTAGATAGTCTTCCTCTAGATTTCCTCAGTATCCTAACATTTCTTCTCCTTCCTTTGCTCACAACTTACTCATTCTGGATAATTTTAAATGTCAAGCCAAGAAATGCCACCATTCTGGGCCGGTTACCTCTCTGTACCCTTTTTCTTATTGCCTGCCAGAACATTTTGTCAGTGTCTGTCCAATGTTAGCATTTGGGTCAAAGAGAAGCCTATTTCCATATATTTACATACTCTGGCGACTTTCTTTTTAAAAAGGAGGTTTTCAGACTCAAATGTTTGTACATAGCTAAGCATATCTAGATTCTCAACTTAGAACCACTCATAAAGTTTGTCATTGTCCAAACATTTTGCACTGAAGCAGTGTGGCAAAGTATCCCAAGGCAATTAAGATCAGGGTTGGTAACTGGTGTTCACACTGTGAGTGACATCCTGTCCTGAGACGTTTTCGCACGGGGCTGAACGGAACGCGGAAAAGACAGCTGAGGACACGTCATACGCATTGGCCGCGCGCGGCTTGCGTTCCGACGTGTCCGCAGCTGTCTTTTCCGCGTTCGAAATGTAGAGCACTTCGAAGTGCTCTACACGCGTTCCAACGCGGACGAGCCGCCCGCAGCCGTTCGGGAGAAGAAGCGTTCGCGCCGCTTCTGTCTCCCGAACGGCTGCCGGCGCGCCTCCGACGCCGCGCGGCTTTGACAATCAGCTGTTTCTCAAACAGCTGATTGTCGATCTGCCTCCGCGGCTGCCGGCGCGCCCCTTGCCGGCATTTGCCGGCTAAGGCAGCTTCGGGCGCTTTGAGCATTCGCACCCAGACGCTTCAGAACGCGTTTACACGCGTTCTGGCGCGTCTGTGTGTGAACGGGGAAAGCGCCCGAAGCTGGCTTAAGCTTTCCGCCTGAACGCGTTCCGTCTGGAACGCGATTCAGTGCGGAAATGCCTCCAGACATCACCAAGATCTACCAAGGTCTAGATGAAATCTGAGACCACCTCCTGGTAGCAACAGCTGTGCACACCAGTCAGTTGCTATGGCAGTTAGCCCTGGCCCTGGCCCTTTACAGCATCACAAGGTGAAGCATGCACCTGGGGCAGAGTGATCAGGGTGGCTCTTGGATCCTCTGGGATGGAAGTGCCCATGCAAGGTGTGTATGCTCTGTCCCAGGGTGTACCAGGCTGTAGGGACATGCAAAATATTCTTAATATTAGATATTAGGACCAATTTGGACATTTATATATGTATCAAATGTTATGACATTCATATATTAACATTCATACGAATGCTTTGGAACATTCGTGAAACAGGGAGGTGGGAAAACGACGGCGCCAGTCACATATGCAACCGATCCAGAATGCATTTGACATGGATTGAGAGTGGAATTGATGCTTTCAGAGTTGATATGTTACGGGATACGTATTGGATACATATCAGATACGTATGCTTTCGTAGTGGATATTTGTATGAATACATTTGTATCAAATAGAATCCTACCACATTCGAATGGGATCTATTTGAACGAATACTGATTGTCTTACATTTGATTTGATACTAATCAAATGCAAAAAAACAAAACAAAAAACATTTGTGTGCATCCGTTCCCTACCAGGTTGTCTTGATAAGCCAAATGCAAACCAGGCAGCAGGAGGTTTCTAAGATAAGGGTATACTGAAATTTTAATTGGTTAGCTTGGTAGCCTCTAACCAGTAAGAGGCCCTTTCTGCACTGGACCTTATCTGGATTATGTCCTTCTATCCACATGCTTGCGCAGACTGTGGCAGATCCTGCAGGGTCTATCATATTCTGCATCAATGTGTGGATGGCAGATTCCTGTTCTGGGATATAATCTGGAACGAGGTAGAGCTGAAAAAGGAGGCATCCTTTATTTGTAGAATACCAATAGTGGTCTTTCACGTGTACTGGATCCCCTACCACACACACCCTTTGTAGAGTATTTATCTAGAAATTTCTTACTACTCACTCTCTTCTCACAGGGCAGTGGATTTTTGTTGGGGTGGAAAGTGACAAATACATTAAAAACCTGGTTCAAAATATTATTTACACATACCTTGACCTCATCCTGATTTTTCAGCGGGGAGGCAGAAAAGCAGCCTTTTAGAAGGCAAACCTACTTCTTCTCATGCGGCTTGGAGAAGGGGCCTTTTGTGTCCGGAAGAGATCAGAGGAGAACTAATGCACACTCCTTGAGGGCAGAGATGTGTTCATGATGTCTGAATTCTCATCCCTTCCTTTCCGTAGGCACAGTGGCAGTTGAGGGAAAGTCCCTTTAGTGTGTGAACTGAAGTCCACTTGGGGAAGAGGAGGCAAGGAGTGTTGTTTCTGCACTTGCGGGAGGTTGGACCACTCTAGCTGGAATGGCTCCAGTTGGAACGGGAAGGAAATCCAGCTGTCCTGGAACAAGGCCATCCGCATTTGGATGGCCTGTAGTTCTATGACAGGCCCCACACTGTCCCATGCTGCTCCAAAGGCTCCGACAGCCAGGAACAACAGTTTCCTGGCCTTGGACACTCAGAGGAACCCAGTTCGGCAACACAATTTGGCACACCACCAAAACTCCCGTTAAATCAGAACATGCAGGCACTTGCTCAGGCCTGCCTGTTCTTTTCTAGAGCTCCCTGGGATGCCAGTATACCTGTTAAAACAGTTACACTGGCTGGTGATCTAGGCTGGGCTATGCTCCAATGTATGGAAGAGGAATACCCAGACGTGAGCTAGGTTCCCACTACACTGTTTCAAAAGCAAATGCAGAAAGAGCCGAGGGAGGAATAAGAATGTAGTCATTGTTGCTTGGACCTGTCTCTTCTATGAGCAAATGTAGGTTGTCATTAGGGATGCGCATGAATATTCTAAACACTTGAAATTCGATCGAATGTGGACATTTGAACTTGAATAGAATGTCTACACATTCGAATTTAAACGTTCAAACGAATTTCGAATGTTCCAGAACATTTGAATGTGCAGATGTGTATGTATTATGCACATATCTGTATGAATCTCATACATATCTGCATGCATTTACACTGATAGTACAGGACAAAAACGGGATGTGTACGGGATAAAACAGGATGCATACAAAATGCGTAGAGATATGTATAACACATACGAATGTTGTAAAAATTCATATCTTCAGATTCGAATCTAACATTCGAACCAATAGATTAAAATGTGTTGGATTCAAATCAGTTTTTGTTGCATTCGGATTCTAAACATTCAAATCAGATTGAATGTTTGGTTATTCAATTCGACTCAACTTCTAATGCAAAAAAAAAAAAAAAACAATTTGTGTATCTCCCTTTCCTTCCTTGAGCCATGTGACTTTCCCTACCTCCAGGACCACCTGTTTTCCTAGACGAGGCAGCTAAATTTAAACGGGCTTGTTTGTTCATTTATTTGTTTTTGTGGGCCTGCATGTTGGAAGGTGTATATTTATTGAGGAAATGGTGTCTAATAAATTAGGTGGCATCACAATGGGATTGGATGGTAAGCCCCAAGAAGATAATCTTTGACTAACCCAAATGTGTTGGAGGTAAACTGAATACAATTGTCTTGCAACATTCTGTGAGGTTTGGTTGTTCAGATGAAGAAAAGGCAAAAACCCATGTGGTCTCAAATTTCGGCCTGGAAGTAGATTTGTTGTTTCTTTCAGTGAGGGAGGATTTAAAAAAAAAAAAAGACCCCTTCCGGACCTCTGAACATTTGTGACTCCCCACATTTGCACTGCTTTGGCAGAACAGAATGATCCCTCACAAATGACAAAAGATCTTTGTGAGGCTGGAGGGGTGGCAGAAAGAGATGATGGATGTCATTCTGGAAGATATAGGTGACATCTGCTGAATTTTCATTTGGGATCCATTTTGATTTTAGCATGGTGAGGTAGAATACGAATGGCCAGGCTTTTTGCCTTTCCGAGCTATGAGTGCTTAATTCTCCCAGTAGGGGGGTCCAAAAACTGGGATCATATGGAGTACTGCTAGAAGGACTCACCTCCTTCCGAGCAGACAGACAGTGCAGTATATGTTGAATTCATTGGGCCTTTTCGCACAAGGGGTTTTCGAACGCATGGAGAGCATGTTGGGACGCAGCATTCGCTCTTGCGGATGGCGGGATCCATTCCAGGCCACCCGCAAGCGTCCCAATGTGCCCTCCATGCGTTCAAGTTTCAGAGCACTAAAAAGTGCTCTGAAACCGTCTCCGCACGTTCCGAACTGTCTCAGAGAGAAAGATTTTTAAAAATCTGTGTTTATCTGCTGTATTTGCATCCTCGTTGTTCTCCTGCCACACCACTTCCTGTTCTCCTGTAATCCACTTCCTGTAATCCACCAGCCCTTCCAAGCTTCTGAAAGGCACCTGCATTAAGCATCACGAGTTGAACAAGCAAGACTGTGATATGTAGAGAGAATACATTGTTTAAGGCCCTTTCTGCACTTACCTCAGTTAATCCGGATTAACTAGATCCGTATCAACCACAGGAAGAGGCATTCTGCACTGAGTAGGATTTAGGACAGCAGATGTGTGCTAAAGAGTCCTAGCACCAAGGTAGGCCACTTTTATCTGGTCTACCACTAATCCGGATTAGTGAGCCCTTAGCATAGTTCTGATCCGGATCTACTCTACTTCTATGCAGACGACGTGTTCTTAGCAGTTCCTTGATCCGGATTGCCGTGCAGACGACGTGTTCTTAGCAGCAGCTTGATCCGGATTAACAAGTAAGTGCAGAAAGGGCCTCAGTATGTAAAGGGCTGTCACAGTGCAGAGGGATTGGCCCTATTTTCATCCACAGAAGAATGGAGAACTAGAAACAACAGGATGAAACTACAAGGGAGGAGAACAGATTAGATATTAGAAAAAAGCGTTCTGGTGATAAGGGCACTCAGTAAATGAATAGGCTGCCACAGGAGGCGGTGAGCTCTCATTCTCTGGAGATCTTCAAGCAGAGGATGGGCAGACATCTGTCTGGGATAGTTTAGTGAATCCTGCATGGATGGGAGTTGATGGGAGGTCCCTTCCAACTTTATGCGTCTATGAAATATTCTTGATCCATGTAAATCAATAAATACCGTAACTAACCGGTGTCTTTTCCAGGTTCACATGGGGACCCACATGTGGAACAGTACACCTGCCCGTCGAGGCAGACGGCTTTCTGTGGACGGCCCTATGACTTTTCTTGGAAGCAATCCTGTCAAATTCCCAGACATGTTTTCGAAAGAGTTGGCTGTGAGGTCAGGAAATGGAGATCCGTCGAGCTTCTGGAATCAGTATGCAGCTGCACTCTCGAATGGGTTGGCAATGAAGACCAACGAAATATCAGTCATTCAAAATGGCGGCATCCCTCCCATCCCCGGGAACTTGGGCAATGGTAGCAGTTCCCCTATTAGCGGTTTGACGGGAAGCTTGGAAAAGTTACCGAATTCGGAACCTAACGCTCCTCTAGCTGGTCTGGAGAAAATGACAAGCAGTGAGAATGGGTCCAGCTTCCGCTTCACGCGTTTCATGGAGGACGGCAAAGAGCTTGTAACGAATTAGGATCTATACGCTGAACATTTCTGCGAATATTGCAACCTAAGGTTGTGTGGGGCTGGGTATTTTTTGGGTGGGGGCACAGGGGAACAAATCAACTATACAGAAACATTAAAAAGACATTCTTTTGTACCTTGTTCAACATCTAGCATTCTAAAACAGCTTATTTATTAGTGATATAATCTTTTGTTGTTGGGTATTTTTTATTTTTGCTTTGCAAACCGTTGCAAGCATTAACTTTGGTCTTCTGTAATTTGAACTAAATACTAATTGACTAGAGAGCTGTAACATTTACGGCAACACAAGTCTGTTCAACTAGGTGGTCTCCATCTGACATTTTAACTTATTTTCTGTATCCAATTTAACAGGAACATTCAATGACTGTGCAGTACTCCCATAATCTATTTCCCCCCTCTTTCGCTCATATATGTGTGTCCTTTGATCCCGATGGATGGATGGATGGATATACATACATATATATATGTATGTATGTATGTCAACATATACGCTTTTCATTCTCCAATCCGATTTGCACAGAAGATTGAGAATGGACCCTGTAAAATTGAGACGTATGCATCTTTTACAAGAGGCCTGGTGGAAGGTTCCTTGTTTTTGGTTTTTATTTTTATTTTATTTTTTATTCGAACATTAAAATGGCTTTAAGGGTTTCTTCTTTTCGGTAGACTTAATTCTTTTCCTTTCTCTCCTTTTTGGGTTTGTCCTTCGTATTGTGCTTTTTTACTGGGGTTGTCTTAGATGTTAATAAGTTTCTGTACAGTAAATAAGCACGCAGATGGTTAGGGGAAGTCCAAACGTGTTGTTTTGGTAGTTTTGAAAATCCCTTCTCCTTCTCCTTCTTTTTCTTTTCTTTTCTTTTTTTGCCTTGTAGGTATACTCACTATAGACAAAAGAAAAGAAATATGCTGGACTTTGTGCTGCTATTAAAAGCATCTCGGACATCCTTCCATGGACAAATTTAGATGCTGTTGTACATAGGAGGAGAATTCTCGAGTTCATTAAAATGTACATATGTTCCCAGTGAGCTCAAATCCCAACTTCTTGACCAAGAGAACAAGTATAGTGTTTGTTTATTTTGTATTAGGTATTGGGAGGGGTGGGGGGGAAGAGATACTTTGGACTGTTATATGCACTTTCTTGGATAATTGAAAGGAAATAGGTCCAGTTTCTTTAAACATTTAATACTTACTAACACCAGAGATACTGTAATTTTCCGTGAATAATCAAATACATTTTTTTTCAACAGTTGATGTTGGATTTCTGTGTGTATTTAAAGCAATGCCTGCACAGGCTCCTATCCAAGCATCTTTGTGCACATGATCTTTTAGCAGTATGCGTGGGCCACGGTGGGGAATGGTGTGGGTGCCAATGCAGATCTCGGTGTGCACCAGGAAAGTGGTCTCCTGCTGACTGAACGGGATCCATTAGTGTTATACACCATTGAGACCTTAAGGGAGTCCAGCCAAAGGTCCCATGGTATTTCTTTCGAAAAGTGTCAAGTGAATACAAGTCAAACCAACGTTTCCTCTCTGTGTGAGAGGTAAGTGTGGCAATATGTATAGTGAAAGGGTCTTTCTTTAGCCGTCCTTGTACGGAAGGAAAAACTTCACGGACATTTAAAAAAGGATTCATAGCTCAGCACAGTTGTTCCTCAGATAACATGATGCTTCTTCTCCATAGAACCGTTTCATTGCAGTGGTGCTGCTTTTCCTAACTTCCAGTTTCCTCCTATAAGCAGCTACTCCTATACTGTGGTTTTTTGCCCATCAGGTAGAAGCAGGACAGTCTGAAAAGACAAACCAGCAGGGATCTGAATGTTTAGAAGTTTGCTTTATATGTTTGTATGCCTTTCTTTTATGCCTACAACTTGGGGTGCAATCAGAAAGTGCTTTTCTCTGTTGTGCCTTTACGAAAAAGCGTCCCATCCCCAGACTCACCAAAAATGCCTTCCCAACAATTATATAAGCCTACTTTATTTTGCCACACTGCATGCTATGTTTGCATCTAAGTCAAGCAACACCTACCCTGGCTACAGATGCTACCAAGTTTTTGCCTCTTGGTGGAAACCCCCCACATCTCTGCTTATGTAGTATGCTGTTCAACCCAAATTAAAGAAAGGGATGCCTTCAGAACTTCAAAATTCTGAATTTTGAAGAGGCAGATTTTCTAAGACTTCAAGCTGAGGTAAGCTGAAAGCAATTTAAGTGTGTCTGATCGCACCCTTGGTTGTAGAGGCCCAGACCATGTAAGGGAGTGTTGAGTATTCAAATCAAAATGGCTCAAAAATCAGAAAGTTCTAGCTGGACTGTGCGACTGTTTTTGAGATGGATCAAAGCCCATATTGACTAGACTCTGTGGATGACACTCAACCTTTTGTCATTTCCTTGCCTGTTCCATGTTTGTCTGTTTTACTACTAAATCATTTTTTAAAAAAAGAGGGAAAACATTTTGTTTGTTTGTCAATTCATGCAGGAACAGTCAAGGAACTTAGCCTGTTTCACAAGCCAGAAAGATCTGCCCCAATATTGAATTTGTAATTACACTTTTGAGCATTTTTTTTCTAGAAAAGGCTCTTGGGAATTATGGTCTAAGCATACACAGGCACCCAAGACTTACCTTGTTGAAGCTAAATGGCAGCACTCAGTGCCTGGATGGGAGACGACATGGTAATCTCATGGTTTGTTTTGTTTGTCAAAAGGTCCGTCTTTTCCAGCTTCTCAAAGAGTATTGGGGTGAAGCTAGAAAATCTGTAGTTTTATACAAGAACAGGAGAATGTTTTCCCATTTTTAGGGGGTGATTGTTTCAGAGGGGAAAAGGGGGAGAAAATAACAGATAAGGAAAATAATTTAAACTATGCCCTATACTTAAAGCCGCTGTTCAAGATGAATTTTGGGTTTTAGATCTCAAAAACCTCTCAGACCTGGGATATAGATAGGGATGCACATGAACAAACTTACATTCAAAAATTTGATCGAGTTTTGAGATTCATAAATTTTCACACTGAATCAAAAGTATGGACATTTGAACATCCAGCCATTTGAATAAATAGGACAATGCTCTCAGCTCATGAATATGAAAATTTGATCAAATTTTTGTACTTTGTATTTTACTGTTGAAAATAGTTTTCTTCGATGAAAAAAAAAAGCCGAGAAAATGTTTGGCCATGAATGTAAAAGTCTGAATGTTTGAAGAAAACTGATTCGATGAAGAAACAAATTTTTGGATGTCCATTTCAATTCATATTGAACATGAATTTTTTATTTGGGTGGGTCCCTAAGACTTAGACAGTTCCTTCCTTCCTTCCTTCCTTCCTTCCTTCCTTCCTTCCTTCCTTCCTTCCTTCCTTCCTTCCTTGTCAAAATGTCTTTAAACAGCCAATTTTGGGGGAATCCATCAGCTTGGGGCTGTGGCATAAGGCAGAATACAAATTTCTGATAAAATAAACAAAACAAATGCTTCCAATGACAAAACAATGGGGAAGGAATTACAGGGCCTAGCAACTTGAATTAGACTCAAAGGCTCTAAGGATGATCCATTGTAAAGATGGCTTAGCCCACATAAGAGTATGCATGAGTCCATTCCCTTCCCATCCCTTGCACAGACACATTTCTGATGTGAACCCTGCACGCGCAGTCCCTTGGAAATATTCCAGTAAATATTGTGGGATTTTTACTTCTAAGAGGAGCAGCACCTACCAGTTCCAAAATTATAGTATGCTGAAGGATGCTTGAACTTGCATTTAGAATAAGACTATTTTGCATGTGGGCAATAAATTAGTGCTTTTGAGTATGTAGGTTATCCTGATGGTTAGTGCAGTTTTCCATTTTCACATTCAGTTCTGAGATTCTTGTAGAGGTCTATTATGTCATGTTTACAGTAATACGAAATCCAGTCGAGGTCTGTGGGAAGGCATGGCTCCAGTTGGAAGCCTAATGCAGGTTTCAACAAAAGGCATGGCGCAAAATGAAATTTGGGGAGATCAAAGCCACTGCTTCAACCCACCCCGGTTGCTTCTGTGGAAGCGATACATGGCTGGCTCTTGTGAGGTTTCCAGCTCCTGAAACACGAATGCCATAAGCTTAGTCTTAGATCAGCTCTGCATTTAGAAAATCAACCAGTAGCCAAGCAACTGTGGGTTGCAGGCTGGTGGGTGGGCTGTTCAATAAAGGACAAATGTAATGCAGCCCTCATTCATCAGCCAGTTCTTTTTTTGTAATGTTGCTGAATCCCAGGACCTTTCCACACTCAGCTTCAGTACCGTGAACCAAGTAGACCAGACCAAGTAGCCTAAATCCTGCTGAGATGAAACGTTCCTGGGATGGAATGAGACCATCCGTTCCAGCCCCTGTGCCAGCGTCAAAGCTCACACCAGCTTCAGAGCCAGTGTAGAGGCCTTGGAGACCCATTGTGATGGCATGCGTTCTGGTGCAGTGGCATGCCTTCTGGTGCAGTCTACTAAGCCATAGTCTAATGTGCCTCTTTAAAGAGGTCTGCTGGTAGACTGGGCCACACCACCATTTTGGACCCCCTTGTCTGGTTCAAGCTCTGTCCTGAGAAGATGGAACATACCACTAGAAGGTGGGGCCTTTCTTTGATTGCACCAGAGTACAGAAGGGAGGTTCCTAGTAGACTTACTTGTCTACCAGCTAATGTGGATTCACCCTCATTTCCATCACTGGTGAGAGCCAATGTAATGCAGTGGCCAAAGCACCAGGCTAGAACTAGGGTCTCTCTATGAAGCTAATGGACAGGACTGCCAAGGTGAAGTATTTTTTCATGCAGTGGGTCATCAGACTATGGAATTTTCTACCAGAAGAGGTGGTGACGGCACCCAGCCTAGATGGATTTAACAAAGGTTTAGATAAAATCATGGAGGACAGGTGATTCCATGGCTGCTAGAATGGATGCCGAGATGTTGCCTCCAGGTTGGAGAGATAGGCAGGAGGCCCCTCAAGACCATTTGCAGAAAATTGAGAGCAGGTGAAGCTTTTGCCTTTTGCTTGAGATGCCCAGAAGCAATGGGTGGCCCACTGTGTAAGACAACTTGCTGGACTAGATGGTGGTGGCCTGATCCAACAGAGGTCCTCTTAAGTTCTTAAAATGGGAAGAGGAAAACATTGCTCACCCATTGGGCTTCCTCTATACAGAACCTTGGGGTCTACGTCGCTATGCCAGCCCATGGAAATCCTGATGACTTCCTTGAGCCCAGAGAAATGGACATCTTATTTTATTTATGGGATTATTATGCTGCCTTTTCACCAAAGGGCCAAAGGCCATATAGACCAATCTACTCTACAACAACCTGTGAAGTAGGTTAGGTGGAAAGTCTGCAGTTGGGTCAAGAACACCTACACTGCGCTCTCATGGCGGAATGAGAACTCAGACCGAGGAAATCCAGGTTCTCGTCATTTAGAATTTCATTTTTTTTAAGTTTTCTTTTTAAATATATTTTATTTTCTATAAGTGAGTGAACAAATATTTAACAATAATCACATACACAAACCATACAAATCATAAAGTACAAACAAAATAAAAGAAATAACACCCTTATCTAAGGGTTTCCTTCTACTTGGTCACCTGTACCCTATTTTTTTTTAATCTTAATTTAGGGCCTTAAATACCATCCTTATGTTAGCCATCTGCTTGCTTGCTTATTTATCTAATTTCTATCCCACCCTATACCTGAAGGTCACAGGGCAGGTAACAACTTTTAAAACCCAGCGTATCAAAAGAAACCTATATTAAAACAATATTAAAACCAACACATTAAAAAACAGCACAATGTCAGTTAAAACAGTAGTGTTTGCAGTGGGGGGCAACCATAACCAACATTTAGCCAAAGGCCTGAGCGCAGAGGTGCATCTTCACCGCCTTCCTGAACCTAATCAGAGAAGGAGCCTGACGCACCTCAAGGGGGAGACTGTTCCATAGTCTTGGGGGCCACTACTGAGAAGGCCCTTTCCTGGGTGCCCACCTGCCTCGTTTCTGAAGGTGGTGGGACAACCAGGAGGGCCACCCCTCCCGATCTTAAGGCACGGGCAGGTCGATATAGGAGAAGGCCTTCCTTTAGATATTTGGGGCCCAAGTCATTTAGGGGTTTAGAAATATCTTTTCAGAAAATCTAGGAAAGATCTCTGTCCAATTTTTCAATGCACGGGTTCCAGATCAGTTTGAATTGTTGAATGTTATCAGTTCCCTCCATTCTCAAATATTTCACTGAAAATATTCATTCATCAGAAGTTTCCACACTGTTCTATACCATTCAACTTTGGTCAGATTCAAGGCATATTTCCAATTCTGCACTATACATTGTTGGGTTAAAAAAGTCTTCTTCCATTGCTTTGCATTTTATAAAACCTGGCCTTTAGGAAGCAAAACGTTTTGCAGCTACTTCATTTAACTCGCATTAATCATACTGAAGCATTTTTGAACACACACACAGTTCCAGATTTGCAAAACTGGCTGTCAAAAGCATTCCTCTGAGCCAGATTTTAAGATGGGCACTTGTCACTGATGTGATAAAAATGGGCAGGCAGTCCTCCTTTGTACCAGGATTTGGCAAGTGTGCGAGAGAGCTAGAGATTGCCTCTGCTGTTGTGGGAAGCCTGGCTTGCACAAACGTGTGAGTCTTAAATGTTTTGAAACCTTTTGGTAAGGAAGCAATTATGGAATGCTAAAGAGAGAATGGAAAAGAACAAATGTTGCCCCCTTCTCCTCCACCCCCACCACCTTCCTCAGGGAATCTGGATTGAGTTGTCTTTCCACAATTATGAATTGAGCTGAGCGCTACAAGCCAATTAACCTTTTTCTTTTCTTTTCTTTTTAAAATGCAGCTGCAGGGACATCACATTTTCTCAGTCCAGCCCCATTGCAATTTTTGCAATTGACTGGTTTCAGCCTTATGTACTCTTCAGTATGGTTGCTTGGCTTCGTATGGTTTGCTCTAATTACTGTTGGCCTTCTGATGCCTTGACTAACAGTCTGAACTACATTTCCCATCATGCCTGTTGTTAACTGTGGAGGCTACAACAGACCATTTCTGGGCTTACCACATGTACAGAACGAGAAGAGGTCTATGGTCCTCAGCTCTGCACATTGCCTTGGTTTCAGAGAGACCTTGCTGCCTCCTAATAAAGACTGCATGGGGTGTAGCATCCAAAACGGTACCCTGGTATGTTATACCAGTAGACTTCCATTCTGAGGTCTACCAGTCTACTAGAGGGTGGTATGCTGGGCCACAGAGACATGTGAATGGCATACCTCCATTGTCCAGTATACCTTGAGAGAGACATTTTGGTAGTGCAAAACTACAGTGGTCTTGTGGTTAGCCTGTCAGAGACTTGGAGGTCTCCCGGTTTGATTCTGCACTCCTCCACAAAGTCAGCTGGGTAACCTTGGGCTAGTCACAGCACCACCTACTTCATGGGGTGTCTGTGGTGGGGAGAAGAACAGAAGGTTTGTCAGCTGCTTTGAGTTCCCTTAAGGGTATAAAAGCCAATTCATCCTTCTCCTTTTCCGTCTCCTCCTCCTCCACATCCTATGCAGAATTGCCTCCAGGAGAGGATGCTGTTCCCTGCATTGGGAGATACAGGTTATCTCAGCCACAGCTTATGCATGAGCGTTATGTTCTCTCTGTGGGTGCATACACACATGCAAGAGAGCGTAAGTGCCCTTAGTGTGCTTTCCCCCCACTCTGCACACAGGGCACCTGCAAGGGAAGTGTGTTTGTGCTTCTGTTTGCCTGCTGGACTCTGGGTCATGGTATTCTGCTTTGCATTTTATTGCAGGTGGGGATGCAGCCTTTGTTTCTTAATTCCTTGTGTTTTTCTTTTGCTTTTTGCAAAGCAGGTATGTTTTGTTTTTTGTTGCTGTTAAGTGCCACTGAGGCTGTGTTCGCATATTGCTGCTGCTGCTGATTATGATGATACCTTCTCAAAACCACCTTAGGGATAGTAGTTTGTGCCACACTTATTCTGATGATCCCATCTCTAATCCAGCTACAATGTTCACGAGAGGGGAGATTTGGCTGGCTGGGAGGTGAATGATCTCTCCTTTAAAGTGTGTCTAAACTGCATCTAAGACTGGCTCATATTTTTGCCCTTTCTGCACTGGCCCTTATTCTGGATTATATACATTTAACCAGAGCAGGGACCTGTAGTCCATATGCTAGTGTGGTCTATAGCAGAGCCTTTCTAGGGCCTGCCCCAGAGTCAGAAGCACTCTCCAGGTGGATCCTGGTATGCTTGAAGCAATCCTAGATGTCAGGAGCTTGCAAATCCGGATGTTATGGTGCTTACACAGAGACAGTCACAAAAGAAGAAGTGCAGACAACTGTAGTTGGTAGCTCATAGCTTTCTGGGGGGTCACTTTTGTCAGTTTGATTTTGGTTTTGATTTCCTCTAGCTCTGAGCTAGGTTGAAGCTCTTTGATCTCTTGGCAAATGTGCCTTTTAGTGTCATATGTGTGGCAATGGCTGAGCACAAGGAAGCAACTGGATACTGGCTGAACCAGCTAGGCATAAGAATGTGCAAGTTTGGTTCAGAACAATTCAGCCATAGGGATAGATGGAGGGGGAAACTACCCCTCTGTGTCATTTTTCCGCCACCATCACTTGTACCAACCTATTGGGAAAGTCAGAAAAAAAGCTGGTTGTCAGTGAGAACTTTCCCTGTGATCTCTAGTCCTGTAGCTGCTAAAATTCAATCTATTTCTTTCTTTCTATCCATCCATCTTTTTTTCTTATTTTCTTGCTGTGGTTGATGAGACCTGCTGGAAGGATGAGATGTTTGTTACCTGTGCTCTACGTGGTTCGGCTTCACTTTGGAGGAAATCGTTGCAATCCCTTTCCTCACTAGAAGGAAAACCTAATTAACCGAGTTGAGACTGGCCATGTCCAAGAAATCTAGCTTGAAAGTGTCATGCTCATGATGCATGGCTGAATGAGGATTCCTTTGAAGTGAAAATGCTCCCAAACTCAAGCTGTTGTGCTCTATGGATGTGCACGAGTGGAAATCCCATGTTCAGTTTGCAGTCAAACCAAACACTTGTTCGGTCCACCAACAAACCATTTAATCAAACAAATGGTTGTTCGAATTCAGTTCCAGACTTGTTTGAAAAGAAGAGGTGCCATCATTTCTGCTGTTGAAAAAAAGCCCTTTTCAAGGGGAAAACCAAAGTAAACATGAACTGTTTGATCAAATCATTCCTGTCCTGGCACAGGAGACTGGTACAATTTGGTTGAATTTCTGGATATGCAAACCACTGCCTGTCCCATTCAGTGCGAAGTAAACATGAATGGTTCAATTCAGTTATCAAAAATGAATCAGATTTTGCACATCTCTGTCATGCTCTGTCGGCCAGTTTGGTCTAATGGTTAAGGAGCCAGATACTTATCTGGGAATACTGGGTATGATTCCACACTCCTCCATGAAGCCAGCTGGGTGGCCTTGGGCAAGTCACAGTTTTCTTCTGAGCGCTCCCAGCCCCACCTACCTCACAGGGTGTTCGGTTGTGGGGAGAAGAACAGAAAGCTTTGTCATTCACTTTGAGTCCCCTTAAATGGGTGAGAAAAGTGGGGTAGAAAAGCCAACTCTCCTCCTCCTCAGATATGATGTGTGGTTCAGCACGGGGTGTTGAATACTTTGTATAGTTGCCATACGGCAAGTGAGTGGATGGACCAAAAAAGTGTGCTGGTAAATTGTGGAAGAAAACTGGCCAAGGCAAAGAATTGTGGGAGACATTGCTTTGGTGAAGCCTTCATCCAATAGTGCACTGAAAATTAATGATGATGATGATGATGACGACGACGATGATATGGACCACACCAACTTTGTTGTCCTTCCTTTCTCTGCAAGAGTAAAATCATAATATGATAATACTAAGATTTTAATCTGAATTCATCCCCTCTACTTTTTTTTTCTTTTCACCTAGAATATAGTGACATAACCACGTGCTTATCTGATTCCGCCGTTCTGTCCAGCTACCTATTTTCCCAGGACTTGAGAATTTGTTTTGCTTTAGTTACAAGTCTTCTTGAAATGCTCCTGGTATGAGAACAAGAAACAACATTCAACAAGTATTAATCACCTGTTGGTTTTGGGAGAACCTCTGTCACAAGTGGGGAGACACTATAGACCAAATGGAAAAGCAACTTCTATGCAGAGGTGGCTTTAATTTCAGGGCCTTTCCACAATTGGCCCCCAAGAATGGCTGGGGATACTCCAGCATGGAGCTTCTGAATGCCTACGTGCAAAAGGGGAACCTGTCCCTGTGTGTCCTAGCCCGAAAAGGCTGGCATGGGGGTGAGACACCTCTCCCAGGCCTGTCGCCATAGGGTCAGGTAAGACCCAGGGGCGGGCAGACCTGTCCGGTCCCTTCCCTGGTTTCCTGCACACTCCAGGGGACCGGATCACATCCCCTGGAACCCTCAGTAATCCCCCCCCCTTCAGGGTGCAGCCTACCCAGAACCCGGCAAGGTAAGTGCCTTGCGTGTGCGCGTCTCCGGGTAGGCTGTGCCCCGGGGGTGGGGGGTGTCCAGTGCGGTTACTGAGGGCTCTAGGGGACGCAATCCAGTCCCATGGAGCATGCCTGGGCCTCACCTGACCCAATGACAACAGGCCTGGGGTGGGGGCTGCAGCTGTCAGAGAGGGAGCATATGAATGCTCTCCCTCTCTAACAGCTGTGGGATGGCCAGGAACACCCTGGGCCAGGTGTAGAACACGATTTTGTGCTCTACACCTGGAACTCGTGTGGGCACCCTGGGATGGGCTGGGGCTGTTCCAAATGGAGCCACTGGCCCAGTGGAGCGAATGCTCTGTCCCAGGGCGTTCTATACATGCAAATACTCCTCCTGTCTGTTTTAATTCTCCTCCCCTGCCACTTCACAGAGTGACCCCTGGTTCTAGTGTTGTGAGGTACAGAAAATAATATTTCTCCGTGCACCTTTTCCACACCATGCATGATTTCAAGAATACAGGAACGAGTCATTCAGTGGAATGGTCCCCTTTGCTTAAAACAACAACAACAGTCAGCCATCTTTGAACGACTCAAAGGGACGCATCAGGGAGCTTCCTTGGGGAGAGCAGAGAAGCAGTATACCCAAACCTCCTCCTGTGAGGGGACTTGTGACCTTCTGCAATAAAAAATACCACACCTACAAGCAAGCTTGGCTCACCTATTGCCTTCCAGATGTTCATGACCCACAGCAAGGACAAGGAATGAAATGACAGCCCAAGGAGTCTTTCTGCAGGAGCAGGGAAAGCCCCAAGTGGTGCTGGAGAGGAACCCAGGATGCTTAGATCTCCACACTTATTTCTTCAACCTGCAAGCTGTAGGGCCAGATAAATGTTAGATGTCCCTGGCTTTGCCGTTAACAACAGGGTTACTTTCTATGTGACAAAGATGCTGCAATGAAGTTACATCTTGAGGGACGGGGGTGGGGTGGGGTGAGGGCATGAAAATAAAGCACATTCTTATTGTGTTCAACATTCTTGGAAGTTTAGACAAAGGATGCCAGCTGGACTTAAACAAAAAGCCTGCAGCTGCTTTCAGGAAGCTGAGAGATCAGGTGCTGTTGCTGTTACAGAAACATCTGCAAGGGAACCACAACACACACCCACACACACATTTTTCCAACACGAACGACAGAGAAGAGTGGAAGGTTGTGAAATCACTCCAGGGAGTGCCCTCCGTCGGTTATTTCTCTTGAACCTGCAAGTATTGAATAGCAGCTGTCCTGATTTCAGCCGAGGCTTTTTAATGTTATTTTTTGGATTAAGAGTCCTTAAAAAGGCATCTTTTGGTCCCCGATTGGCTTACTTAATGGCTCCTCCTGAAGACCACCAGTTCATTTGCAGCAAAGCATAGGCTTCACCTGTGCAAGACCAGGTCTCAGGTGTCATTGAGAGTATGGACGAGGGATGTGCACAAATATTCAAAACATCTGAAATTCAATCAAGTTTGTTTGAATTCTGACATTTGAATTCGAATCGGATGTCTATACGTTAGGGTTTTTTTTAACATGTGAATGAATGTCTAATGTTTTGAATCATTTGTACACATCTTATTCGTATCCGTACACATTTTCACAGATACGTACGGGATGCGAATGGGATTCATACGGATGTTGTCAACATTAGTATCTTCAAATACGAATTGAATATTCGTATGAATAGATACGAATGTACTTGATATGAATCAAATGTGAATCCATTTGAATTTTATTTGAATCGATTTGAATTGTTGGATATTCAATTTGAACTGAATACCAGAAATTGCATTGATGCTCACCCCTAGTCTGGACATTGATGCTCACCCCTAGTCTGGACAGCAGCCCTTGATTATGCCAGACAGAGCTTGGGTGCAAGGCTAAAATAAGGCAATGGGAAAAGCAACTAAAACAAATTGAAACCAGAAAATAGGGCAACTCCTTTCCTAAAAATAAATAAATAAAATTTAAAAAGTGAGTATATGAGTTTCTAATAACACCAGATCATCAAGGTAGTTTACACCAGTCTGATTAAGGAACAATAAAGAAACATTTTATGCCAGAAAGAAACCCTTTTCTGCAACAAAAATGATTAACATCCTGAAGAAAGGAAGACAAGGTGGCATCCTCTTGTCAAGGAGATTCGTTCTTTTTCAAAAGTGGTGAGCAAGCTTGGTATTGTGGCTAGGGTGTTGTGTTCTTATCTGGTAGTCTCCTGGTTCAGTTCCACACTCCTCCATGAAACCAGCTGGATGACCTTGGCCTAGCCACAGCTCTCTTTCTGAGTTCCTACAGCCCCACCTACCTCACAGGGGGCGACTTTGCTCTTCCCTTCCCGTCCCATGGATGGGAAAGATGTGTGATAAACTAAGGTTGTCTAACATTTGCACTTAAGAGCGCTAGTCAATGACAGCCCAGCCTGCGTGCGATCAAGCACTTACTTGTGTTCAATCGCTGGGCTGCTCCTCTTCAGGGTGCCGCCATCTTGACTGTGGTGACCTGTGAGATGGCGCTTGTGCTAACGCCATCAGTGCAGCAATGCTGATACTCTGTGCAGTCGCTGTTGCCATCAGGGGGGTCATGTGAACCACCAGTGCGTGTGTGCAGCAGCTTCAATGACCTCCCCAGCCGGCAGAGGTGCAAATGTTCACCAGCTGGATGCTGTGAGGTAAGTTTTAGTCACCTGGGATAAGGGTTGGTGAGCTTGTGGTGCACGATGTCTTCTTGCACCACAGCTAGTTCATGATAGGTGAACATCTGGGGAGTCAGGGGGCACTCGTGGGCTGTAAGCGCCTACTGCAAGTGCGGATTCACTTGCCTAGATGTTCACCTATTGTAAACTACAGACCAGAGTGCAAATCAGCCTTTTGTGAGTGTTGTGAGGAGAAGAACAGAAGGTTTATCAGTTGCTTTCAGTCCCCTTAAGGGTGAGAAAAGCAGGGTATAAAAACCAACTTTACTTCTTTTAAATTTCCCTCTCTAAGGGTGCATTCCCATACAAGTTTAAATCCGAATCGAATCCATTTTCAGGATTGGGAGTTCCCCCTTTTTTTTATTCTCAGACTTTATGAGGACCATCCTGCAAAAATCTGCAGAAAAAAAAGTCCTCACAAAAACTGTTTTCTCGGTCCCGTTTTGGAGACCAGCCTGCATTATTATTTTATTTTATTCTTTGCCTTTGGAAATGCTATGGGACTGTTTGGGGCAGAGATCTGTCCTTCTGCTCAACGCCTGCCAGATGTGGGTGGGATTTCACAGCTGCAAAGGTCTCTCCCTTCCCTACCCAAGCCATGCCTGCTCTGAACCCTCTGCTATTAGGAGAGATATGAGTGCAGAAAAAGGTTTTAAAGCCTCAAGAGATAGATACATTGTAGCAAGGCTGTCACAGCAGGAGAAAACTAAGGCACAAGGTTCCCTTTTACAGAGAAGGAAACTGAAAGAGAGAGGAGCCTTCATTTTCAAAGGGAATTGCTTTGTGCTGTCTTCCTGGCTTCCGATGGGAAAGGGAGTGAAAGGGATGATTCTTTGTTCTTTCACTCAGATGATTCTGCAGGGCTGGCTTAACAGGAGTTGGACAGGGGCAGAGATTAAAAGGTCCTGTTTCTCCGCGCTGGTTTTTTTTTTCTTTTTGCAGTTTGAGTGGGAACACCAGTATTCAGATTCAGCCTGTTATCCTCAAGGAAATGGGAACAGCCAGACTGCGCACTCAGTCCTGAATCCGGATTTAAAAAGTCCAGCCCAGATCTAAAAAGTAAAGTGGGACTGTGCATATATTTACACACACCTCCTTTTGAGCTCATTCTGTTTCTTGTCACTGTCTTGAAACTGGGGGTGGGTTTTTGGCTGTTCTGTTCTGTCTTTTCAATCACAGTGTTGAGCATCCTGAGACTCTTGCGCTGACCTATGCACAAAAGTGGCCCATATTCTCTCTGTTGGCTGGGTCAAAGCCATAATTATCCTACCTTCTCTCTCTGGAGCAGTGCACATCCATGCTGGCAGCATCAGTAAAAGCCACAGTGATAGGAAGAAAGGCAACAAAATTGCCATGGAGACATTTGGAGGCATTTAGATGGAAGGGGTAAATCAATCAGTGGTTTATTAAATGGATGATACATCAAGGCAAAAAAGCATCGGGTATGGGGGAAGATCAGTTACTTTACACCTCTGAAAAGTGTCTGGGCTGAGAAGGGAGCTTCTGTTTTATGGGCAAAGGGAGGTGGATATATATATATAGTAACCTTTGGTGGTCGGTTTCCCTGGTTTTATCAGCAGTCCTGGAGGGCAATAATAGCTATAACTAAATGCTGAGTCCATTGGCCCAACGTTGGAGACTTTGGGAGTGGAATCTTGTGGAGGGCGAAAGGCTGGTGATGAAACAGAATTCTGGGGTGTTTTTCTACTTAGCACTAGAGTACCCATTAAGGGTCCTTAATGGGTACTCTAGTGCTAGTGGAAAAAAGCCCCTGGAAGCCTAGCAGAATGACTCTAGTGCTGGATTTTCTGTCGAAGAAGGGCAGGATGGCCTAGAAGAAGAAGAAGAGCTGGTTTTTATAGCCCAGTTTTCTCACCCTACGTGGGATTCAAATCACCTGGCAAACCTTCTGCTCTTCTCCCCACAACACTCACCCTGTGAGGTAGGTGGGCAGGTGTGAGAGCTCAGAAAGAGAACTGTGACTAGCCCAAGGCCACCCAGATAGCTTTGGAAAGGAGGGAGGACTTGACCTGGGACACTAGCAGATAAGAATCTGACATGCTAACCACAAAACTAATCCGGCACTGGTCAGTATACTGGAGCAGCAAACATACCAGGAACCTCCCCTTTGCCCACTTATGTGGTCCAAAGAAGTCTCCACCCCTTAGCCCCCCCCCCTTTTATAACACCCTCAGGGGGCAGGGCCTCCCTTAATCTCTTAGGGTGTACCAGCATGCAGCAGGGAATATGCCTACTGATCCAGAATAGCAGCCGGTGCATGGCCAAATGGACAACCACAATGAAAGTAGGAATTGCAGATTTAGAGAGCTCTGCATCGTCTGCTTCCCAATATCTGGAATATTGTGTACAATTCTGGTCACCACAGCTAAAAAAGGATATTGTGGAACTGGAAAAGGTGCAGAAAAGGGCAACCAGAATGATTAAGGGGCTGGAACACCTCCCTTACAAAACCAGGCTGCAACGTCTAAGCCTCTTCAGCCTGGAGAGATGGCGTTTAAGAGGGGACCTGATTGAAGATTATAAAATCATGCATGGTATAGAAAAGGTGGACAGAGAACATTTCTTTTCTCTGTCACACAACACTGGAACCAGGGGATGGGTAGGAGAGTCAGATCCAACAAAGGGAAGTATTTCTTCACCCAGAGGGTCATCGGTTTATGGAATTTGCTGGCAGAAGAGGTGGTAACAGCTATCAGCCTAGATGGATTTAAGGTAGGATTAGACAAATTTATGGATGACATGTATGAATTGCTACTAGAATGAATGCCTAGGTCCATCTTTCAGGCTGGGGGTGGGAACAGGACGCTTCTAAGGCCATTTGTTGGGATACGAGAGCAGGAGAAGGTTTGTCCTTGTCTCTGCTTGAGATGCCCATGAGCATTTGGTGGGCCACTGTGTGCGATGGGACAGTGGACTAGATGGGCTGTGGCCTGATCCAGCAAGGCTTCTCTTATGTTCGTATGTTCTTATCTCAACTACTTCTGTGGATGATCATGATTCTTGGAATTCCCTTGGAAGAGTTCCCAAGCCTTGCAAAAGTTAGGCCAAGCATTTGTCCCACTGGCTTCTGAAAGCTGAATGCAACCCTATGGCACCTCAGAGGAACAGGCATCGCTCATTGCCTGGCCATGCGATTGAGGTGTGCTTGCTTGTTTGTTCAACCTGGTGAACGTCCAATTTTTAATAATTTCCTTTTTAAAAATCCTGCGCTTAGGGAATCCTGCATGAGCTCTGTGGATTTCAGCTCTCCTTCATCTAGATCCTCAGTCCCTTGAATTTTTATTCTTCATACGATCTAGAACTCTTAGAATGGAAAAAACCCAACAGCCTCCTCCCAGTAGGGTTGGGTGAAAAACGTTTGCCCCTTTTGAATCTCATATTGGCCGTACTCAAAGGCTGGCCTTTGCGTGTGAAGTGAACACTTTTGAGCCTTCGTTTGAAGCTTTTGAATGGATTTGGAGCAGATTTGGAACAGATTCAGGCTGTGGTCACACTTAAGGTTTAATCCAGCTTCAGTCCACTTTCAGAGTGAGAGAATACATCAGCAAAGTGACAAGCTGTTTTCTTTCAGGGTTAAATAACTCAGAAAATTCACCTTTGGGATAGATAATGTGGAAAGAAAATTACTGGTCACTTTGCTGATGTGTTCTCTCGCTCTAAAGGTGGACTGAAGCTGGATTAAACCTTAGGTGTGACCACAACCTCAGAGGCATGACTGGCGGCTGCAGAGATTCCAAGGCTAGCCATCTGAAGTGGCTTCATTTCCACCAATGCAGGGTTTCGTCCCAATGTGAAGCCAACAGGGGGAGGGGGGGGAATCATGCACATTTCTACATCCCAGCAAGCTAAACTTGTGGCTTTTCCCTTTGCCCCAGGACGAAAAATGTGGGAAACAAAATCTTGCTGCCTCCCCCCCCCCTTTTCTTTTTTTCCATGAGGACTAGAACCCTTGAAATGCAAAATGAAAGCTCCAGGAAGCTCCCCGTTTCTCTCTCGCGTTCCCCAGCGATTCCTGGCCGTAATCAGAATGTAGCAAAGCGAACTTTGGGGATGTAATTAAATGTCTTAACCTTTCCTTCAGCTGCCTGGCCTCATTACTGATGCTGATTTATCTTGCTGAATGGGGCAGTATATTGGCGCGGGTGCAAATGTATATGTGTGAGGTGAGCTGCTGTTGCTCTTCAGCATCATGATTTATTCAGGAGCTCCTAGCTGAGTCAGATAATGTAATTGTCTGGCGATCCATTCTCTGCTGAAGTTCCTTGCTTCCCATCTTTTTGTTAGGGGGAAGGGGAGCAGGGCGGACTCCTGGCACTGAATCCACACTACTTTGAATGTTAAGTTACTTGCTCCTCTACGCTGAGAGTGAAGTCAAAGGCTGTTTTTGCACTGGGGACTAAGACCCCATTAGGAACCCTTTAGGGACCTGTTCGGTACCCGATCTCAAGATCCAGCTCTTTGAAGGCAAGTGCAAAAACGAGGTAAGAGGTGATAGAGAACAACTTTTTCCTTTGTTGCCAAAAACAAGAACCCGTGGGCCCTCTATATAGCTGATGGGCAGAAGACCGACAAGGGGAAGCCCTTTCTTTCACCCAGCAGGCCATTGGTCTATGGAATTTACTAGCAGAAGTGGTGGCAGCAACCAGCTGGGATAGCTTCAAGGAAGGGTGAGACCAATTCATGGAAGACAAGTGTATCAGTAGCTAGTGGAATAGTTAGGTCCTGCCTCCAGTTTGGAGAGACAGACAGGAGGCCACTCAAGGCCACTTGTAGTGAGTCAAGAGCAGGTGAAGGTTTTGAATTGTCTTGTGGTTGCAGATGCCCAGAAGCAAATAGTGGGCCACCACTGTGTCATACACGATGCTGGGCTAGATGGGCTGTGGCCCATTCCAGTGTGGTTCCTCCTGCATTCTGATGTTCTAAGTCATTCGGTGAGACTGATTTCTTCAGCAAGAAGACATCGTCCATGTTAGTGATGGTCTGAGTTTTCCCTCTACTGATTCTTCACAAGACAATCTTTAGAGAAAGAGCTATAGAAGAAATGGTGCTATAAGTGCAATCAGGAATGGAATGATCAAGATCAAAGCCCCTCCTGTTTACATGCTTTTGTTGGATTACCATATGGAAAAGAGGATGAGGGTGCCTCACTCTTCAATGGTTGTACAAAACAGGTAATTTCAGAAGATGTTACTATGGAAAAGTGGACAAGAACACTACACATTTAATGGCCATACAAAAGGTGAAGCAATTTCAGCAGGGAATTACCATATGGAAAAGACGACAAGGGGCAGAGTACTGCTAACTTAAGCAGCAGGTGTTACCATATGGAGAAGAGGAGAAGGGTGCTAGACACTTAAGAGTTGCCTGCATTACAAGCTACAGTCATTGAAATAGCCTCTCCTGGGAAATCATTAGGAATGCAGCAGTCCTGTCCTCTTTTCCATATGGTAATTCTGCAATTTGTCCTTTCCAGCATTCTTGTCATGCTTTGGATAAGTCCTCTAACACCACGCTCTTAAACTTGCAGGTACTACCCCTCTAGCCTAGCTGTATCCTGAGTATACTGACTGAGACCCTTTGTAGGCATGTGCACAATCCCCCCTCCCCCGTTTGCATTTGTGCAAATGGAGCCGCTTTGAATGTGCTAGGCTTCGACTTGGCTTCAAATGCTCTTTGAATCCCTGCTGCCGCCAGATGCGCCTCCGAATCCATTCCACATCTGATCCGAATATTCTCCGAAGCTTCAATCCAAGGCACAAATGCCTTCGTTTTGCATGCGAACTTCAGTCTCTGAACAGAGACAATATTCAGCTCAAATGCGAAGTTCTGAACTTTTGCAATTCGTACAGATAGGGAAGGCGACAAACATTTCCTGCCTATCGCCACCACTTCCACGTATTTTTAGGGAGCCCCAAAGGCCAACGACCCTGGTGTGCTTCCTTGTTTGGAGAGGGCTGCAATATCAACGTGCAGTTGCAGCTTTTCTGGGAGAGGAAGGAAGTCTAGAGAACATCGTTGGCACCTACCTTTGGAGACACATCGGGATGCCGGCGCTTGGAAGCGGAAGAGCGAGAAGCACAGAAAATCGTTTGGTTCCTCGTGTTTATAGTGACTTTAATTGAGGTTCGGGGAGGGCTGGATACTTCCCAGCTTGGCGTGTCTTGGTATTAATCTTTATTTCAAATTAAACATGGCTACATGCTTTTAGCCTAGTAATAAACCCACGGTGTGTTATCAGAGTGAAGTTGTCGCTCTCTGCTGGGTTCTTATGGACGGCGTATTGATTAGGCTTTGAAGGAATACACACAGCAGCTAAATCTCTAGTAGCAAATATGTGCTCAATTGATCCCCTTTGACAGAGCTGCGGCTTCCCTTGACTCCTGCTGACTTTATTTATAGAAGGTGCGATGCAGGTTCCATCAGGGAGGCGTGGGGAAGGGAGGGGTTGCTTGGCCCTCCCTCTTTGCACCTGTTTAAGCGGCCACCTTCTCCCCTCCGAGCAAACTTTAAATATTGGAAAGGGAAGCAGTGCCCTGTAAGAAGCTTATGATTCATACCAGCCCATTTTCAGCCAATCTGATATATATTTCATTACCTCCTCTCCCAGCAGATGTATTGATTTTTTGTTTTGCGGTTTTATAACACAATTTCAGGGCTGTTGTAGTTTAATGAGCCATGTTCTTATGATGTTTAAAGAGATTTGAAGCAGCCGTTGAAATAAATATTATGGATTGCCCCATCTCTCCGCTGTTCTCTCCCTCTCTCTCCGCTCCTGGCCCCTTCTCCCACCTCTCTCTCTCTCCCCCCCCCTCTCTTTTTAAACATCAGTGGGAAATGAATCGGGACGGGGGTGGGGGTGGGGTGTATCCAGCTAGGCAGCTTTTTGTGAAAGAGATCAAAGCCCTTCGGGGCGACAAAGGAGGGCCACACTTCTGCCCCGGCGACCACACACAGCAGCACCTGCAGAGAAGTAAAATGTCATTGTGGCTTCTGCAGTGGGAGCCCAGGGAAAGCGATGCAGAGGTGGCAGATGACTCTAATAACGCTTGATGTGAATTGATGGGGAAGGAAGGCTGGAGCAGGGAAGGCTTTTGATTATCAGCTGCCGCTTTCCGAGCTCCGCGGAGCAGAATGGTACACCTGTGGACGCTCGTCACATCAACCATTATGGAAGCTGACAGATTTTATTAGCTTAAGGAAGGACTTTTCAACATCGGAGATTTGTATTTTATTTGGTGGCTGGGCATACAGAAAAGCTGAAGGGGGCCGGTGTTTGTAGGGGTTACAAGGGGAGGTGTGTTAAATATTTGCCCTGACCTCGCTGCTTCCCCTGGCTGTGAATCAGGACGCCATCCTGGAATTTGATTGGCTCATTAAATAAACGCAAGTTATGATTGGTGGGTTTTTTGTTCTTTGTTTTGATTTAAGTTATGCCTTTTCCCCGCCAGTTTCAATTAGTTGCATGAATATATTTTTGGCATTCGAATTTGAGTCGAATTGAATAATTGAAAATTTGATTTGATTTGAATGTTAAAAATCTGGATTTTTGAAAATCCAATTTGAATCCAGATTATTCAAATCCATAAATCCGAAAATGAGATCCGTATGCGAAAATATGAATGTCGACAACATTCGTAGCGTTTTTGTGAATTTGCAAATGTCATGTATGCATCCCGTTTTCATCCCGTATTATAAGCACAAATACAATTATTTTTGCACATATTAGAATGCAATAGATATCCATATCAGATTTTTGAAAATTTGAAAATCCATCCGTGTGTTGAAATTCGAATATCATTAAATCCGATTCGAATTCAAATGTTGATATTCAGCAAATTCGAATCGGATTTTTAAATTTTTGAATATTCATGCATATCCCTAGTTTCAGTCACTAATTTGCCTAGTTCAGGCCGCCTCTGGACTGAGCATAATCATTTTGCTATATTCTGTTATTTCATAATTTTTCACTTTTGTAGGCATCCTTTATTTCCCCCCTTGAGAGCAAAATTGTGCATTTTAACCCTGCAATGGACGACAATTACACTATCATATTGGGAATGTCCCGTGCATGTGATTCACCCCCCCCCCCCCGACTATGCAGAGAACTATCAATATGCAGCCACTTCAAAGACTGTGTTGAATTCTCACTTGTGTTCTCAGAAAGGCTCATGGAACAGATGCAGACTGGAGTGTTGTTCTCGGAATAACACAATCTTTCACTATGATAGTTCTTTTTCCCGCAATAGCTTTACTGTATTATCTTCATTCAGAATTTCTGATGTATTGCGTTTGGACATCAGTCTATCTTAATTTTTAAATTATTATTGTTCCACACAAGAAACAACAGTATAGCACAGAGGTGTCAAACTCAATTTTGCAGAGGGCCGGATTAAAAAAAAAGTACTGTCAGGGCCAGGGGGCGTGGCCGGAGGCGTGACCGGGGGCGTGGCCAGGGCACAGAGGAGGGGCTGGGGCGTGGCTGGGAGTGTGACTGGGGGTGTGGCTAGGGCACAGAGGATGGGCTGGGGGCGTGGCCGGGGCATGGCCAGGGCGTGGCTAGGGCACAGAGGAGGGGCTGGCTGTCCGTGGCCGTGCCCGCGCACTCAGGCAGTGGAGGGTCCCGCCGCGCGCTCACTCACCTCACCTCACCTCGCCTCGCCTCACCTCGCCTCCTTCGCGCCCAAGGAGGACAGCGGCGGCAGCGGCGGGAGGTGGTGGGAGGCGGCGGGTGGCGGTGGGCAGCAGTGGCAGCGGTGGCCGGCCGCGGCGGCCGCAGTGGCCGGTGGCCGCGGGCCGTATTCATACAGCCCTGGTATAGCACAACCAGCAGATCACAAAGCCCATATAAAGACCTGCATAACAACATGCTAACCCTGAGAAGGGCTTCCAAGAAATTAATTTCTCACAAGAAATCTCTATATAACAAAAACATCTGGCGCGAACTGGAATTGGCTTTACACACAAAAAACTCTGTGTTTTTCTGGCATTTAGTGACATCAAGAATGAAAGAAGTTAGGTTCTCAACAGATAGTACAATCCCCTCAGCTCACTGGGAATCCTTTTACGGAGAACTTTTCAATAAGGCACATGATACTCACCTCGCAAAACAAGGGACAACACAATGCAACCCAGCCTCTCTCCCGGTCTGGCCCCAAGTCGAGATACACGAAGTCATGCCCATCATCAATGCCCTACAAAATAACAAAGCTCCAGGGGAAGATTTTCTCCCAACGGAATTATTTAAGAATAATAGAGACTGGTGGGCACCACTTCTAGCGGGGCTGTTCTCCCATATCAGCAGTTCTTGTACTATACCTAGTGGATGGCAAATGAGTATCATTGTCCCCATACACAAGAATGGAGATAAAAACAATCCAAAGAACTATCGTCCTATTAGCCTGATTGATATAAGAGCAAAAATATACGCAAAATACCTCCTAAATAAAACAGAGCAATGGGCAAATGCAAATAATATCCTGTGTGAAGAGCAAGCAGGTTTTCGGCAAGGACGATCAACCACAGATAACTGCTTTGTACTGCAGCATATAATCCACAAGTACAACTCGAGGAGGAGGAAGCTGTACACAGCTTTTATAGACCTCTCCTCAGCGTTTGATACCATCTGCCGCTCAACTCTATGGGAAAAGATGGCCGCTACAAACATCGACAGGAGATTATTAACTCTAATCATCAGACTGTGTTCAGACACAGTTCTGAAAGTCTGATTAGGACACAGCGGAGCCCTGAGCCATGAAATCAAAACAACCACCGGTGTGAGACAAGGATGTATATTAGCTCCCTTTCTTTTTAACTTCTATGTCAATGACATGCTGAAAACATTAACTTCAGATAGCCTGCATGGCCCAAAAGATCTGAGTAGAACCATCAACATTCTGTTATATGCTGACGATATGGTCATTATGGCTACAACGCCAGTGGGACTGAGAAGATCCCTGACAAAATTCAACTTGTACTGCGAGTCAAACTCACTCACCATAAATCAAAAATTATGATTTTCGGCAACAATAGGAAACAGCACAGGTGGTTTTTGAATGGTGTACAACTGGAACAAGTCCATAGCTATAAATACTTAGGTATCATGTTTGCATCATCTGGTGCCTAGACTAACCAAATCACCCATAGCATACACAGAGCAACCCACCTCACAGGCTCTTTCTATAAGTTATATCACCACAGATATCCAGGCACTATTAGTCTTCAAGGCCAAAATAATCCCTTCGCTCTTATATGGGGCCGAAATTTGGGGTATCGCAAACCTGACCAAGATTGAAGCTTTCCAAACTAAGCAGCTCCGAATCTTACTGGGCCTTTCCAGAACAATGTTAACCACCGCAGTAAGGGCTGAACTGGGGATGATCCCACTAAAAGCCCTTGTTTTATGGGGGCAATTTAACTACTGGACAAAAATCAACCAAATGAACCTAAATAGGCTCCCCCGTATATGCCTAGAAGAACAAGTCCAGTGCCAACATGAGACATCTTGGACAGAGGCCCTAAATAACCAACTGGCTAATATTGGCCTCCCTCTACAATTTTTGCATGATCTAGGTCCCAGGGCAAAACAAGTCCTTATACAACACACTGCTATCTATTCACAAATGGACATAGCATCTATAGCTAATTCATCAGCCTCAAAGTTTCTAACCAGCCACAAACTGAACACCAACATTGAAAACTACCTGACCATCCCACTTCCGCTTCCCCTAAGAAGAATTTACACCAGGACAAGATTTGAACAACTTCAACTCATGATGCAAACAGGGCGCTACTGCAATATTCCAAGCAGAGAAAGATTCTGTGTTTGGGAGGAACATGTCATGGAAGATGTCAAACACTTTCTGATTGACTGCCCAGCGTATTCTGAGCTTCATGCCAAATACCTGGAACCAATACTATCTAACCTTGAGCCCCGGAGTAGAGAAGACCCTTTAAACTTTCTCCTGAAAGGTCAGGAGAGAGCTACTGTGATTAGAGTGGGTCTATTCACCCTAGGGGCTACTAAGAAAAGAGCACACTTCCTGAAAGGAAAACTGGATAAATAGGAACTTGACCATATGCAGAAGGATGCCTGCTCACTCTTGCTTTTGTTTTCTCTTACATGTTTGTATAGGCACTTTGAAATGGTCTCATGACTAGTCAAATAAAGTTTATATATATACAAAGCAGTATATACTAGTTGGTCTCCATTGCACACTGAGTTCTTCCCAAGAACTTAGGATGTTGTGGTGTATTGGTACATAATGCGTGCAAGTCTGAGCAGTGTGGCTTTTTGCAGTTGGATGACATTAGTTTGTTTCAAGGGCTACCCAAGGCCTTCTGGTATGACACCCAGTGTGCCAACCATCACTGGAACCACAACTGCCAACTTGGGCCAAAGCCTCAATCCTCAGGTCTTCGTATTGGGCCATTTTCTCATGTTGTTTCTCATTGACTCTGCTGTTACCAGGTATTGCAACATTGATAAACCACACCTTTTTCTTTTCAATAATGGTCAGATTGGATGTGTTATGCACTAAGACTGTCTGCTTGAATACTAAAGTATCACAGTATTTTGACTTGCTCATTTTTTGCCACTTCTTCCGGCTTGAGATCCCACAAGTTCTTCACTGTAGTCAGATAATAGTTTCTGCAAAGATTCCAGTGGATCCTCATAGCTACTGTGTTATGTCTTTGTGATCTTTTTACAGAAGCTGAGTATACGGCTGATAATTGATGGTTGACTATCATCATCATCATCATCATCATCATTTCCATCATATTCTAGAGGTGTGCATGAATTCCCCCCCCCCCTTAGCTTCACATCAAAGCAAACGTGACAGAAATTCACATTTGGGTGAATGGAGCTACTTTGAATGGGCTAGGCTTCGGATTTGCTTCGGATTCACTCTGAATGTTCATTGATACCTGCTGCTACCAGTTGCACCTCTGAATCTGCTAAGAATCCACAAATTTACTTTCGCGAATGTAACAAAGCTTCAAACGAACACACAAAAGCTTTGCTTGTCAAGTGAATGTCTGCTTTAGAAAATGGCTGATATTCAATTTGAATGCGAATGTTCAAAGCTTGGAAATTGAACATTTCTTGCCCATCCTCCTCCTCTTCCTCCTCTTCCTCGATACTTTGTCCCTATGGCCTACAGGTTGGCTTACAAGGTACAAAGCAATAAAATCATAATGAGATGGCAGATGATGACAATTAAAACATTTCTTTTGGGGAAGAAAACATTTCATCCTGGTGTGCTATACAGGGGCTCAATTGTGGTTCTTCATGTATTCCTCCACTACAACTTCCACCAGCCCCAAGTAGCCTGACCAATGGCAAGGCATGATGGAACCTCCAGTAGAGCAACATCTGTGTGTTTCTTTTTTGCAGGGTTAATTAGTTCAAAGCCTCCCTCACTGCCTTCATGAGATACCTCTAGTCATGATTTGAGAAAGTGTTGATTTCTTTAAATTTAGTTCATTTGTTGATCCCGGGAGGATCAACTGCTTGCCCCCACCTTTTGCCATACCTGATATTTGGGACTCCAGCTCCCATAAACTGCAGCCATTTTTTAATTTGACCCCAGACTAGGGATGTGCACTGTTATGGTTCTGCTGCCCTGCCCCAATTTGCTGTTTAAAGCCAGAGGTTCTAAAAGGAAACTGCCTCAGTGTAGCTTCAAATGTATTAGTCCTGGCTGGGTGGAGCTGTGAGAACACTCTTATAGCTGGATATGTTTTGGTACATTCCAACCCCTATACAGAAAGTGTACAGAGAGAGGGAAAAAGAAAGGCTTGTGTTTTCAGAGTAAAATACAGCATTTAGGCCATCCCTATTCATTTTTCCTTTCGTAAGGCAGTAACAAAGCAAGAACAAGACAACAGCAAGAACTATCAAGTTAAACCACAGAGAGTCATAAAGGAATCTGCATCTTTCGAAGCAAGAAGTGAGAAAAAGAGAACCTGAGTTTCAGAGTTTGCAGTCAGCGCCCATTTTGTTTGCAACTGAATCACACATAAAGTACCTGTTTGATTGCTTTGAGAAAGAAACTGGCAATTGTTTATGTGCTTTGCTTATTTTGAAATAAATCCTGTTAATTCCTGTTTGAACAAAGACCCAGAGCATTTCTATGGGAATTTCTTAAGGGTAAGCCTTGGTGTCCTCTCAAGTAATAAAACACAAGCTAACCCCTATGAGACTTGAGCGGCCATCAGATGCACGAATATTCAAAACATTCAAATTAGAATCAAATGTCTATGCATTCAAATTTGAACATTCAAATGAATTTTGAATCTTCTGAATCATTCGTACAAATTATTTGGACATTCATATGTGTACGTATACATATGCATCTTATTTGTATCTGTACACATTTGTATGGATATGTATGGGACAAAAATGGGACGTCTGGGATAAAAACAGAATGCGTACAAATGTTGTGGACATTAATGTCTTCAAATACAAATTGAATATTCGTACAAATAGATACAAATGTATTTGGTTCAAATCAAATGTGAATACATTTGAATTTTAAACATTTGAACCAATTCAAATCTTTGGATATTTGATTCAAATTGCATTTGTGCACGCCCATACCCCAGACAAATTTTGTTTTTGTTTTCTTGATGTTTTTTTAAAATAATGTAAACAATTGAGGCATTTATCTAAGAAGCCAGCTAGTCTAGTTGCAAAGATTTTGTGACAGCAATTGTTTCTCCTTCCCTGCTTCAGCTAAACACACGATACAAGGTAATCTAAGTGCTTGCATTCTGTTTTAAACCAGCTCAGGAACCAGTGTGTTTTAATGTCACAGCTAAGATACTGTTACCTGATTGCTAACAAAATCTTTCTTTCTTTCCCTCTGTTTCCACCGTCTTTCTTCTTCACATGCAAGTCGTTTGATATTCCCACCAGGCTTCATTTGTTATGTAGAACTGGAAGCTGCAATCAAGATGATCTTTTCACCCTCTTAGGAAGTTTTTGTCCCATTCCCCACCCCCCACCCCCCTTCAAATCATTACAGACCCTGCCTGGGACAGAATGATAGATTGACTGCAAACACCGTAGATAAAGATCCGCTTCCTACATTGCTGTGTCTTCTTCTTCCTCCTCTTCCTCCTCTTCCCTCTTTCTGTTCTTCTCCTCCTCATCACTTTTTCTTTCTTTCTTTCTTTCTTTCTTTCTTTCTTTCTTTCTTTCTCCCCCTCCCCTCCTCTTCCTCCTCATTCTTCTTCTTTTTCTAGTTCTTCAGATGTGCATAAGATGTCATACTGCAACCATATCTACTGTGCATCATCTTTGAAGGTAAGAATAAGATTGCATGGAGGAATGCAATAAGGCCATATAAGGCCACAGAAGCAAGATCAGATAGGCCAGAGACAATTAGAAAACAAAAGCTCATACCTGCAGCCCTACTGGAAAAATGCCTGGAAATTTAGCCTTCCAACAACCCTGTGGGGTAAGTTAGATTTCAGTTACAAATAGTAACAAATTTTCAGGGGTACAAAACAAAAATTAGTGCAGCATATTGGAATTACTTTTACTAGCCAGTTTGGTTTAGTGGTTAGGGAGCCAGACTCTTATCTTGGAATACCAGGTTTGATTCTGCCCTCCTCCATGAAGCCAGCTGGGTGACCTTGGGCTAGTCACATCTCTTTTCTGAGCTCTCACAGCCCACCTACCTCACAGGGTGTCTATTGTGAGGAGAAGAATAGAAAGCTTTGTCAGCCACTTTGAGTCCCCTTCAACGGGTGAGAAAAGCGGGATAGAAAAGCCAACTCTTCTTCCTCTTCTAATTCCGATTCTTTTGACACTCTTCTTGTCTGAAGCTAGAAGACACAACCCAACAGCTTGAGACACTATGAACACAGTGGGGGAAACACTGACACAGAGCTGAAATTAGAAGAAGAAGAATCAGCAATTAAATGCATGATTATCAGCTTCTGATTAATGTGAATAAATATTTTCCAAAGAGTAATATTTCATAATTAAATGTGATAATCTCAGGAAAGTGCTGTTTGCCAGACACATTTATTACAGTTTGTTAATACTCACTTAACTGGCAATGACAGAAGCTTGCCGGGTGATAACTAGCAGACGGCACTGCCTGCTCCAAAACTCTAGCAAGATTCGCACAGTGGCGGATTATGTCACTTGATGATCGTGGAGCAAACAGGTCGGAAGAGCGGCGGTTGTCCTTTTGCACCACAGTGGCAAGGCAGGAGAAGAGTTAAATGCAATATGAAAGTGGAGTTTCCCCCCCCCCATGCAAAAAACAACCAAGCACGCTTTCCAGCTCTCTGCCAGAGAACTGTGGCTAAATGGTGTGGATTCTTTGAGCCGCACGCTCCCTTGGCCTTTTCCATGGCACTGTTAATACAACATGTAGATCCTGCCTGTGCAATGCGCCAGAGTGCCTCCAGACAGCAATAAAAAGATTGTTGGATCTTCTTTGGACCCTACAACTGCCTCTCAGCACCACTGCCAGATGGCAGGAGGCAATACTAGGACCGTCTCATCTGCCAGCTCTTATCAACATTATCATGACTGTTCAAAAATACCCGGATGTTGGTAGGTGCCCGCCCACTTCTCTTTGTCACCCCCCCCCATATTTCCTAGTATCCAGTTATTTTGCAACAGCAATGATAGCATGAAGATGTGGTAGACACAGGTAAGCTACAGCTGTTACAGAACCAGCACCATTGTTGCTGGATTTTCCATAATAGCAACAAATAAGGTTTTTGGTCAGCTAACCTGGAACTGTATTGGGAATGAACAGTGGGCATTTCAAAAAGAAGGTAAATAATATCACTATGCAGAAAAGTAAGCTACAGATCTTGGAACTGTTTCTGGTTTCAAAGCTCATTGGCATGGTGTTTTTCAGTTTCTAAGGGGGCTTCCGCACAGGGGCTAATTAAACCGGATCCATTGCACCCGGATTTATTAAAACCTGCCCCCAGGGGAATCGGTTTCAATAACTCCAGGTGCCTGGTAGATACAGTTTAACGGGGTAGATCTGCATCTAAGAGATGCGGATCTACCCCGCACCCACGCCTCTGCACATGCGGCGCTGATCCGGAATGGAGGCGGGTGCTGTGCGGACTCACGGCACCTGTCTCCAATCCAGGACGGAGGGCCCTCCCCCGGCCCGACCCGATTGGCTCACTGGAGCCAAGCCTGGTGAGCCGGGGGACCTCGCTGCCACGGCTCACCCTCACCCCAGAAGTGGCGGATTGACGCTTCTGGAGCCAGGGCAAGCTTCCCAAAAGCCCGCCCTAGCCCACCCTGGGGGGAGCGTGGCGGATCCCCTCCTTACCTCTTCGGCATCTCCCTGAAACTGAAAGCAGGTGCGCAGGATGCAGCCTGCCTGCCTCCTGCGCTCCTCCTGAGTGGCTGGGTCTGCGCCTGGCAGCCCCTGCCCTCAGGAGCCGTTCAACACAGGTGTGGTGCCCTGACTTGCGCGCCGGCCAGTCAGGCGGCATGCAGGAAGCAGGCGCACTGCATCCTGGGCACCTGCTTTCAGTTTCAGGGAGACGCCAAAGAGGTAAGGAGGGGATCCGCCGCGCTCCCCCCAGGGTGGGCTAGGGTGGGCTTTAGGCAAGCTCGCCCTGGCTCCAGAAGCGGCGATCCGAAAGGTAGGAGTCCCCCGGCGAGCCAATCATGGCGAGCCGGGGGAGGGCCATGGGCTAGCACACTTGTGCTGTGCGGTCGCATCCGAAACGGATGCGGATTCACAGCGCAAAACCACTTGATATGTGGTGTCCTAGAAACACCCTTTAAGCACACATTAAGTCCAGATAGGTGCGGACGCACCCACCGGAAGTGTGCTTCTTTGCCCCTGCTAATGCGGATGCTCCAGCAGCAAACCGGTTTTGCCGCCGAAATCCTCATTAAGAACGGGCTCGCTGTGCGGACACCCCTCACCAGAAATGTCCTAATTAGCGACCCATGTGCAGAGGCGCACATTGGAATGTGTGCTTAATGGGTGTTAAAGGGCCTGTGCGGAAGCACCCTAAATGATCAATGTCCTATGTTAATTCTGTGGATTTATACTATCATGCCCTCCAGCACAACAGACATGAAGAGCTCATCTGTCTTTGTCTCCTCTTCCTCCTCGATGGCAGGAAGGTTCAGGTAAGTGACAGCCTACATGTAGAGATGTGCTGAACTACTTTGGGTTTGAAATGGTTTGAAATGAGCAGGGAGTGTTCAAAAGGTTTTGGGTTCAAAAACAGACTTTGAATTCAGACAGAACAAAGGGGTGTTCTAATGAACCCAGTGGTTCAATTCAGGTTCTAAGATGCTCGAGGTGCTTGGACTGAACCAAACACCCTGTTCATTGAAAAAAAAAAGTCTGAAACTGAATTGAAAGCAGATAGGAATGTGCACGAATATTCATCACACTTGAAATCCATACGAATTTGGCCATCCAGACTTGAATCAAATGTTGCTACATTGGAAGATGAACATTCAAATTTGAATGGAATGTTTTGGTACATTTGTGTGAAGCTTCGTTACATTTGTGAGCCTGGGGAGGTGGGAAAGCAGCTGCCCCAGTCACACCTGCAATGGATCCAGAGTTGATTCAAAGCAGATTCAGATTAAAAGTGGATTGAGAGCAGATTTGGTGCATTCAGAACAGATACATCGGGGATCTGTAGGGGATCCATAGGGGATTCGTAAGGACTTGCGGGCAATCCATATCAGGGATTCAAATCAGATTCATATCAAGCATTCATATCAAATTTGAACCCTACCCCATCGAAGGGGATCTATTCAGATGAATATGATTTTTTGTATTCGATTTGATACGAATCAAACATGAAAGAAACATTCATGCACATCCCTAGAACTGGCCTCTGTTGGGTTCAATTCGAACCAAGCATAAACTCATTGTACACAACTACACACTTGCAAATTAGGTGTATGTGTATGGAGAAGCAAGATGCTAGATGGAATCTGTGCAGCTCCTTGGAGTGAACCAGGTGTGGAACCACTGAAGATGAATGCCCCACTTGCTGGAAGGAACAGTGGCCATTCACCTTCACCTGCCAGCACACAATGAGGCAGGTGAGTTAACACACAGGGTGTTTTTGTTCCAATATTTGCAGGATAAACCAAATAACTGTTAAATACATCTGATGCATCCCTCTCCATTCCATAACTATTTAGCAGCAGAGACTCCAGAACTTGGAGGGTTTTTTTTTTAAAAAAAGTTTGCTGTGATTTTGAAAGCCATTGACCTAAGCCTCTGAAGAAGGCAAATGAGAACAAGGAGGAGGAAGAGGAAGAGGAGGCGGAGGGGGGAGAAGAGGAATGAAAGGCTACCCTCCTTAAAAGCTATGGGAGACAAACCATTAATTGTCTCCGAGTTCTGTTATGTTTTCTTTTTTTCTTTTTTGCTAAGCTAATCAATCCATATAAAAAGAGCAGATTAAATTGACTGACCCTCATATATTTAATGATCGCTGCTGTTTGACCATGAAGCATTTCTCAGGAAGCCGCCTGTCACCGGCTATCAATATTCCTCTAATCCCGTGTTCGTTACTGGCGCGCTGTGTTACGCACTGAGATGGCCTGTCTTGAGCGTCCTCTCTGCTTGCACAGCAAGAAAATGAGATGGTAAATGACTGCACAAACAATCTGATTATAGCGTTTAATTCCCGTCCTATAGATCTGCAAGCTTGCCAAGTTTCCCTTTTCTCTCTGTTATCATGCCTGCCTTTCCCTAATGATCTTCCTCGCCGTCAAGAGGTGTTCATGCTCTGAGATCAGCTCTTTTGAGATATGATAAAGTGCGTGTTTGGGGAGGGGAGGGGAGGGGAGGGGAGGGGAGGGGAGGGGAGGGGAGGGGAGTGTCCCCTTAATGACACATGTTCTCCTACCTGTTTGTTTTGTCCAGAACTTAATCCTAGAAAACGTGAACTAAAATATTTCACCTTTGTAGACATGCTGGAGGTGGCTCTTTGAAATATGTTCGGTCTTCAAATTTAATCCTTAATAAGTCCCATGGAAAATTTATGGCTGCTCCTCACCCAGGAAGTGTTGAATTCCAATGTTGTTTGAAGCAGGTGGCTTTTAAAAAGTCTGGTGATGCTGGTTACCAGGGGAAAATATGACAATTTCCTACAAGGACAGGGGCATTGTGTTTCATGTTATTACAGGGATACAGTCCATTCTTCTTCTTGTTGTAGGGGGGTCCAATATTCCTTTAGAGGAAATAATGAGAGGGGTTGAAGAAGAAGAAGAGTTGGCTTTTCTACTCCGCTTTTCTCACCTATTTAATGAGACTCTAAGTGCCTGGCAAACTTTCTGTTCTTCTCCCTTAAGGGGACTCAGAGCAGCTGACAAAGCTTATGTTCTTCTCTCTACAACAAACAACCTGTGAGGTAGGTGGGCTTGTGAGAGCTCAGAAAGAAAGCTGTGACTAGCCCAAGGTCACCCAGCTGGCTTCATGATGTAGTGCAGAATCAACTCAGGGAATCTCCACATATGCGTCTGGCACGCTAACCATAAGACCAAACTTTCTCCAAGCATAGGGCCCAGCTGCACATAATATTCTTGAAATGCATTGAATCAATTTGTCCCACTTCAAGAATGTTCATATTCAGACATGTTTAGCCTTTTATATCCTATTTTGGTAAAGCCATTCATTCATTCATTTATACAGATCTGCATGAACAAAAATCATGTTTGGTTTATTGAACCCGTTTGTTCAGTTTGACTGTGAACCAGTTAATTGAACAACAGGCTGTTTGTGGTTGATTCCAAACTTGTTTAAAAACAAAAAATACTATATTTTATTCTGGATTGGTTTGAACAAATTTCCAAATATTCAAACCACTATACCTTCACACACAAGGACTATTTGATTGAATTTTAGAATATGAACCAAACTTTTTACATCCTTATTTGTTTCTTATTATTTATATCTTGCCTTTCAGCCAAAGCTCTCAGGATCGATGAGAATATTTAGTGAAATTGTTTAAGCTAAAACGTAACAAAAGAGATAAAGCAATATACATTATGATTAAAATATACCCCTACACCCTGGGAAGACATCATTACTGGAAGCTTAACATCAAAGGCCCGAACAAAGAGGCTTTAATTTTGAGCAGACAGAGGAAACCAGGTAATGCTGGTTTTGATTCCATAGGTTGTGAGAGTTGGACCAGAAGGAAGACTAAGCAACAAAGGAACAACACTTCTGAACTGTGGTACTGGAAAAGATTTTTGAGAGTCCCCTGGACTGCAAGGAGAGCAAATTGGCCAATACTAAAGAGAAGCAACTCCCTGACTGTCCATTGGAAGGGCAAATATTGAAGCTGAAGCTCAAATGTTTTGACCGTGTAATGAGGAGAAGACAGGAATCACTGGAAAAGACCTTCATGCTGGGAAAGATGGAAAAGCAAAGGAGAAGGGGACGGCAGAGAATATCAGATAATGGAGGCAACAAGCATGAGCTTGGATGAACTCTGGGAGACAGTAGAGGACAGATGGGCCTGATGTACTATGGCCCCTGGGGGTCATGAACAGTCAAACATGATTTTACAACCGAACACCAACCACACCAAGTTCCAAAGCCTGGTGCCTACCTGGGGTTCAATGGGGATTTGAACCTTGTTCTTCCAGGTCCTACTTTTACTTTCTAACCAGTACTCCACGCTGTCTGTCATAGAAGGTACCAGACTGTGGAAGACTGATGAACCTTAGCTGTTTCAAAGAATAATATGCATGGATTATTCTGGCTTCTTAAGACGAGGGCCGGCAGAAGGTTGTGGAAGTGGATCCATGAAGAGAGGGAAAGTCTGAAGCTAATGTTGCTGAGGAAATAGGTTCATGCTGTGGGGCTATATATCAGAACTGAAAGAAGCAAAAATGGCACTCCATATTCTGGGCTGGGGAGGTAGCTTTAAAATAAAAAAGTAAAGAAAACCATCTCCATTCTGTCTTTTTTTTTTTTCATGGAAGTTCCTCCGCTTTGCTTTGGCAGTAGTCAGTCATATTTTTAGTCTGAACAAGCTTTCATTTGTAAAAATATAAGGTTGATGTGGGAGCCAAAGAAAAGGTAGAAAGCCATTTCTGTATTTATTATTTCATGGTTTCATGTATCCCTGGCAAGCAATGTATCATTTTCATTCTTGTCCTCTGGAGCATTCTGGTTATGAAAGCTTGATATTTTCTTCAACAGGGGATGCATAGAGATGCCAAGTTTATTAAGGAGGGGGGGGGAAATATCATATTGGCTTGAACTTGTGAAAGATACTGTGGCACAGGGTAAGGTAGGCGACCCCTTTGCTGCTACCCAAGAATATAAACCACCTCTTAAAAGACTCCACTGAGACCAAGTAGTAAAGACGCTTGACTCAGAGCATTGCAGGTCAAAACCTTCTTTCTCTTGGCTGCTGGCAAATTATCAACATCTTTTTATTTGTGTATTTTCTTGGGGGCGGGGTGGGAAGAGAAATTGACAAATAAGCTTTTGTGGGCCACAGGATGCAGATTTTGGGATTGAGCACACAGGCGTTTTATGACAGAATGCTAACAGATGAACCACTGGTGGAAGTAAATTGCCTCCTCTCCTAATGGGTGAGTCGCTTCTGGTCTCGGGATGTTTCCACGTGAGCAAAAGGCAGGGCAGGGCTGCAGCGGGAAGCTTCCCTTTGATCTTAATAAACCATGTTTTAACCTACACGGGATCAATGCACAGTTTGGTAGAATTTAAATGAGGCATCCGGTTAGAGGAGCTTTCTGCCCTGGCCATTAGCCTGGACCACTGGATGTCATAGTCCTCTTCTGGGCTCCTTTCATCCACATGCTGGTGCATCAAATGCAGCATTTTCTGGATCATCAGGCTGAAGAAGAAGAGAAAGACTTCGTTTTTTCTCCCACTTTTTTCACCCTTAAGGAGACTCAAGGTGGCTGATAAACCTTCTGTTCTTCTCCACAGAACAAACAACTTATGAAGTAGGTGGGGTTGTGAGACCGCAGAAAGGGAGCTGTGACTAGCCCAAGGCCACTCAGCTGGCTTCATGGAGTAGTGTAGAATCAAACCAGGAGACTATCCGATAGGAGTCCAACACTCTAACCACAAGACCAAACTCATCTTGTGGTTAGAGTGTCCTTATGGCTTCCTACTCCACTTCTGGGCCAGACTATCACTAGGCCTTGATAACAAGGTCTGCTGGCATGCGAGGACCATGGGGAAGCCATTTTGGTGGCACGCCTTGTTATTCCTGGAGACTCCAAGACCAGGAACCTACATTCCTGGCTGTTGGGACTATATTTGAAGCTGGTCCAGAACAGACTGGAACCAATCTCTGTCTGATTCAGACCTGTTGATCCAGACCAACCAAAAAAAACCCCCGTATGTGTGCATCCCTAGTCAAAGGCAAAATCTTCACCTACTCTCGAGTTCTTGCAATTGGCTCTTAGAGCGATCCTGTCTGCCTCTCCAACCTGGAGATGGTCCCTAGGCATCCATTCTGGGCCTCCCCTTAGCAAGGCCAATGGTTTCCATTGCTGGTCTGGTATCATTATTTCAGCCACAGTGTCAGTGAGATATCGATAGTTTGGATGCTATATTTGCAGTACCACTGATTCAATGACTTGACTGGGTCTTGGCTCCTTGGTGCCAGTGTCTTACGTTATAGATGGGGTTTCCATCCTTCCCCAGCCCCCACCTTTCCTTGCATAACACAGTTTTGCATTACCCTGTGGTTTCTGGAGACCCAACCATACCATTATACAAGGAATGACACTATATCTAGCTACATATTTATATCTATAAATATGACTCTGCATCTGTCAGCTAGCCTGTCTGAGCTGCCAAGCAATGTCAAGACAGTGACAGGACGTCCACAAAGCATGACAGGGAGCACATTTTGTTCCACTGGTAAGGAGGCACAGCAAAAGCGAGACTCTTCAGCACCACTGCTGCCATTAAAGCAAGTGCCTAGTTAAAACAGAGTGGGGAAAACTGGCTCTCCAGAGCGGCCACCCAAAAAGTGTCAGCACACACCACTGTGGGTCTGTCTTGTGTGGCAAAACGCCATACTAGGGATGTGCATGAATGGTCCTTTGGCATTCAATTTGTATCGAATCAAATGCAAGAAAATTTGTACCGGTTCAAATAGATCCCCTTCTAATGTGGTAGGATTTGAATTTGATACGAATTCAATACAAATGTCCGATATGAATCCCATACATAATCCACTACGTATCTGCTTGGAATGCCTCAAATCTGGCCTGAATCCACTTTGAATCCACTCTCAATCTACTTCGAATCTACTCTGGGCCTGTTGCAGATAACTGGGCAGCTGCTTTCCCATCTCCCAGGTTCACAAATGCAACGAAGCTTCGTACAAATGTATCAAAACATTCTATTTGAATCAGAATGTCAATATTTGAATATGAGAACATTCTATTCAAGTCCAAATGGCCAAATTCTTTCAAATTCATATGAATTATGAATAAGACGAATATTTATGCATATCCCTACTCTGTTTAAATACAAAACGTTCTTATACTGCAGGAATGATCAGCTATGGCCTCCAGGTGTTATTGAACGCAACTTCCAGGATCCAGCAGCAAGAGGTGGTGACAGCAACCAGCCTGGAGAACATTAAGAAAGGATTAAACAAGTTAATGGAGGACAGCTTTACCAAAGGTTACTGGAACTGATGCCCAATTACTGCCTTCAGGTTAGAGAGAGAAGCAGGATGCTTTTCAAGCCCATTTGCAAGGAGTTGAGAACAGAGGGATTTCCGCACTGCAACGCGTTCCAAACGGAACGCGTTCAGGCGGGAAGCTTAAGACAGCTCCGGGCGCTTTCACCGTTCACACACAGACGCGCCGGAACGCGTTCCGGCGCGCCTGTGTGCGAAAGGTGAAAGTGCCCGGAGCTGTCTTGGCCGGCAAAGGCCGGCCAGGGGCGTGGAGACAGCTGCGGAGGCAGATCGGCAATCAGCTGATTGTCAAACAGCTGATTGCCAAACCTGCGCCGGCGGGGGAGGCGGGCCCGCGGCTGTTCGGGAGCGAGAAGCAAGCGCGAATCCTTCTCCTCCCAAACGCCTGCGGGCAGTTCGTCCGCGCCCGAACGCATGTAGAGCACTTCAAAGTGCTCTACATTTGGTACGCGAGAGAGACAGCTCCGGATACGTCGGATCGCAAGCCCCGCGGCGGCAATGCGTTTGCCGCGTTCCAGGCTGTCTCCCACGCGTACCAAACAGCCCCGTGCGAAAACGTCTCAGGTGAAGGTTTTGCCTTTGCCATCTGCTTGGGATCTCAGAAGCAATTGGTGGGGCCACTGTGTGAGACTAGATGGGTTGTGCACTGATCCAGCAGGGCTCCGCTTTGTGCTTTTATGTTCAAACATCCAGTACTCCACATTCATCGTATAGCAAACTCCATCAAATAAGCTGGGCTCACTTTATTCCTGCTGGGCCGTGGTGACATCTTCACTTTAAACATTCTTTAGTCCATCTTCAAATCTGTCAGCTGATGCTTTATCATTTCTATGTGTTTTTTCTATGGGACCGTGAATCCAGGAAAGTCCAAATAGAGGGTGGAAATTCCACAAATAGAACTGAAAAAGTGTGAGCAGGCAGATCTGAAGGTGGACTGAAGAAGGTTTAAAGTGAAGGTGTGACCATGGCCTTGTTTGGGGCAAGGGGTTGCTGTCAGAATGTGCCGGTTCTTCCTTCCTTCCATCCCTTTTTTTTTTTTTTGGTTGGCTGGGTCTAATACAAGCATGCTATGTCCTGATTCGGACCTGCTGTATCTACATGGAAGTTTGAATTCATCGATTTTTAATTTCCCAGTGAGATCACTTGGCTGACAATTGATTTTCATTTTGTTTTATTCCATGGTATTTATTCTTTTTGTCCTCTCATGTTGCCAGCAATCAGCTGCCTTGGGATTCCGAAGGAAAAGTACTGTGAAATATATTTTAAAATTTGTTAAACTTTCCTTGCTCTGGTTTAATTTATATTCCACCTTTCTCTCTGCCTGACATAGCACTTCAGGGTAAAGTCTACAATCATTTACTCTAGTGCAATCCTATTAACATTAATGGGACTGCTTCCAGAGGAGACAGTTTGTGGATTGCAGCCTAAATGACTTATTGATTGAAGACATATGAAATGCTGAAAACCTAAGAACATAATTACCTGGGTCTCTTCTTCTTCTTCTTCTTCTTCTTCTTCTTCTTCTTCTTCTTCTTCTTCTTCTTCTTCTTCTTCTTCTTCTTCTTCTTCTTCTTCTTCTTCTTCACCACAATAGCAGTAGCAGCTGTTCACTTGTTCTCTTTAATAAAAGTTCATGAAGTTCCCAGAGATGAATGAATCTTCAGACTTTTTATATAAAGCAACTCACATTTTGCTTACCTGTCGCTTCCGGGGGCTATTAGTCTTTGTAGAGCCATCTGACCGGTAATTTCTTCTCTCCATTCTTATTAGGTTAAATCAATCGAGCTTTGGCAAAGCAACACACTTTCTCTAAAGAGGAGAAACACATTAACACTTGCTGATGTACTTTATAAGCAGACATGCTGCTAGGTGCTTAAGAGACTTAAAGCATGAATGCATGACATAAATTTGGCATAACATGTGCAGATAGTAACACACCCACACCTCTGGGAAAAACAAAGACAATGGGTCACTGGGTTCTCACCTAGGGTGACCAAATGGAAAAGAGGTTAGAACTCCTATGACTTTGATACCTGTCTAAAAGAGTATTTCAGAGTGTGTTGTACATGTTGACATGCCCAAGAATGAAAGAGGTAACCCCCTTGCAATTTATTCTTCTGTGCAATTCTTTTTTATTATTTTAAGGTAATTTCCCCACATTGCTTTATTGTTTAAAATTCCTGATACCTAAAAAGAAAAAGTACAGCTTGTTTCACAGAAGACATTGAAACTGTAGAATCCTCTGAAGTTCTTAATACTCCTCCCTTTTATTCTAAGCCCCCCCCCCCTCAACCTATTCTGGTACCCAGAGGAAGCATTAAAGGTGCAACTCCCCAGTAACTTATTCTTCTGTGCAACTATTAAAGGTGCAAACTCCCTGTAATTTATTCTTCTGTGGTAATTATTAAAGGCACAGAAGCCCTGACATCCTTTCTTTCACACATCTATTAAAGGTGTAGAAATACTGTCTTTCTTTCTGACCACCCTAGTCTCACTAGCAATGTAGTTGCACTGCCTCTGAAAACGTGCATCTACTACTAAGTTATGGAGACCTGTGATTCACTTTTGGAATATTCTCACTGGAAGCTCCTTTTCATAAATTCAAAATGATCTTGATGAGCTAGAGAGAAAGAGTTTAAAACAACAACAGCAGCTTAGGGATGTGCACGAATGTTATTTTGACATTCTATTCAAATTGAATCGAATACCCAAAAATTCAATTCAATTCAATGTGAGTTGACAGTTTTAGAGCAGATAAAGAAGTTCCAAGGAAGAACAAAGACATTGGAAGGTGTGAAAGGCAACGTAGACAAGGCAAGGAGAAAAGGCACCCATTGGTACCTGTTGGTTTTATGAAGGGAGGGACAACAGAGTGGAGACGTGCCAAAGTGGTTTGAATCAAACAAAGGTGTTTGAAAACACCTACTTGAAAACAGCAGCTTCATTGACTTACTGATTCGACTCCGGAACTCTGTTCATCTTCCCAGCATCCCGTCACTTTCTGGTCCCAATCCTGCTACACTGTCTACTTCACCATTACAAGCTTATTTCGGTTTCAATCCTCACAGACCCCACGTCAGTTTGGCTTAACACACTTTCCGCGTGTTAAATTGCCCCAAAGCATTGTAAATGTTAATCCTCATTTCAACAGGTCTCATTCCGGATTGTGCACTTGATACGTGTTACATTTTTTACTGTGGGGACCCTACCATTTTAAGGGATGAGAATCCATGTTTAGGGTTTCCCTCCCACAATAGCCTGCTTGCAAAGATAGTGATTTCAGTTTTAAAATCCATCCTTTACAGCAGCTGCTACACTGTAGCAATCCAACCACTTCACACCTGATAACAATGTTGCAATTTTGCACAATTCTAGCTCTTTGGACTTCTGACCTTTAAAGGGGAAAGGAAAGCAGGGCAGGTTTTGGGAGATGTGTGAATGTTTAAAGCCCCCTTGCTTGAGTTGCCACTGCTGCTGTGTGCCCTGGGCAATGGGGAGAGTCGCTGGCTGCCCGCTGCCGGTTTTCCTCCATCCAGGCAAGGGACAGCCACCCAGCCAGGCTCGGTGAAGGGGTCCGTTATGGGTGGTGCATTCATGTCAGGAGGAAGAGGGCAGGGCAGCCCCCAAAAGCAGCTTTTAGAAAGTAGCCACTTGAGTCCCCCCTTGAGTTGCGTACACCACCTACGATCCTCAGAATCTGGATCAAACGGGATTAAGCTGAAAGTACAGTGGTACCTTGACATACGAGTTTAATTCGTTCCGTAACCTTGCTCTTATGTCAAATCGCTCGTATCTCAAAGCAATTTTCCCATTAATCCATTCCAGCTCCCAAAACACCACCTCAGTTGTTTTTGTTATGTACTGTACTGTATTTACATACTCGTATCTCAAATCTTGCTCTCATCTCAAAGCAAAATATCACTCGCTCGGCGGCTTGTATCTCAAAAAACTTGTATGTCAGGGCACTTGTATGTCGAGGTACCACTGTAATGGGAACAGGCAAATTCGCGTTTGCATCCGGTTCTATTATTTTGGTTTAGGGAAACTAAACCGAAATAATGAATCAGCTTTCTTTTCCATGAGGCTTTGTGCAGAAGAATGCCGCCCTGTTTGTTTACGGGCTCTGGGCAGAGATCTATAGTTTGAGCCTAGAAAGGTCAGGACTCCACTTTTGAGGGTCAGATGGAATCTAGATATAAAGAAAGATTTATGTGGCAAGACAAATGGCTCACAGCCCACCAATGTCCCCAAATCCATAAATCTCTGAGTGGCAAAGCCAGCATGAACCAAAACAAAACCGAAGCATTTAAAGATACAACAGATCGAGAGATCTTTGCATGCCTGTTTTCTTCACATACCCCCCTTAGTAATAACCTTTCCTCCTCCCCCCTCCCTGTAAAATACGGCTCCCTTGTTGTCAGAATAATTTAGCTTGGCTCCAGGTTTCAGGCGGTCACCTCTCCAGCAGTCTGTTGGATGACAAGCAACTCATAATGTTTCATCAGAGGGTCATAGATGTAATGATTGATGGTCCATTGTGGACTCAGGCTGTAGGTTACATAGAGGGGAGATTCTGTGAACGTCCATAAAGATGGCAGATAAAATGGCGGAACAGAAACAGTTTGGGGCATAGAACAGAGCCTCCCCAGGGAGAACACTTAAGGTTTTCTGTTTGTAAAGGAGAGCTAACTTCAGAAGTGACACAGAAGTAGTGGTAGCTGCAGACTTGTGCAGCCGTGGAATCTAAGAACTCCTGACTTCAGTTCCTGGCTTCTTCTATTACAAGAACGTTGCATACAGCAAACCTGGGAAATGAATCCCCTTAGACTCTTTGGAGAATAGCTGCCAGTCAGTCCTTGGCGCAAACAAATTGGACCTTCAGAGATTTTCAACCCAAGTCATTTAGGGCTTGGTACATCAGTGTATCTGAGCTGGAAAGAAAGAGGGACCCAACACAGCTCTCTGAACACCAGAATGATATCTCTATTGGTTACTACTGTCAGTACCATGGCTGCATTGTTTTGCACCAAGGCTGTGGTCACACTTAAGGTTTAATCCAGCTTCAGTCCACTTTCAGGGCCCATCCCCATCCTGAAAATATTCTGAAATTATTCTACGTTTGCTTCGGGAGCGTCTCCAGGCAAAACCCTAATACGGGCTACATGCAAGACAATATGGGTGCTTCCGCACTTACCTAAGTAAATCCAGATTTACCTCATCCGGATTTAGTAAACCCAGTTTTGAATACATCTGGATTTACTAAATCTGGATGCAGGGTAGATCCGGATTTACAGTGGTAGATCCGTATCTAATAGATACGGATCTACCCCCCATCTCGTCCTTCCGCACAGGCGGCGGAAGGACAACTTAGATCCGGATTTGAGTTGGGTGCTGTGCGGACGCACAGCACCCGCCCCACACCCGTGCTCCAGGGGTCCTCCCCTGGCCCACCATGATTGGCTCCTTGGAGCCAAGCATGGCAAGCCGGGAGACTCCTACTTCGCGGCTTGCCCTCACCCCAGAAGCGGCGGATCGCTGCTTCTGGAGCCAGGGGAAGCTTCCCCAAACCCCTCCCTAGCCCCCCCAGGGGAGAGCCCACACGATCCCCTCCTTACCTCTTCAGCGTCACCCTGATTCTGGCCGGGGAATCCCAGGAGGCTGCGCACCTGCGTGCTGCGCGCCTCCTGACTGGCCAGGGTTGTTAAAACATACTTAAAATATAACCTTCCTTCTTTCATTCAAAGGAAGCTGAATATCAATGGCTTGGGGGAAGAGAAACATTTTAACCATAAGTTACATTGGCATCTGGGATACCTCCACTGGGAGGCTGTTCCAAAAACTTGGGGGCCACCACAGAAAAGGCAGAACTTTAGTAAAGGGAAGAATGTGTAAGAATCATTTGGTAGAAGAAAGTGAGTGATGTAAAGAACCACCCATTGAATCAACTTCATTCTGCATGAGATTTTCATAATTGATGAGCATTAATGGCCACACTCCATCTAGTACCCACAAGTGTGCACCCGAAACACCTGGAACTGTTGTGGAGGTGGAGGTGGGAATTTGGCCAGTTTGCTTGAAGTCTATTGTATCCTGGAAAATCTTTGATCTGAGCAGGGACAGGATGAACCAAAGAGACATCAGCTCCACCCGATAGACTTCAAACCTGCCTGCCAAATGTTCAGGTGAAACTCCGGTCGTGCTCGCAGGTGCCGGCCACAACTTCATGTCCTCACTCAGCACCACCAGTGCCTCTAGATTCTAGATGGTTCCTTTTAACGCTTGCTTTCCATTTCTCTTGCAGTTCTTAAAAGGTTTCTGTATTACCCAAATGAATCTAAACACACAGCCTATGAGTTCAAAACCATTACGCCTCACCAGTTTAGACCTAAGCAATTTGGGAGCTTTCTCAGAAACTTCAGAAACACTGGGCCTCTTCACCCGAATGTCTGAACTACACAGGACATTTTCAGATTCACAATTTCATGCCATCTGCAGCAACTGAATGAGCTTTCTCCCTTTCCCTCGCCCTTTAGCAACGCTCGCGTAGGTATCCGGTTAGCAATACACAAGTCTTGAGATCGCTCAGGCAGAGACTTTAATTTTCATAACAAGTCAGCAAGCCACCAAATAATCAAATCTCTCTTTCTCTCTCTCTCTTTTTTTTTTAAAAAAAATATGCAATGTTTCCCTGACGGCCATTTCTGTTGTCTTATACCACACTGAATGGCAATCTTCTGTATTTAAAACTAATGGATTTGAAATAACCTACAGGCTCCCACTTTAATGAGAGCTAGATTAATGAAAAAAGACCTTTTACCTCCGATTGCATGACAACATTTTCAAATTACATTCCTGAAACAGAGAATTCACTTATTCAGAGTAATTGGATGCGGACTGGGGTTAATACATACAATGTCCTTAAATGAAAATGTTCTATTGTAAGTGGGGTTCTATGATACCTGAGGCATTCTCAAAAGATTTTGTTTGGCTTGGAGTTAATTATACTTCTTTCTATTTTTTGAATGAATTCAAGCATGAATTCTACACAGTAAAGATTGGGATAATTATATTCAATTCTGCTTGGTGCCCCACTGAATGAATTGACCTTTTAAATAAAACTAGTCTCTTGAGCAGGAAATCTGAAGAAATACTTCACAAAGCGACCAGATGCAAGGGAGAGATGGGCAAAAAGGAGGAGGAAAGGGGGGGTTGAAAGCTTTACATTAAGAAATAAATAGCTAGAGGAACAGTAGCATCACTAAGATTGATTTTTCTGAGGGGGAAAAAAAAACGTCATGGGGAAAAAAGGGTTTCTCCTTTTGAAGGTGGTTTGTATAGCCAGGACATAAAGGTTATAATTTAAAACCATTGATTTTCCTAAGCTGTTTTCCCCTCAGTAGCTGTCTAAACAGTAAGCAGGGCAAAGACTTAGAAAGTTCACAGCACTCTGACGTTTCCACACAGGGCCATGGATGCCCACTGAGTGACATGGGCACGATGTGGCTACTTGTTGTGAGGGAAGAGCGAAGTCGGAAAGAGATGGACACTTTTATTCCCATGAGATGGGTGTTAAGAGGAGATTGGAGTGACTAGTTTAAGATAAAATCTCACCCCTTTCTGAGGCCTCCGAATGATTTTTTTTTAAAAAACCAGTGAAACACCACAGTGTTCATTTTGTTATACCTTCCTTAACTTTAGGAATTTCTGCATCGGGATCTTAGCTCCACTTCCAATGGAGATGACTCTGGCTGTTTTGAGGCATAACACAAGGGGTACCTCAGAGGCACCTCAGTGAGACAGTGTGTGGCCCTCACGTTGTACCTCAGCGACACAATGTGCGGTCCTCGTGTTGCGCCTCAGAGAGACATTTTGCAGCCTTCGTGTTGTGCCTCAGAGAGGCAGTGTGTGGCCCTTGTGTTCCCAAGCCTTCTTTAACCCACCTTTTCTAGCATGAAATGTTCATTAGAGGAGGGAGGGACTGGTGTGTGAACAATCCCATCTTGAAGCCTTCTCAAGGACATCTTAGAGGCTGATCACATTTTCTGTTGCAGTCAGATGGGAAAGTGCCGCCATCTATGGCAGCCTCATCTCCATTTTAATGGGAGGAAGTGCCATTCTACACAATGCCTCCATGCAGGGTGACAAGAAACCACCCTGTTTTAATGGCAGCTCTTTGACTGATTGCTGTAGAGGTGCCTACTGCTGCAGAAAATGGAGATGGGGTGGTGTGGGACCAGGTGTCTTCTCAGGACCTCAAGGTGCTCCATCTTGGTAAGTGGAGATGTGCCTTCAGTTTCTGCTCACTTACATATCTAAGGGAAGGCAGCTCAGAATGTGATCTAGGAGTTCAAATGAAATCACCACTTGGCCATAATTACAACAACACAACAATAGCTTTCAAGTCCTAATTCTCTTAGATCTTAATATATATGATGGACTCTTCCTTGGGACAATTCATCCATCACAAGATGTCAGAGTTGGTTATGTTGTCACAATATCAAATTGTTCATTGTCTGATGACTGATTTATTCATACAATTTTGGTAAATTCAATAGTATTTTTTTAAATGGGGATGGAAAGTGAGGAGGGGCAAGAGCTAGTTTTTTTGGAGGCAAAAGAAAATACCTTCCAAAAAGTGGAATTAGCTGCTCTGAAGACGAGGGATGTGCACGAATGTTTTTTTGTATTCAATTCTAATGGAATCAAATGCAAGAAAATTTGTATTCATTTGAATAGATGCCCTTCGAATGTGGTAGGATTAGAATTTGATACGAATGTTTGATACAAATTTGATATGAACATTCAATACGAATCACATATGAATCCCATGTGAATCGCATATGAATCCCAAACGAATCCACTACATATCACTCTGAAAGCATCAAATCTGCCCTGAATCCACTTTGAATCTGCTCTCAATCCACTTCAGATCCACTCTGGATCTGTTGCAGATGTGATTGGAGCAGCCACTTTCCCAACTTCCCAGGTTCATGAATATAATGAAGCTTTGTATGAATGTATTGAAGGATTCAATTCATATTCAACTGTTAGTCTTTGAATGTGTCAATATCCAATTCGAATTCAAATGTCTGAATTCGGCTGAATTCATACAGATTTCAAATGTTATGAATGTTCATGGACATGAGAAAGGAACTTTTGGAACAGCCTGTCATTTGGACAACATCATCCTTTGAACACTAGTGACCCCAGTCAGGTTGACATTTCTGTTCTTCATCTCCAAATACAATTGATGTAATTAAAAAAAAATGAGAGAAAAATGCAAAAGAAAGAAGAGGTAATTCCATACAATGGAATTTCAACAACTAGAATTTTGGAAGGAACAGATTAAAAAAAAAACATTCAAGAAGAGAAGCTTTAAATATTGCAGGTTAACTCAAGAAAAATATATCTGAAGCTGGTAAAGTTATCAGTGGCATGGAATAAAACCTCCTGTTATAATAACAGACAACTGAGCTGGGAAAGGTCAGTTCGCAGTAGTTTCAACAAAATGGGTGGGGGAAAAACATATGTACATATAATATGCATGCCAAAAGTCCTGGAGTCAAAACAACTAGCATTTTCAATTAAGTGGCAAATTCAGCATATCCATTTATTGCACTTTTAAATTGAGTTTTCAGATTAAAAATGTTCCCTGAAAAAAGCTCACAGGAAAAAAAAATCATGAGTTGTTGCAGAGAAGTTGTTGGAGAAACTCTGTAGCTCTAGCTCTTTCTGCACTGGGCCTTATTCTGAGGTACGCCTTGGAATAAGGACCAACGGTATGTTTTATATTTACAGTCTGGCATATTTACAATATGGCATTTTCCCAAGGTTGCACCCAATTCAGGCAGATAGTCTGACAAAACTAAGTTAAGAATCAGGGACTGCTTACAACAGCGGTTCTCAACCTTCCTAATGCCGCGACCCCTTAATGGAGTTTCTCATGTTGTGGGGACCCCCAACCACAGGGGCGGAGCAGCTGGGAGGTGGGAGGGAAGGGTGGTGGGAGACCCGTCGCGACCCCTCTGAAAGGGTAGTTCGACCCCCAAATGGGTCCCGACCCCCAGGTTGAGAACCACTGGCTTACAATGAGCTGAGCAACTGTTGTGTAGCACTTGCCTCTAAAGGCCATTTGCAGTTGATGGTTTAGAAGCCATTGGTGGGCCGCTGTGTGAGACAGGATGCTGGATTAGATGGGCTGTGACCTCATCCAGCAGGGCTCCCCATATGTTCTTAGTCGGATCACTTCCTATTATTGAAATCTTAGCCATGATGTCCCTGCCTTTGGACCTTCATTTCAGCATGTCCTAAGTGTTTCAAGTGTTACACCTGTTGTTTTGTGTACACAATTTGAGAAATAAATGCGCATCTTCACAACTGCTTTGTTGAAAAATGTTGATTAAATAGAGTTAGGGGGAAGCCAGTTCCATTGGCAGACGTTTTGAACTTTTCCCAACCTGAGCAGGCTTTGAATGTCAGATCCACCACTCCGGCCAAAATCCCCTTGGCTAGCTCTGGCTACAAAGTCATTTGCGTATGTTACTTCCAACGCAAGAGAAGTTCTGATTATGCTCATGGGACATCTTATAAAATGGCTCTTGACTTTCCAGTAGTAAAAATTATAGACAGCATCTTGGTTTGGAAGCCAAATTCATAGCAGCCTTGATGCTATGGGAATCCCTATTTTACAATCTGAGGGAAAGGATGATGATGATGATGATGATGATGATAAGCACTGAAATATTTGCAAAAACTATCATTGACAACAGTGGAAAACTTGTAGTCTCACAAGCCTGAAAAACAGTGGTAGAAAGTGAGCAAGCCAAAATATTGTGGGACTTTTCTGTTCAGAGAGACAAAGCAACACACCTGATCTGACCATTGTTGAGAAGAAAAAGGTGTGGCTTATCGATGCTGCATTACCTGGTGATAGTACAGTCAATGAGAAACCACTCGAGAAGACAGCCAAATATGAATACCTGAGGGCTGAAGTGCAGAGACTCTGGCACAAGCTGGCAGTTGTGGTCCCAGTGGTGATCAACACACTGGGTGCCATCCTAGAAGACCTTGGGTGGCACTGGAAACAAATAGTGTTGACAGAAATCACCACTGGTCAACTGCAAAAAGCCCACACTGCTCATATCTGCATGCATTATGTGCTGATACAACACAACAACACCCTAAGTACTTGGGAAGGACTTGATGCGTGAGATTTGGATGAAACCTTTTTTAAAAAATAGATGGTTAACGTAAGGATGGTGTTTAAGGCCCAAATGACTAAGATTTTTTTTTTTAAAAAATGAAAAAGATGTACAAGAGCCCAAGTGGAAGGGGACACTTAGAACAGGATGTCTGCCCTGTATATTTGTTTGTTGTTTATTATTTGTTTTTTTTAAGGCCAGCTCCAACTAGTGATCTGGTGATTGTGTTATACTGTTGTCTTGTGTGTTGTACAATCATCACCATCATCATCCCCCCACAGGTGCTGCCTTGACAGGGTGGTGGGGCTCCAACAAGTTGAGAGCTGAGCTGGCCGTAGTGCAAATTACTGGTAGGTTCAACCATGCCAGAGAAGTCAAAGCTGAGGAGCAGGACCAAGTGAACCCAACCCATTTATCCCAATGGAGAGACAAAATAAAAGGAAGTCTATACTGGCTCGGTCATTGCTCAGGATAAAAAAACCTTTGGTGAGCGCTGAGGAACTTAGGCACCCATCGATCAGAGGACTACAGGAACAAAATGAACTAATGAGACAGAAATATTCAAGGTCTGGAATGTAACACGGCAGACATCACAATCATGAAGAAGGACAAAGGCTGCGTTTCCACCTACCGCGAACCCACCACAAACCCAGATTACTCTGGCCTGGAGTAATTCAGGTTCTGCTGTGGGTTTAGCTGGAGGCCGAGAACAGCACCGAACGCACATTGGGCTGTTCCCAAACCTCACCCACAAACGGCGTGGCGCAGCGGTTTTTGCCCTCTGGGCAAAGAGAAACAGATCAGAATGGTGGTGCAGCATGGGATTCCAGCCACCCAGTTGCCCTCCGGAAGTTCCTTCTCTGCCTGCCCCCCTCACCATAGGTGCAGCATCCCAACCGGACTGCGCTTCCCCACCCAGGGCTACCACCATCTCGTCCCACCCACTGTCTCTGAACCACCTAGACCCCATCATTGACCGACCAACCAGCTGACCGACTGACCGACCCCTCCCAGTCCGTCTTCTCATCATTGACATTGCTATTCCAGGCAACAGCAGAATTGATGAAAAACAGTTAGAAAAAACTACCAGATATGAAAACCTGAAAACAGAACTGCAGCAACTCTGGCATAAACCAGCAAAGGTGGTCCCAGTGGTTCTCGGCACACCGGGGGCAGTACCGAAAGATCTTAGTTGGCACTTGAAAAGCACTGGCATCAACACAATATCCATCTGCCAACCACAGAAAGCCACTTTGCTGGGATCTGCTTGTATCATTTGCCGATAAAACACTCAGTTCTAGGCACTTGGGAAGGACCTGACTAGTGATAACAATGACCAAAACCAGCATAAATATCTTGTTTGCTGTGAGTTACTGTTGTTTTATGTGAACAACAATAACAATAATAATAATAATCAGAGTTTGCTAGCAAATATATTCATATTTAGCTGAACCAGGCTAGGGCCAAGTGCATGAAAAAGCCCAAAAGGTAACATCTTTTAAACTGACTGATCTTGTTGCCACCTAAAATGAGAGCCTTTGATGATTGTATTTACAATTTTATATCATCCCATACTTCTTTATTCCAAATAAATCATACTTGACTTCACTGACCCAAATCCCATTTAAACAATTATCCCCCATGGTATAATGATATGTGTCTATAGTACAGCAGTAAAAAGAAGGCAAAGGGTGGAGGAATGATTCCTTGAGGGGAGTCACTATCAATTAAAAAGTGGCATATTAAACTTCTTAAAACCTTTGTAATCTGCAATATAAAGGCACATTTTATGTTAGGGGATAATTTAGCATCCATAACCTCATTAAATGAAGTGAATGACAACTGTATTCTCGGCATAAAAGACATCTCTGAAAGCGAGCAATGTACACATTTTAGAGAGGGTATCTTATTGGAAAAGTTATTATCAAGGCTTGCCCTCGATTGTAAATCTAGCTAATGTTATGAGCTGAATTTAGTTCATTGCACACATATGTATACTCGCATGGCATATATTTTTCCACTGTTGATTTCAGTGGAAAAACCATGGGCTTCCACGGGGCTACAGTTTCATCCAAGGAATTTATCAGCAAAAGGATTTACAGCTCAGCTGTGCAAGGGCTTTCATGGAGACCTCTTGATATTCATCTCTAAAGAGGGCAAAGAGGTGGTCAAGCAATGGCTGAGGAAGAAGGAGAAGAGTTGGCTTTTCTACCCTGCTTTTCCCAAGGCCATGCAGAAGGCTTCATGGAGGAGGAGGAGGAGAGTTGGCTTTTGTACCTCACTTTTCCCACCCTTAAATGCTCAAACACATCTTTTGTTCTTCTCCCCACCCCAGACACCCTGTGAGGTAGGTGAGGCTTTGAAAACTCAGAGACCTGTGACTAGCCCAAGGTTTTCCAGCTGGCTTTGTCAAGGTGTGTGGATTCAAACTGGGAGACTACCAGTAAGAGTCTAACACTTTAACCACTAGCTCACATATAGTATCATTCCAAAGGGCACAGAAATGGTCCAAGGTATCTTGCTGTTGAACAAAATGGAGAAGACGATATACTTTCATGATGGAACCTTCTGCCGATGGCACGTCAATTCCACTAGCAGTGTAACTGACAGATTACGGTCTTCGGTATTTTGGTCCAGATTGCCAACTGCGGGACTCTGTACCAGATGTTCAGTCTTACGGCACATGTTTTAATGGGCATTCCCCAGTTTGGAAACTGGGCTGAAAGACCAAAGACCCTGCAGCTACAATTTATATGAAAGATAGTTATAATTTTCTTTGCATTTGTATATAATTGTCACATATATTTTTTATATGATTTCCCTTTGTATTTACATTTTATACAACCTGACATTACAGATTAGTAAATTACAGCAATAATAATACAAATGATCCACTGGAACTTGTGCCAAAAGTATCATCTGCCAAATGATCCACTGGAACTTGTGCCAAGAGTATCGTCTGCCAGTGGCAAAGAACTGGTGGGATCACAAGCCAGAAAAAGTTGTTGAAAATGAACAGGCAAAACTACTTTGGGACTTCAGGCTTCAGACTGACCGAAAATTGGAGCATAACACTCCTGATATTACAATTGTTGCGAAAGAGAAGGTGTGGATCATTGACGTTGCTATTCCGGGTGACAGCAGAATTGAGGAAAAACAGAGAAACTCACCAGATATGAAGATCTGAGAATTGAACTACAGCGACTCTGGCGAAAACCAGTGAAAGTGGTCCCAGTCATCCTCGGCACACTGGGCGCAGTGCCAAAAGATCTCAGCGGGCACCTAAAAACCATTGGCATTGACAAAATATCCATCTGCCAACTACAAAAAGCCACTTTACTGGGGTCTGCTTGCATAATTCGCTGATACATCACGCAGTCCTAGGTGCTTGGAAAGTGCCCGACTAGTGATATAATACGAAATCCAGCATAGTCATCTCGTTTGCTGTGTGTAACTGTTGTTTTACATAATAATAATAACAACAACAACAACAACAACAACAATAACAATAACAATAACAATAACAATAACAATAACAATAACTAGTTGGCTTTTCTACTCTGCTTTTCTCACCCATTTAAGGGGACTCAAAGTGGCTGATAAACCTTCTGTTCTTCTCCCCACAACAGAACATCCTGTGAGGTAGTTGGGGCTGTGAGAGCGCAGAAGAGAGCTGTGACTAGCCCAAGGTCACCCAGCTGGCTTCACGGGGGAGGATGGAATTGAACCTGGTATTCCCAGATAAGAGTCCGGCTCTCTAGCCACTAGACCAAATTGGCTCATAAGCACATCTACATAGTTTAGACCCGATTTCCTTTTGTTAGTGCCTTGCACCTGTTTGAACTAGGCAGTTTAGGACTTGTAGGTTCAGGTGACATAGTGGCCCATCAATAGCTTCTGGGGATCCCCAAGCAACATTTTCCCAGCACACGTATTCATTGGTCACAGAACTGGTTCCCTGCAGGCCGAAGACTCCTCTCCAAGTGAACTGAGTTTCCTCAAAGCTTCCTCATTGTTTTAAAATGTTTAATAGCTATATAACATTATTCAGCCGTTTTCCACATGAATGCACATGTGTCCTTTGCATTTTTAAATAACCCCAAAGAGAGAATATGCTTTATCCTGTTAAAGAGAATCTGGAGTTCTCTCCACAACTTGTAAAGAGATCTCATTTCCCCTTCTTTCTTTTCTTTTCTTTTTTTGTATTTAGTCTAAGTTCCTTTTTACCTAGGACAAAAGAGTTAGACCATGAGAAAATTGAGACCAAGGAGCTTTGGATGCACCAAATTGCTTGTGCAAGGAGAAAGTCCTCATGTGGTGGCTGGGGGGGGGGGGGAGAGAGAAGGAGGGGATGTGTTGCTGCCAATGGCTGAAGGGCCAAGCTGGTGGAACACCAAGCCATGAGGAAGAGCAGCACTAGCTGGGGCTCATGGGGGCCTGTTGGAAAGAGGGAAAGAAGGCAGCTAAAAGGAAGTGTTAGAAACAGTTTGGTCTCGTGGTTAGAGTGTCAGGTTCTTAACTGGTAGTCTCCTGGTTTGATTCCACATTCCTCCATGGGCTAGTCACAGGTCTCTTTCTGAGCTTTCAGAGGGTGTCTGTTGTGGGAAGAAGATCAGAAGGTTTGTCAGCTGCTTTGAGTCCCCTTAAGGGTGACTCAAGCCTACTCTTCTCCTTCTCCACCTTCTCAAGCCATTCCTGAAGCCCGTGCAGACCTCTGGGCCAGAATGGGAGCTGGTTTGGACCAGCGCCATCATGCAAATGGTGCTGTTGCAGACAAGACCTTCCATTTTCCAGACCAGCGTACCTCCCCGCAACTAATCTAGTCACCCTGGACTCAAACAAGGCAGAGTAAGTGCAGAAAAGCCGAAAGAGACAAAAAGGATGATATGATAAATGGATGCGTGTATCAAAGGTGCACAATAATTTCTTGCTCTTAAATAAAAGGGAAAAAAAGAAGCAACTTTGGCAATCTTGATTGTTGCTATCAGCACAGCTCTTTTTCCTTATTATTTGGTGCAATTGCTCTACCACTGAGCTGTGTCCTCTTTTGTTTATATTCATGATTTCTTTTCTTTTACTAAATTTGATGGGAAAGTATCTGTCTGCCTGTCCATCTCTCTGCTGCCTGCATATCTATCTATCTGCCTATCTGTCTGTCCTTCCGTTCCATCCCATCCCATCCCATCCACTTAGAGAACAATAAAGCTCCCCCCCCCCAAAAAAAATGAAAACCACTTTTTTCCAGTGTCATAATTGTTTTGTGGTGGATTTTTTTTGGGGGGGGGGGTGTTTAATGCAAAAATCACTTTTCCTTTTTTTTCAAGCAGGTTTGATTTGATCGAGCCTGTTAAAAAATGTTCAAAAATTTTATTCAAAGCAAGCAAACAAAAAAAGTAGTTTAGAGAGTTGTTGGTAGCATAAAATGAAAAGGGGAGAAAGGAGGGCTGGGAAGGAGAACCCATGGAGGTTCCTTTGGAGGGAAGGAGAGACCTCGAAATGAAACATGATTCACTGGGGCTTTGGTATTACAGGATTTGGGAGGGAAAGTTGTTACTTAAACACTGTCGCCCAGCTGACTATATGGAATTTCAGTTAGCAATGTCCCTGTAGAGCACCTCTCATATGCGGGGAAAAAAGGGAAAGAGCACTAATGAATTAAAAGTTTTAGTTTCTGTGCTTCAAAATCCTGTGGTTAGCAGCCTGTGTTGTATAACCTTTTCAACTCCAAAGAGAACTGTGTGTGTTTTCAAAACCCAGCCACAGCTCATGAGCTGTGTTCTGTCGCCTTGTATTGTTTAAGAACTTGGTATGACCTGGTTTTAATTCAAGTGAACGGCCAATAGGACATTTGCTGGGAAGACTTTTTTTCCTCCTCCTCCTCCTTTCTTCTTCTTCTTTTTTGATGTGTGCAATTATTGGCAGGATCTTCACAGAGTTTCTGGCAAGAAGTTGCACTAGATGGTCACTAGGAACAGCCATAAGGAAGCATGCAACAAAAGTAGCATTTATTGCAAGGGAGAGATCAAAGTTTTTCAATGCCAATATTCACATGGCTGGAGATGATGGAGGCAAACTGGCTTGCATGGGCTTCAGAGACAGTCTTTGAGGGGTCCAAAAGGGCTTGGAATGAACATTCCTAGCCTCAGAGCTACCAGGGGACCCACTGCAGAGGTGAGCTTTGGTGCAATGTGAAAATGGGTCCCCCAGGACAATGGGAAATGGAGGTGTGCCTTCTACACATCTCTGTGATCTGGATCTAGGGATATGTGCACAAATGTCTTATGTGTTCGATTCGAATCCCTCCTGCCAGTCGTGCCTATGAATCCCCCACAAATCTGCTCTGAACATTTTGAATCCACTCTGAATGCACTTTGAATCCGCTCTGGTTACACTACAGATGTGATGGGGCAGCAGATTTCCCAGCTCCCCAGGTTCACAAAGGTCATGAAGCTTCGTACAAATGTATAGAAACATTTGATCTGCATTCAAATGTCAATCTTTGAATGTACCAACATTTGATTCAAATTCAAATGTCTGAATTTCAGTGAATTCATATGAATTTTGAATGTGATGAACATTTGTGCCCATCCCTATCTGGATCGCCCTCTCTGGCACGCTGATAGATCTGTTTAATCAGGTCTACCAGTGATCAAGATCAAGGGCCTCTTGATCTGAATCATGGAATGGATTCCATGATTACACATACCAGCAGTGGGTGGGACCTCCCTATTCCACACTGAAGTGTGCATAGATGAGCTTAGAAGAGAACTATGGGAGCTCATATTTTGGAGCAAAGCTAAGTGCAGAAAGTTCCTTGTTTCTCTTGGACACTGGTCACTATACTCACAAGGATGGAAATATGCTGGTTAGCAGTTTTTCTATTGGCAAAAATGTCACTGGTGAAGACACTGTGGCCATAGTCACACCTTCACTTTAAGCCTTCTTCAGTTCAGACCTGACTGCCCACACCTTTTTATTTTGATCCATTTTATTTGTGGACTTTTCACTGAGGGAAGTCCAAATGGGAGGTGAAAGCCCACAGATATAATAGATATAAATAAAAATGTGTCTGAAGACAGACTGAAGCGAAGGTGTGACCACAGCCTCATGAATATACCCATAATCTTTAATGGGTTTCTTAAGATGACTGGGCAAAAATATAAAAGAAGCAAGAGCTATGGATATGTTTAGAAGGAAGGAAGGAAGGAAGGAAGGAAGGAAGGAAGGAAGGAAGGAAGGAAGGAAGGAAGGAAGGAAGGAAGGAAGGAAGGAAGGAAGGAAGGAAGGAAGGAAGGAGAAACCACTTTGTGCTATGAATAATAAGAGCAAAATCTTCCTAGGTAAATGGAGCAAGTGTTGTGTGCCAAAGCCACAAATGAAGTGTGTGCCAGTTCTTAATTTAAGAGGAACTTTTTCACAAGTTGACACCTAATTTAATTTTAGTTCAGTCTGGGAGATGAGGCGTGAAATATTTGATAAATGTAAATCAAAGGGAATTCAAAGCTGGGGTGGTAATTTAATTTAATTCATTTCACCCAAAATTTACACGCACACACACACAGTTATGGGATCATTTAATGGGAAGCAGTATAGTAATGTTTAGCATTAAAAAATAATAATAAACGATAACAGTCTTTACTAATGAGTCATCTGATCACATCAATACACATTAAAACAATATTCACAAAAATAGCAAAAAGTGATAAAACCTATCAAATTGTAAAATCATCCCAAAGGCAGCTTACCTCCACATGCTTAACAGCAACAATAATAATGTAAAAATTATTATCTGCAACAGCAAAGAACTATTGAAAAAGTGATAGAAAATTAGCAGGTCAAAATACAATGGCACTTATTTGCACCTGATCTAACTTTATTCAAGCAGAGTCTAAGCAGAGTCTAAGCCGTGGTCACACCTTCACTATAAGTCATCTTCAGACCATCTTCTAGTCATTCTGCTCACACCTTTTTTCCAATCCAGTTTCCCTCCTCCAGTCCTACTTTCTGGATTCTGCTTTTTCACAGGACTCAGCCCTTTCAGCATGGCAAACCGAACTAAAAGGGGCTGAACTGTACCATGATGGGTAATACCTGCCTTCACTTCTGCCCAATGCCTGTACCTGTGGGTGGCACACGCTGGAGCTGGTGGCACTCCTCCCCTCACCTGTATCTGCTTGGGAGCATAGTCCCCTCACCTTAATAGAACCTTGTGTTACCACTGAGTTTGCTATCAACTCCAAACACACCCCATTGCCACTGTTGATTGATGGACCTTTATCCTATCTGAATGCAGGCAGTATTGATGCAATCAAGAGAGGAGGAGAACTAAAGAGTCATGTAAGGGAGACTCGCAGAGATAACATAAAAGGCGTGAACATAGCAAACTGAAGACAATCTGAGGACCGATCATCAGGGATTGCGTGTGAACAGGATTAGGATGATTTCAGTTCAGCTTACTATCAGGATAGACTATTTCAGCAAGGCGTGACCATGGCCAAAGACAGAGGACTTGAGAAGATCATGAAATATCATGATCCGAAGAACAAAACTGAAGGGCTATGGCAAGAGCCAGCAGTTGAGGTCCCAGTGGTTATTGGCACACTGGATACCATACCAAATCTTGGCCGGCACATAGAACATCTGCAAAATCTTCAACCGCAAAAGGTCACTTCGCTCAGATCCACACACACACACATCTTATGCCAATGTGTCATGTAATCCTAAATTCTTTTTCGCTTCAGTGTAAAAAGTATTGTGTGAAGTGGGGGAAAAGAAGTAAAAATAAAATTCAAAAACATTCAAAAAATCTGTCAGCAAGATAGTACTGGAAGGACTGTACGATGAAGTAGGTCGCCCTTTGTTTTCATTCCAAGATTGGCTGCTGTTTTGGTGAGCTCTTTGGTAATCCTAGCTAGAGATGTGCACAAACTTTTTTTTTTTTTTACATTCTATTCGAATACCCAAAAATCTGATTTGATTTGATTCAATTCTTTAAAATTCAAATTTGACAAGATTTGATTCGTATTTACCAAATTTGAATCTATTCGTTCGCATTTTTATTTGAATCTGCACATACAGATGTTGACAACATTTGTATGTGCACGTACGCATCTTCCCCACATCCATACGCATCTGTACACATCTGTATGCATCCCATATGGATCCTTACAAATGCGTACGGATGTGGGAAAGATGCGGATCTTCAAGTATGCATCATGTATGAACCTATACACATACAAACGTCTGGATAATTCAAATGAATAGATCTGAAATTTGAAATTCAATTCGAATGTTTACATTCGAATTTGGGGACATTCTGTTTGAATTCAAATGTCAAAATTTGGCACATTGGATCAGATTTTGAATGCCTATGAATATTCGTGCCCATCCCTAGTACAATGTATGATAATAAACCTCAGTCTCACCAGCCATCTAAACTGGACACACTGTCGCTGCTGCTCCTAGCAAAATGATTATCTTTGGCACTAAAAGCACAGCCAGAGATGGTGCCCACATCTTCTCTATGGTAAAATGTTTAGTATTGCCACTTCAGTTGCAGGAATGGAGTTTTATGTTTTGATTTATTCTTTGTTTGCTTTTTTTCCCCTGTCAGTGGTAGAAACGGATTAAGATGGAGCAATGCCAGAAGATATCTTATGCATCTCTCAGCAGGGATGTGCACAAATATTCAAAAATGCAAAAATCTGATTAGACTTTGATGAATATCAACATGTGAATTCGAATGGGATTATCAAAACAAATTTCCGAATTTGGATCACATCCAGATTTTCACTGATTTTTGAATGATTTGACTGAATTCAACGTCGTATATAAAATCCAAACATTGGGTCTATTTTTGCACATAATACAGGATGCAAACAGGATGCAAATAGAATGCAAATGCAATAAAGATGGAAAGCAAACGGATTTGAAAATCGGATACAAATGTTCCCAACATTCACATCATTCGATTTGAAACAAATTTTTGAAAATACGGATCCAGATAATCCAGATTCAGATACGACTTCTGAAAATCCTGATTTTTGAATTTCAGTTCAAACTGAATATTTTAATTTTCTATTTGAATCAAGTTTGAATGCAAAAAATGCATTCGTGCACATCCCTATATCTCAGTGCATCAGTGGAATCTATCTGCATCTAAATTGGACAAAAACTGTCCTCCTCCTCTTCCTCCACCATGCATAAGAGGCAACCCTTGTGCACAGAAAAGTTGCAAAGCTTCTCAGATGACAAATTCCGAGGGCCACTGATTGCAAGTGGCAGCGGTTGACGTGGAAAGCAAATGAGGCCTGTTTAAAATGAGTCACTGGGCAGTTGAGAAATTCTGTGATCGACAGAGCATGCATCTTGAAGAAAAAGATGGTGAAAATGTGGTAGAGGTACTCTGCCATAAAATATTGGGGAATGCTTAAAAAAACAGCAACTTCACAGTCCTTTCTGAATGAGCTTACAGTTCTTTTAAACACAAAACAGCAATGGGGTTGTGTCTTCTTAGATGGGTAGGAAATATAAAATAAAATGCAAAGCCATATATTGTGGCATGTCACTGCCTTGAAACCCCCCTAAATACCTTCATTGTCAGCTGTATAAATCCTCTAGAAGACATTACGCCCTTATAATAATATTTTCCCAACTCTTTGGTTCATCTATATAAGGGTGTTATTTTTGGAGAAATGGAATGAATTGGGAGACCAATTCCACTGTTATCCTACATACACACATACACACACACAACAGAAAGAGAGAATACAAGTAAGTGAAATCAAAGCCATTTGGAGATTTAGATTTTGGAGAACTAGCATAAATTCCAGTGTTATCTTGGGGGTGGGGGGTGGGGGAGAAAGATCAAAGCCATTTGGGGATTTAGATTTTGGAGAACTAGCATGAATTCCAGTGTTATCCTGGGCAGGGGGAGAAAGAAAGAAAGGATTTAGATTTTGGATCAGCAGCATGAATTCCAGTATGAACGATTGATTGGTTGATTGATTGAAGAAATTTATATCACACCTTTCATCAAATGGTCTCAGGGCGAGTTACAATATATAAACTTATGTGTGTGTGTCTGTGTGTCTGTGCGTGTACAGAGGGAGAGAGGATACAAGGAAGTGAAATCAAAGCCATTTGGGGATTTGGCTCCCACCCCATCCAGTAAAGGTTTGGGTAAATGCTTCAGTAAACAATTATGAATAATGGATCATTTTCCATCTTCCTTGAAACTGTGCATTAATTTCTCAGTCACGGGTCACTCCGAAAAAGCGACAAGGTTGGCCCTATTGTTCACAGCTAAAAGGCAAAAGGGATTAAGTAATGACATTTTTTTTTAAAAAAAAGGTTTGATGAATGAAATGTAATAATTAAGTTTCTTTTGTTCCAAACTGTGACATTCAGAATTGTTAATCTATAACTGGCTGCATAGATCTATAAACATCCATCATTTTTAAGGCCGAAATGCGTGCATGTGAGCACACACATAAACCACCCTACCCAAACCCTCTTTCATGCTTAAAATTTAAACCATTCACTGCTTCTAGCTTGGTAGTAAGGTTCTTAAAAATAGTCACTGGACTCAGTTTTGCATGTCTAGAATGATGAAAGTCAGAGGTTGCCCGGAATGAACTCCTGAATTTAGTTAATACGTCAGTCTCTCCAGCAGCATTCAGGTAGCTAGCTGTGTATCTTCCAACATTCGAAAATCAAAAATCAAGTGGTGGGATTTAGAAAGGATGGATGGATGGATGGATGGATGGATGGATGGATGGTGTGGTAACCACAAAAGCTGCTCAGCTTTCTTCCCCCTGGCCTCATTTTCAAGCCCCTCTCCATATAGCTCTTTCACTGGTTAAGGACAAACCTCGAAGAGTAAAAGGAGCCAAGAATTTTCTTTTCCATAAACTTGTAGTACACGCTCAGCGTCACCAGGGTGCTGGATTCTTTCCACTCCATGCAGCTGCCCTTAGGCAATAACAGAGTTTCTCAGCCATGTTTGTGGAGAGAAAAAGGACAACTGTCCTCTTGCTGTTGACCACAGGATGTGACATCACAAGGACCTCTGACCTGCAAAGCCCCAGCCTTCATCCAATCACCTCTCCAGATATTGCATCGATGTAATTTCCCCCACACCCCTTTCTCTGACTGTATAAAAACCACTGGCACAGATTAAACAGCTCTCTGTTCTAGCTGACTCTGTCTACAGCCTCTTCATTCCCCTTCCCCATTTTCTGTGCTTCTCAAGTCAGCCATTATTGGTTGGTCTCCATGACCAGGCTGGTCAGAGCTTGGGTAAAATCTATTGCAACACCCGGGGATCGCAGCAGTTCCCCAGCTGTTGCCCTGATCGGAGCAGCTTCGCTGCTTATGACAGGATGGATGGATGGAGGGAGGGAGGGAGGGAGGGATGGATGGATGGAGGGAGGGAGGGAGGGAGGGAGGGAGGGAGGGATTTTTAAAATTCTGGTTATGGGAGACCTGGAAGCTATGAGAATCTGAAAGAGCATTCCAGAAAGATCCATTTGGGGCATTTGTGCATTCACTTTCTTCTGGTCAAAATCAGTGGCTCTGGATTAGTCACTGGTTTCGACCATGGAAATGTGGTCTGAAATAGCACCATCTGCACAACAATGCTGGTCCAAACCAACCATCACCTCTAAGCCCCAAAGCTTGTAATTTTGGTGGCACACTTTGGCGCATTGCTGCAATGGAGGCCCCAGAAGCCCATAACATGGAGGTGTGCCTTCTGTGTGTCTCTGTGATCTAACTAGGTTGTGCTGGTCTGCCAATGGTCCTCGATGTCACATTCCACCAGTAATCTCAATTAGGACCTCTCTGATCAGGATTATGCTCCATCCAGCATGGACAGGCCTGATGAGGCCCTGAAGTAGATTTCATAGTCCCTTGCGTCAGGTCTGAGATAAAGGCACAGAGGTTTTGTTTGTTTGTTTGTTGTTTAAAGGGGTTCCCAGATCATTCTTTTTCAGGATTTCAGGATTGTCTGCTTCTTTGTTGTGCCACTGAAATGGGCTCCTTGCTATTCCAGACTAGGGATGTGTGGCACAAGGTAAGTGGGACAACAGGAGGCCGCGGGGGAGGGCAGGAGACCCTGGGTGCTTCTGGTATCTGCTGAAGCTTTGAGCAAAGCTTCAACAAATACTGGATAATCCGGTTTATGAACAAATAGAGCCTACATTTCAATTCAATTTGTCTGTGAATGTCGTAATTTGTACATATTCATATGAATTCCAAATGTGCAGAATATTCATGCACATCCCTACTCCGGACAACAGAGACACGACTTCTGCATGTCTCCATGACCCCAACTGCCCTGAACTGATACTCTGGTAAGTCAAGGGCTACAAGTAATCCAAATCAGGAATCTTCTGATCTGGATTAGGCTCTGTCTTGTACACATGGAGTGTAGCGACATGGCCTCTCTGATTGGCACCAACATGTAGTCAGAAGAAGTCCCAAGGAGGACCATGGAATTATAGGTATAACAGTCATGTATCACACTGAGGTCTTCAGCTAAGCAGATCTGAGGTTCTGACAGATATGCTGAGGCTTCTGGAGACCTGAGAGAGCACACTCTTTGTTAGCTTCTGAGCAGCAAAGAGGTTGGTCTTGTGGTTAGTGTTGTGTCCTGAGTCAGCCAGGTCTTCGAGAGCAAACACACACACAGAGAGACAGAGAGAGATGCAAAACTGTGTCAAATACTAGTCCAAGGATTAGAAATACAAAGAGTGAACCAGAAGGGCAACCAGAATGATTAAGGGTCTGGAACACCTCCCTTACGAAACCAGGCTGCAACGTCTAGGCCTCTTCAGTCTGGAGAGACGGCGTTTAAGAGGGGACCTGATTGAAGTATATAAAATTATGCACGGTATAGAAAAGGTGGATAGAGAAAATTTATTTTCTCTATCTCACAACACTAGAACGAGGGGGCACTCTATGAAGCTGATGGGTAGGAGAGTAAGGTCTGACAGGGGGAAGTATTTCTTCACCCAGAGGGTCATCGGCTTATGGAATGTGCTGCCGGAAGAGGTGCTGACAGCTACCAGTCTAGATGGCTTTAAGGTAGGGTTAGACAAATTTATGGATGACAGATATATCAATGGCTACTAGAACGAATGCCTAGATTCATCTTTCAGGTTGTGGAGGGGAGGGAGGAACTGGGGCGCTTCTAAGGTCATCTGCTGGGACTCGAGAGCAGGAGAAGGTTTGTCCTTTTCTCTGCTCGAGATGCCCATGAGCATTTGGTGGGCCACTGTGTGTGACAGGATGCTGGACTAGATGGGCTGTGGCCTGATCCAGCAAGGCTTCTCTTATGTTCTTATGTTCTTAGCCAAGGTTGCAGAAGAAAGAGACGTACTGTCTGCAACAAGTTCTGCAGGTGTGAGGCGCGTTTAAGTAGCTGAGGGAGAATCATGCCCCTGGCACTGCAGATGTTTGGCCTGCAAACACTCTGACCATCTCAGCTGTTGTTGCTCTTTCCTCAGAACGCTCGGGGAAGGGCGCCGCCTGCCATCTTCATCTGAGCTGCCTCCATCTTGGGCTAGAGGGTCAGCGTTCACATTGAGGCCCTGCACCTCACCCTGACTGTCAGGGAAACTGGGCTCACTGTGGTTGTCCCCGGCAACAGACAGCTCTTCACTGGAGGAAGAAAGGCTGAGGTGAAACAGTTAGAGTGATGGACACTTATCTGATAGTCTGCCAGTTTGATTCCGCACTCCTACATGGGTGACCTTGGGCTAGTCACAGCTCTCCCTTAGACCTCTCACAGGGTGTCTGTAGTATGAAGAACAGAAGGTTTGTCAGCTGTTTGGAGTACCCTTAAGGGTGAGAAAAGTGGGGTAACCCCCCCCTCCTCCAGATATTAATCCAGTTATGGACCTCCAATCAAGTGACTTCCAATCAGATGAAAATAAGCACCTTAGAGTTGGGGAAAACCCTTTGACCTGATAGGAAATTCCCGTATTTCCATTGTCGTCTTTTTGAAATGTTTTTGAAAAGCGTGCCACTGTAGCATTATGCCCGTGGGTTAGTGTGTGTGCTTGTGCCTATGTGCACGGGTGCATGAGAGCTTGCTTTCAGCGTCTCCTAGTTCCTCGCTAGCTGCTCTGCTCTCCAGTCCAGCCCTCCATCATTTTGTGCCTTCTCAGCCTTATGAATCCTGGCACTGCTCCTCAAACACTCTTAGCTGAAGCAGCCATCTGGAGAAACAGCTTTCAGAGTTCAGTAGGCAAGTTTTAAAGGGGAAGCACCGAGTAATCGAGGCGGGTAAGCATTGACTAAAGATGTACCAATGATGCCCAGCTTGCAACAGTACAGAGGTCTGTGCAAATTTTCACCCAAAGCCCATACTTTTAAGATTTGCAGGGGTTTCCGTTAACCTACAACAAACCTTTTCCAGTGCATTATCTCCCTCCCTCCCTCCCCCCTCCCCTCCCCTCTCCTTCCTCCTTTGGACAGACATCAGTTCATTATTTAAGTTCCTGGCAGTGATGCTTGAACATTTGCAAACAATGGCAGCTCCCGTGTCTTTGCTGTGCTTCCCTTGTCATCAGGCATCTTAAAAGTGTTTTGCAGAGGATGTAATTACACATTAGCACCACAAACAGTTTATCCAGGCTAACTGGCAAGCAACTGGACTGCGTGTTGGCAGCTGACAGGCAGAAGCCAGGGATCTCTGGAGAGTGCAAGCAGATAGGCACGGTTAGGAACATGTTTTCTTAGTGAAGTGTTAGAGAGTTATTGGCACAGGAAGGCAAAGAAGGCTGGAAGTGCATTCTGGCATGAAAGCTGCCCACCACATCACCCTCTTATCTGATAGGCCAACCTTAAGTAGCCTTCATAAATAAAGACTTCTTTTTATTCCTTTCTTTCTTCCCCCTAAAGCTGCTGAAAACAAAACAAGTCAGGAAGAGTGAATGAAAATAGCAACTCGCAAGGGTTTACTCACACGTCATTCTGACTGTCTGCAGACAGCAAGAGGCAATGTGGAAACTACACAGGATCCCACAATCATCTCCCTCCACCCCCTTGCAGATTTTAGGGGCAGTCCTAAGCTTAGCTCAACATCTGGTGAGGAATGAGACTGGGGCTACCGGAAGCCAGCTGAGCGCCACCCCTGCTTCATTTTGTTGCTTTCCACGTCCTTGGCTGACTTCTGGTAGCTGGCTATTACAGGAAACCCACCCAACGACATTGCTGGAGTTCCCTTGGCTTTTCAGGGAGCTTTCTGCACTTGGTCCTGTAGTTTGCATGCAGTATGTCTCAGATGGAACATCTGCACCAGAAGGGGCCATTCCCAGCTCAGAAACACCCCCTTCCATGCAGGAGCAAACTACATGCGGAACACGATTTTGTGGTCCACATGTAGACTCACCTTGACCAAAGAAGTCCTTTGCTGTCTCTGGTAAAGTCCATTCACATCTCTATGGTGCTGGGCAGGTCATCTGAGGTACCATGCAAGCGCACTGGCACCTCAGATGACCCCAAACACAACTGCACATGTGCATCATCATCGTCCCAGTGACGGGTGCTGGTGCATGCACAGTGACACTGGCCTCCGGGAAGAAGACGGCAATGTCCTGACATGGGGAGAGGGGTGACGCGCACTAGCATTTACTAGTGCAAACGCTAGTGCACACCAGTAGGAGTGCACTGTTCCTGTTCCCTGGATGGGATGGGAAGTGCAGAAAAGCCCTAGGCCTATATGACAGGTTTTAGCACACACCTGGAGTGGGCCAAATCTTAGCATTTCTAATAAAGCTGGGAGAATGATATTCAAAACACGGATTTTTGATTCAATGCAAATGTCTGCGGATTTGAAATATTCAATCGAATTCGTGAATACGACCCTCACTTTGGATATCCCCAATGGCAAATTCTACACAAAGGCAGAATCTGCATGCTTAAACAGAGATTGCTCTTAAAGTGATCTTCGTTTCTCTCACCATTGCTCAGAGCAGTAGTAATGCGTTGATCACACGCTTGCTCCTCTTTCAAGTGAGAGGAATACCAAGCCAGAGAACTCTTGCCCCCTGGTTCAGTGTTTCCACCCAGGGTGAGCCCTGGAAATGGCCACAAAAGCCACCCATTTTATTATGCTCTGCTGGGTCATGTAGGTCTGGCTAGCCCAGTCCAGTATACAGCTGCAGAGCATTATCAGAGCTTAGGGCGTGCTAAAACTGAAATGACACATTCAGTTTGCCATTGTTTGCTTGGTTCAGTAGTGAACAATTCAGTTGAACAAACGGTTGTTCTCATTTAGTTTTGAGCCAGTTTAAAAACAAGACACACAATTTTTAATTGGAAAAAAATCCCTTTAGAATGGCAAAACCATGGAGCATGTGAAGAAGAAGAGTTGGTTTTTCTACCCAGTATTCCCAGATAAGAGTTCGGTTCCCTAACCACTAGACTAGAGATGTGCATGAATGTCCTAAACATCTGAAATTCGATCGAATTTGATTGAATGTGGACATTTGAGTTCGAATAGAATGTCTACACATTTGAATGTAAACATTCAAATGAATTTTGAATGTTCCAAAACATTCATTCGAATGATTTGAAACATTCGAATGTGCAGATTCATATGTACTACATACGGATCTGTACGGATCTCATACGTTTCTGTATGCATTTGCGCTGATACTATTGTACAGAAACATATGATTTGAATGTTTAAAAAGTGAATGCAACAAAATACATTTGAGTCCATTCGTTCAAATGTTAGGTTCAGATCTGAAGGTACGAATTTCAACAACATTTGTATGTGTGATATACGTATCTGTTCGCATCCTGTTTTATCCCTTATGCATCCCGTATTCGTCCAATCCGAGGCAAACTTTCACAAACCAGCCATTTTGCTACCTGAGTTCTATCAGAGCTCTCACTGATTTACCTTTATACCACACTAGGAAGCATTAAGGGTGTAGCAAAGATTCCCCAAAGCACAGGATCACCTGAATCTTGTGCCCTAGGAGGATTTTCCAGCTGCACAGATGTGTGGCCAGGCTGCCTCTTGAATGATCCCAAGGTAATTTTAACATCCCACATGGTTCCTACCTATATCTCCAACAGTTAAGGCTTTTTTTTTCTACTTCCACTATTCCTGACAAGCCTAGGCTGCATCCCCAAAAAACTTATTTACTTCTCTACTGTCACTCTACTGTCACTCTATTGAGGTGGACTTTAAAAGTGCCATGCCAATCAGGAATAAGCGTCCGCATGAGGCTCAGCAAAATGTGCGTTTTCAACGCACCTTCCGTCCCCATGGGAGCCGTGTTTTCTTTGTGCACATCTTTTTCTCCCCGCCCCTGTTGTTGTTGATAGGGTGCCAGCGGGAATGGGGAGGGACTGCGCTCGGTGCGGCCACAACCAGGAAGACAATCTCTGACAAGTCCGAAGGAAAAACAGCCATCGGTTCTCTGTTCGTCTCCCAGATCTTCCACTCCCTGAAATGGCTTCTCATGCCGGCAAACATTCACTCTCACCACTTTCCCCTGTTATCGCTGTCAAAATCCACCCTGTCCAGCACACGATCGCTCATTCACTCACCACTTTCCCTGTTATTGCTGTCAAAATCCACCCCTAACAATAATCCACCCATTTCACATCTTATAGCAATTGCAACAATGTTGCAATTCTGCGTGATTCTGGCTCTTTGGTTCTGAGCTTTAGAAAGGGAAGCTGCTTGTGTTACTGCTGTGTGTGCAGCCGGCAATCCTCGCCCCTTTTGCCATGGAGCATCCCCAAGGTAAATGTTGCGAGGAAAACCCGGAACTTCCAAAAAGAGCTCTGAAAGTCTTATTTAAAGGGCACTTTTTTTGTTGCGGGTTTTCCTCGTTTTGTAGCTCTGGAGGTTCATTAAAAACCCTGGCATTGGGGCTCTCAGAGGCAAAAGGAGAGTTTTAGAAGACTTTAAATTGCTTGGGGACAGGGCCCTAGTCAGTCAGTAAGGATGATGGGAAATTGAGTCAAAATGCACCTGGAAGACAACGTCTCCCATACCTTATATTAGAAGCATGTGAATGATGCGCTTAAGTCCATTTCATTAATCAGTTCAGTCTGCCTGAAAGTACATGAGATAAAAAACAGCACCAGTTCAGAGAAGAGAGAAGATATTTTCCTTATTTTTAGGGTATGTATCTGTCATGGTAGACATCACCTCAAAAGAAATGCTCATCTTTCTTCCTTAGACGTGAATATCTCTTCTTGCCATCTGCAGTATTTTTATGTGCATTTAAAAGCTCTTGCATTACGATAGCATTTCTTTCTTTCTTTTTAATCTGTGGTTTTATTCCTTCGAGTGCTTTCTTAGGAAACATCTCATGTTTGCAGCAGAACCCAATGCAAGTCATCTCAGGAGGATGTCCCACAGATGTCAAGGGCATTTATTCCCAGCTAAAAAGGCACAGGACTCTAGCTGAGCTGAAGAGTATCATGGGGGAAGGAGGCAGTCCTTAGCACTGAGTCCAACAAATCTCCGCCTGGCTGGTTTTGCTGAATATGGAGGCAGCATGAAGTCTTTTCCCTTGGGGATTTGGGTACATGAGTGCAAGGAGAAAGCCCCTTGCAACACAGCCTAATGCACCAACATTCCCAAGTTCTCCTTGTCTGGACAAATCCCATGGTGACATAGTCCACTTCAACAACTCATCCCAGTGCAGATGGAGCAAAATGCACAGTCTCCCAGTGAATTGGTTGTAGGGTAGAAGAATCATTCCAGAGATCCTGGTGGCTCATACTGTGTGCTACTTTCTCCTTTAATACAATTTTGTATAAATTTTTCAAATAATGTATCTTCCTCTTTAATTTTTTTTCTCTCATCTCTAGTCTGTTTATAAATGTTCTAATTGCTATCGCTTCTAACCAATATCTCTGTCCTATTATTCCTCGAATGGCAACCCCTTCAATTGGGTTCCCTTGATTTATGTATAAATCTTCTAAGTACTACCTTAAATCCTCTTTCTCTCATTTATTTATTTATTTATATTTATATTTATATCCTGCCCCATACCCGAGGGTCTCTGGGCGGCTTACAACATTTAAAAACAAATATATTAAAACTGTATCACACTATACTAAAACCAGTGCAAGGATTAAAATCTTGGGGATAATGAGGGTTGCAATACCCGGGAAGGGACAGGTGTGAAATTTTTGTTTATTTTCCATATAGTCACCAATTAATTTATATTATTTGTTATTTTTTTCCTTATTTTCCATACCATCATTGTGTCCTTTAATGGTTCTTTCATCAATCTTTGAAAATAATTTCTTCTTCCTTCATTCCATGAGGGCCACACACTGTCTCTCTGAAGCACCTCTGAGGCGGCTTACAGAAAGTTTTGAAGTGGCATTGTTTACACGCCCATCTGCACCTGAACATTTTGTGCTAGGAAAGGTGGATTGGAGAAGGCTTGGGAACACTGTCTGTCTGAGGCACCTTTTGTTATGTCTAAATGTAGCCTCAGTCTGCCGAACCAAAGCTGAAAGTACTTGAAAGTCCCAATTTGTAGGCCCACTACTGTCTCTAAAAAATAAATTCACGACAGCACAATGCTAACTGAGATTCCTAATGGGAGGGCTGAAATGACACAATCAATGGCCTGTTCCCAGGGAAGCAAGATTAGGAAAGCCTTCTGTTTGTGTTAGTACCAATCCTGCTGGAAGGCATATTTCTTCAGGAACTCATACTAACAGGCACTATCCACATGGTTTTTTGGGATACCCCAGAGGCTGTTCTGGGGATCCATTATCCAACTGTTCCAGCCCCATTCTACCCCTGATCCTCTGCAACCCATCCTAAGAGTAACCCAACTGTAGGACACAAAAAAACATATCAGGGCGGCTGCAGAGACTAATCACTTCCTCTCACCATGCATATGTGTGACAAGGGAAGGTTGGTGCATTTGCACTTACCAGCCTAGTAATAATACCATACTAGGCTGGAACAAACCCAGTGTAAGTGGTGGCTATTCACATGCTGAGTGCTGGAGAAGCCACATACCAGGCCAGCAGCATTTGAAGTGCAAATGGCCAAGCCAGAGGAGGCTGAATCACCATGGCAACATCCACGGCAACATCCGGCACATGCTTGGACATTACCATGGCAATCTGGATGCTGTATGTGAGCGTGCAGCTGGAGTCACACCCATGTTACCCAGGGAAGTGCTCGCCATGCCACACCTGGAACAGGGTGGAGATGCAGCATCAAAGAGCGAGTTAGTCACTCTTGGTAAGGGTGTGGTAAGGCTGAGCCTGCAATAACAGGTGCAGATGGGCTCACAAGTGAGTAGACCGGAGCTCAAGTGTAAGCGTGCCCAGTGACTAACCAGGCATGATTTCCACCTAGACCCTTTCCACGTAGGACTTTCTTATTTCCCATTTGCGGCCGTGATCTGGGACCCGTGGGAGATAATGATGGCTCCCCACTACTCTTCAGGTTCTGAGGCAGGTCTTGTACTTACTGTCCTGGGGCCTATTTGCACTACAGGTGGTAGTGCATGATTAGGGAACTTGGGGGGAATTGGAATAGGCTGCTACAGCCTCTAAGTTCCCCTGTCTTCCCAGAAGTTCTCTAATTGTTGATTCATGCTCCACACCTTTACCAACCTTGACCAAAAGCTTACCTGGTGTATCCAGGCAGCAGCCATTCGCACCACTTCCGATGCTCCAGGGTTGTCTGAGGTGCCGCACAAGCGCACTGGCACCTCGGACGACCATAGATGTAACTGTGGGTGTGTAGAGCGTCAGTGTTGTCATGGCGACAGTGCTGCTGCATGTACAGTTGCACAGAGTGCTGGAGCCAAAATGCCGACACCCAGAGGAGAATAGGCCCTGTGACTAAATCAGGTAAGTATTTGATCACCCAGGCTGGGGGCGTAATGTTGACTAGTACTCTAAGTGTGAGCGCTAGTCAATGTTGGTTCCTCACACTCCTTTCCTGCCCAATGGACAAGAAGGGAAGTGCGAAATCGCCCCTGGATCCTGCCCATGTGGCTGCTCATCCGGATACAGCAATAGTTCATGCAATTATCTCAAAAGAGGCAATGAAAAAATAACTGGAAGAAATAAACCAAATGATTTAATAGAGAAGTTCCTTTAAAATAAGTAGCTGGCTCTTTTTCTTTTTCCTCCCCCTTATCCTTTGTTTTTATTTATTTTATTTTTTAAAGATAGTTGCAGTGTAAGATATAATTGTAGGCTGGGAAATACATTGGCTGAGTTATGATGAAGTCAAACAGTTACGCTTCACGCTATGTGTGGTTTGGGATGTATTTTTAGTGTACTTCAGCCTATAATTATATATGCTTTATGGCCTTTAAGAAACCCATTTCTTGAAGGAAGAGGTTATGATTATATAATACCGGTTATTTTTGATTGGCTAAAATGCATTTTTAGTGCATTGCTCAGCCTTGCTGCTGGAGTACAGAGAAGGCGATTCATTTGTGTTTCATTGAGGATAATGTGCTGTGAAATTCTTTGATAAGCATTAATTTGGCAAACTCTTTATCTTACGTAGCTGTGCAAAGAGCCGCAAGAGCTCAGAATTCCAAATTGGCACACGGGGAATAATAATAAGAATCACATATCGATGAATAGACAGATAGATAGATATTGTTTTGCTTTCGATACATCACCTCCAACTCCAGTGTTTAGGGGTGTTTTTCCACTGTCACTAGAAGTACCCATTAAGTACCCATTAATGGGTACAAAAATGCCATTATGTACCCATTAATGGGTACTTCTAGTGACAGTGGAAAAACACCCTAGGAATCAAGCAACCTGGGATGCACATGGGAATGTATTGAAGCCAGGTATTTGCCTCATTTCCTTATCTTTATGCTCAATAGCGCATAGGAGACACAATTCATTGACTTTTAAGAACAGTGCACATACCATTGAAAAAAGACCTGTTGAAGGTCAAAATGAATCACAGCTAAGCAGAAGTCAACAGCATTCTGTTTTTGAAACACAGACTGTGCCTCCATTTACAAACAGAAGTGCTCGCTGCTGCCACATTTCCACGTTGGTGGTTGTGGCAATCACACAATCCCTTCCAGCTTGGCTCCATCCAGATGGGGGATATGTCGTGTAATTATTTCAGGGCTATGGCGGAATTGCCACATGTATCTGTGGCAACTACACCACAGTCCAGCTATATCGGGGGTGAAGACTCACTATAGCTAATTTTGGGGAAACCCAACTCTGATCGTGGATTTTCATGAGATAGCGCTTAAATTCTAGACAGAGCTATCACCCGGGCAGTGGCCTCTGTATATGTGCAGGGGCTGAAAAATATGGCAGTTCCAGCTTTGTGATGCTTGCATGCACTTCCAGCTCTTGTGTCCCATTGAAATACCCAGATGCACACATCAGTATACCGCACACAGTTTAGGGTTGTGAACGAATATTCATAACATTCTAAATTCAGCCAAATTTAGCCAATTTTAGACATTTGAATTCAAATCAAATGTATTTTTGAACAATACAAATATACGATTTTTAATGTATACATTCATATGGGATTCGTATATGGGATCCATACGCTATTTGTATGCATTTGTATGGGATCCATATGCTATTCATATGAATTTGCATGGGATTCGTATAGGATGAACATTTATATCAAATATGAATCCTACCACATTCGAAGGGGATCTGTTTGAATGAATACAAATTTTCTTGCATTCGTGCACAGCCAACAAGACAGAAGAGTTTTTCTCTGAATTATCACTTGTTGGTGCAATATTTGGACAGCATTTGGAACCAGCCTTTGTCAAGTAAGTCAACTTTAAAATATCTTCGATACCCACCAATGTCCTACCTGTGGGAAATGCTAGCACCCTAGATTTCTGATCGAATCCTAGCCTCCTCTCTGCACTGGTGACCATCAAAAAATGCCAAACATGCCCTAGCAAAATTCAATTCAGTTTGCTTCGAGTTGAAAACCAGCTGGTCCGTAATTTCTTGACAGATCAACAAATCAATGTAGAAAGGGTTTCTTAAGTGTAGGCAGTTGGGAATCCAGCAGAGTAGAGCATTTAAATGAAAATACAGAATTGCAAGTGAGGAATAACTTGGTAACCATTCTTTGGATAGAGCACAAATCGGGTGTGTGTTGTCTTTTTAAGAGCTCTGTTCTGTATCAAGTATGTTGCTACATCTGACCAGCTGTGTCAAGTTTTTCATTATGTGACAATATTGACTGAAGAAAATAGCAAACAGTTCTGCTACAAAATCAATGAGTGCCTCCAAAACTCTCACAAAATAAAATACCATCCAGCTGTTAGATCTGAAAGTAACATAATCAATTCCATTAAAACCCAAACATTACAATGGGAAGCTTTGGGCTGGTAGTAATTTAATACAAGGGGTGATGCTGATACAACAAGGGGTGGGAAATAAAATAATATCAAGATTTCAGGTTGGAGGACGGCAATTGAGGCTCTCACCAGAGAGCATAAACATCAGAGTTGCATCTCAAGGGAAGACCATCTGTTGAGACATTCAAATTTGGTTCAGTTTAGAACTGTCCAAATCGACCCAGTTCGGCACATCTAGTTTGGAGTGACAGAACTAGGGGTGTGAACAAATATTCATAGGCATTCGAAATTCAATCAAATGTGTTGAATTTCAACATTCAAATTCAAATAGAATGTCCCGAAATTTGAATTTAAACATTCAAATCGAATTTTGGATTTCAGGACTATTTGTTCAAATTATTTGGACATTCGTATGTGTACGGGTTAGTGCATGATGCGTACTTGAAGACCCACACCTTTCCCGCATCCATACGCATTTGTACAGATCCATACGGGACAAAAATGGGTTGTGGAAGCGATAACTATGGGATGCATACGCACATGTACAGACGCGTACGGATGTCGGGAAGATGCATACAGGCATCTACGCATCTTGTCAACATTCGCAAGTGCACATTTGAATCAAAAATTCGAACAAATAGATTCAAATTTGCTTTATTTAAATCAAATTTTCTTAAATTCTAATTTAAACAACTCAAATCAAATAGAATTTTTGATTATTCGAATAGACTCAAATAGAATGCCAACCCCCCCCCCTCCCAACATTCTTGATCATCCCTAGACAGAACAGGGGTGCCTGCTGCTAAAAAAGCAGGCTGATCCAATCTGGCCACCTCTCCTATATTTCACCAGCAGGACTTGATCATGGGGGTGGGGAAGGAGGTTCAGCTCTAGGAAACAGCTGCTGTAATCCATGAGATGAACTTGTAGTTTTGAAGTTTTTGGAGGAGGAGAAGTATATGATGACTCATGTTCAATTAAGAGCCCAAAGTCCTCAAAAGCTTTCATCTGCCTAGCTAAAAGACTGCTCAGCTGCAAACCGTCATGAGCCCTTCAGTCTTACAGTAATTGAGATATTATCATGTCAGCTACATCCTCCCAAAATATGGAAACCAAATGTGAAACCCATTACTGGGACCTAATTGCATCTCCTTGGTCCAATGCCTACTTTAAGAGTTATTGACACATTCCTCATATGCTGCCGAACCTGCGGCTATACATTGGATTCATGTCAAAGTACATTAGGCTGAAAAAAGAGTGGCTGGACTGAAAGGGTTCTCTTTAAGGAGGGAGGAAGAAAGGAAGGAAACTTCCTAAAATAATAAACAAATGTGTTATATTTGCTTGACTCATAAATCACAATCACAAAATCTTGCTCGGGAAAACCTTTAATGAACATGTCATACAAATAGCGGCCATTAAAGGCTGTGGTCACACCTTCACTTTAAACCTTCTTCAGTCCATCTTCAACTCTGACTGCTCACACCTTTTCATTTCTCTCTGTTTTATTGGTGGTCTTTCCACCTTCCATTTTAACCTCCCTGAGTGGAAAGTCCACAAATAAAATGGGTAGAAATGAAAAGTTATGAGCAGGCAGAATATGGACTGAAGGTTTAAAGTAAAGTGACCAAAGACTATTTCCTCCCTCCCTCTCTTTCCTTCCTTCCTCCTTTCCTCTATTCCTTTTTATTTTTCCTTCCTTCCTTTCACACTCAGAAAACTATAATTTAGCAGAGAGCATGTTGAAGAACAGACTTGAAGCACACAACTTCTCGATGTGTTCAACATAACTTTACTTAACATATTTACATCAGATATACATGTCTAGAGATGCTAGAGTCCACCTTTTTACTAGAGAGAGCATGTGACATACAAACTATTACAAATAATAAATTTTCAGTTTATTCAGCGGCTTAGTTAATATATTGGCTGTCATTTCTTCTGAAGGACAGTAGTGGATGTCAATAAGACCGTTCTGATACATTTCTCTCACAGATGCAATCTTGATAATAATGTGTTGTTCTGTTTCTTGATGTGAATATCTTCATCAATCTATTCTAGCTTGTGGATTCGATGTCATGTGGTACATCTGTATAGCAAACTGTCTTCAGATCTTTTGGGTAAAGTTTTCTGGTGATTTCACCTCTTCAGATGCCGCTTCTGATGGTCGTTCTGAACGTGCATCTTGTGACTGACTTACTGTTGTAATAGGTTGTACACTTACCCATTCTATGAAGGTAATTTCAGGTTCCTGGCTTGATTCTTGTGCCATGGGGTTATCCTCTTTAGAGCCATTTAAAATATTGCGTTCATCAATATAAGCTACACTAAGCATATTTACTCTAAAGGCCTCAGGATCCATCACTTGGTAACCCTTAGAATTTTGATTGCTCTGGAATCTAATTTTCCTCTTTTTTTCTTCGGGAATATGTGCATATACTCCGATGCTCCAAAAACTTTCAGGTGTTTTAGGCCATGTCAAAAGGACTTTTTCTAGTAGCTGTACATATGCTCCTATTATGAAGGTAGACAGCTGTATGAACTGCTTCTCCCCAACAAGGCTCAGGTAGGCCTGCTAACATTAATAAGCATTGTGGTGTCTCCATTATAGTGCGACTGAATCTTTCTGGACTCCCGTTTTCGCTTGGGGTATATGGTAGGGATGCGTTAGAATATTCAAAGCATTCAAAATTCAGACATTCAAATTCGAATTGAATGTCTATACATTGGTTTTTTAACATGCGAACAAATTCAAATGTTTTGAATTATTTGTACGAATTATTTGGACATTTGTGTGTGTATGGATACGTATGCAATACATACATATCCATACACATCTTATTTGAATCCATACACACTTGTATGGATACATACAGGACAAAAACGGGATGCATATGGGATAAAAACGGGTTGCATACAGATGCATATGGACACATATAAATGTTGACGACATTCGTATCATCAAATACTAATTGAATATTCGTACAAATAGATACAAATGCATTTGAATCAGTTCAGATTTGAATACATTTGTTTTTTCTCTATTTGTACAAATTCGGACGTTCAAATATTTGAATCGAATGTCAAAAATTGCATTCATGCACACCCCTAGTATATGGTACTGTTCTGGAATGTTCTGTGCCTTCAGATTCAAGATACTTCTGGAACTCAGTATTGCAGTTTTCACTACCATTGTCTGTGCACAGAATCTGTGGGGCTTTACCAAATTTGTTTCAAACAGCAGCTACATAGCTTTTCGATTTTTGCAGCAATTGATCGTTGATCAGATACACATAAGAAAACTACTTGGATGGTCAATAAAGTCAAGACATATTTGGCACCACCTAGGGATGGTGTTAGTTGTGGCCCAATGAGATCATTGTGCACTTTTTGCATGACTTCAGTATGAATAGCTTCATATAGCTTTGAATGCCTGGGTGTCGTTGGTTTGCACTTAATGCACACATCACATTTCTTATTGCTTCTATCACATTCAACAAACTTCATGCCACAATTCAAAAGTTGCCTTTTTGTACTTTCAAAATTGTTATGGCCTAGTTTCACATGCCAAGCATATAAACAGTCAGTTTGGTGACAGTCTTCTTTTTGCACAGAAAAGATTTCCTTTCTTTTCTCAACATTTCTTAAGTAGAAATAATTGTCATGTTTCTCTGCTAAGTAAGCAATTCCAAGCTAATTGTCAAAGATTTTACAATAGCCTCTACTCATCTCACTCTTATGATTCCTATTTAGAAATCAGATTCTTTGGGGCAGTTGGCAGGCACCCACAAAGTGTCCAGCAAAGTGTCCACGGGTACTTGCAATTTTTATCTTCACAGTCCCTTTTGCAGATGCTTTAAAACTGTCTCCATTTGCTTGTGTTAAAGTATTAGTACAAGAATTAATATCCACAAGTAATGATTTATCATTTACTACATGACAATTTGCTCCTGCATTAAGCATGAATAGATTTGCTTTGCTTTGCTTGCTTGCAACCATGTCAGCTGAATTCTTGCTATTTTCTCTGCCTATAGGAGGGCCCTTCTTTCTGCCTGAGCTGATGGAACTCTTGTTATGTAAATCAGCTCTTCCAGGACTGGGGATTTTTCCCGCCTTATTGTTTCTAACATTTTGTCTGCAGTCCCTTGCAAAATGACCTGCCTTTCCACAAATAAATCAATTTGTCTTACAGAACTCTTTTGCATCATAGTCAATCTTCAATGCAAATATTCCTCTGGACTCTCTTCTCTCTAACTCACAATCATGATGGTAGCCGAGTACATAATTAAGATCTAATGTCTCTCTAGCTTTCAACACAGCAATTCTATGCTCATATTTTTCAGGCAAACTCCCAAGTATTGAGTCAATGATCTCTTCATCATCCAAAATTTTCCCCGCTTCCCGAATTTTAAGTGCAAGTTGTAGCATATACTAAACATGACTGTCTGAGTTCCCATCATTTTCCATCTGAGCATCGTACAGTTTATGCTCCAAGTATCTTAGCTGATTTTTGCAGTTTTGCAACTTAACAGAAGACTGGATTCACTGTTATTTAATGCCGATAACAAAATGTACATACTTATTTCTTGCATTATCAACTTCAAATTTTACTATTGCATCCTGATCTGTAGTCGGGGAATCATCTGTAAGGACATAGTTAACTTCTGCATTGGTAGGGCATATTTCGTGCAATATTTCCAAACTGTAAAATTATGTTGCTCCAAAGGTTTTAGTAGGGGCAATGCAGGGCAAATGTTTTGACTCATGCTTCCTGAGGAGTTGATGCTTCTTCCAGAGACACGTTTCAGCTCCTTTTGCAAGTCTTCCTCGCAAGTTAGATGGGCAGATTTTCTTCTTAGCTCCTACCAAATTCTCTCTGGGCCCATAACCTATTTGTTGTTTCTTTTACACTCAGAAAACTATACTAACAGCAGAGAGCATGTTGAAGCACAGACTTGAAGCACACAACTTCTTGATTAGTTTCAACATAACTTAACTTGTGAGTCTTATAACTTATTTACATCAGATATACATGTCTAGAGATGCCAGAGTCCATCCTTTTACTTGAAGAGAGAAAGAAGATGTGACAGCAGAGTTAACCAATTAGCAGTTCCCATACTGCAACACTAACATACAGTGAAAATTACGCTGAAGTGATGTACACTTGCAATAATATACCAACACGTCCTTCTTTCCTTCACAACCCAGAAATGCCTCCAGTTTGGTCTAGTGGTTAGGGAACTGGACTCTCATCTGGGAATACTAGGTTTGATTCCTCCCTGCTCCACAAAGCCAGCTGTGCTAGTCACAGTTCTCTTCTGAACTCTCACAGCCGCACCTGCCAAACAGGGTGTCTGTTGTGAGGAGAATAGAAAGCTTTGCCAGCAACTTTGAGTCCCCTTAAATGGGTGAGAAAAGCGGAGTAGAAAAGCCAACTCTTCTCCTTCCTTCCTTCCTTCCCTGGCATCATTACCTCCTTTCCAGTATGTTTAAAAAAACAAAACAAAACAAAAAACAAAAACAAAAACAAAGATAGTGGATGTTTCATTCTCTTAAAGAGTGAAAACAAAATTGCACATTGGTAACAAAAAGAGTGGAAGGTTATTGATTGCGGTCTTCAAGAGCCTAGGGTTTTAAAAGGCATTCAAAATCAAGTCAAAGTGTTGCAAATCAATATGAAATGCTTTATGCTTTTATTCATGTTTGTGACTGGATAGATGGATAGATAGGTAGATAGGTGGATGGATGGATGGATGGATGGATGGATGGATGGAAAGGTAGGTAGGTAGGTAGGTTGATAGGTAGATGGATGGATAGGTAGATAGGTGGGTGGGTGGGTGGATGGGTGGATGGATATGCACATTTTCACTGTTGAAATTTTCTGTGCTTGTTTGTGAATCCTCACCAGCAGAAGCATATCGGACATGTCTAATGAAATACATAATCGGAATGTGATTTTCTACATTAGTGAGCACTCTTACCTCGATTCTGCCCATTAGTGTTCAACAAAAGGGAGGCTTTCAATGAGAATAATACATGGGGAAGCATTTGCACCCTTTGCTGTCCCACCGCTTCCCCTTTGCTTTGAATTCCTTCCAAGAGGGAGGTTTCATTTTCCGATTCTCCGAAGTGAGCAGCAGCTGTCTGAAAACTAAGCATGTTTCCTAAGAAACTGAAAGACAGAGAAAGAGAGAAGAGTCTGAGCTGCTCTTGAATTTAACTGGCTGACTGCTTGCATATTAACCTTCCATTGCCTATTGGATCAACCTACCCCCTCCACCCACTTTTTCCCACCTCTCTCTCTCTCTCTCTCTTTTTTTTTGGCCCTTAAAAGAGAATGCATTTCCTTGGTGTCTGACATAACGCAGGGAGACTCTTCTACACTTTTATGATCGCTTTGTTTACAAGTGTATGCTGAACAATGCGTTGGCTTTTAATTTTATAGCAGGGCAAAACAGCTAATCTGTTTTGACATGCTATCTAAAAAGGCACTCCGACAAGTATACAGACTAACTCACCCATAAGTCATTCCTTTTATACACATGTACTGGTGTGTCCAGGGAAAAAAGAGTTATATCAGTGGTGGGAGTTTGAATAATAATGCCCATTAATATGGCGAATTGAGGGTCAAGATATTCATCCCACATATCAAATCCCCATTTCAATGAGAACAGTCCCATCAGCTGTCAGATTGCATTAAATATGTCCTCTAGACCTACTGGCCAGCTGACAGTAGAGAAAATCCAAACCGTACACCCACTATTAGCATTATAAAAAGTGAAATCAGCTGGAAGGAATGATAGCAGAGCTGGAAACAGAAGGGATGTGTGTGTAAAATAATCACTAATGCCCCTTGTCTCTTTTGAAACAGAAACCCAAAGAGTTAAAATCACCCCTATAAAAATGCTCGGAAGAAAAACACCTCAGTACAAAGATTGTTTTCTTCATAACCTATCTAGCTTCTTTCATTCTCTCTCTCTCTTTTTTTCTACCTTCTGTTAATGTGAGATTTGCATAAATGTTTCATGAGGTTAATGCAATGCATAAACCAGACAGTTTATTAAGCAACATCTGTGCTGTTTGTATCAGATAATGCAGCGTTGTTTCCAAGTCACTGAAATATAACCCTATCATAAGGTTTGGGTTGTTAAATTACTTGTTTTGCAAAGGCTGTGATCACATCTGACATTTTTAGCAGATGCCAAAGCAAAAAGAAAAAAAAAAGAATTCCTTAATACAACTTGTACGCATTAGCACCTAGAAAGAAACGGAGAAGACATCAGGAGAACTTTGACGCATTTCCTATCACTTTCAAATAAAACACTTTTTTGTAACATGCATGTGGTTGGAGAACATATGCTATGGTTAATGTGACACTGCTTTGACTTTCACATACTCTGCACCCTATGCTTCACATTGTTCACTTTTTTGAGGTGAAAGAAAGACAGAGAGGGAAGGAGAGAGGAAGAGAGGAAGAGAGGAAGAGAGGAAGAGAGAAAGAAAGAAAGAAAGAAAGAAAGAAAGAAAGAAAGAAAGAAAGAAAGAAAGAAAGAGAAGATAAATCTCTTGCCAAAATTGAATTGTCGTACTGCCTACATATGGGACTATTTTAATACAAAAGAGCCAACAAAGTTATGAGACCAATAATCTTTAATGAAACTTGGCTTATTCTTTAAGCAGGTCAAACAGATAAAAAGTAGAGACCCAAGAGTATTCTGTAACAGGCTTTCATGTATATGTGCACATATACATGCATGCTTTCTCTCTCTCTCCCTCTTTCTTCAGGGATTAATGAAAATGTAGTTTCAATTAAACAAGAACTTAGAGATATGTTTTATATTATCGATGCTTCAATGCAAAGCTCTAAAGCATTTTCTTCCCCAGCTTTTGGAACCTAAAGCTACAACCTTAAATATACTTAGGTTGCATTTCCACTGGCCCTTTGGTCTGGCCTCAATCCAGCTCGAGGGTCCAATGTCCCAACACTTTGACGGGATTCCCCATTTCTGCAGACTATGGGTGCATCCCCATGGGCTCTGTTTACTTCAGGGTGGATTTGGGGCAGCCCCAATGCAAACTGTAGCTCAGATTAAAAAGTCCCCATGTGATTGAGGACAGCATGGGTTCAAGCCACATCTGCCTGTCCCCATGAAAACCATGGTAAACCCCTGCATTGGGGAACTGCATGCTTGGGTGCTTTTCCACTGGCAGAAAGTACCCGTTTTTGCACCCATTAAGGATCCATTTGGGTGTGAGCCGGATGAGCCCATTTCCACCACGGCACCCATTTGGGACACATTTGTTTTCACCGCCGCTGGGGAAATCCGGATCATATGGGTACATCTTAGCCTTTAATCTGGATTTTCTGTAGACCCCATTAATGGGGTCTACAATGGGGTCTTCAGCCAGAAAATATGGACTAAAGGGAGCCTGTTTCCACATTAGTTTGGCAATGGGGTCTAGAGGAAGCTAGGGGGAGGGGGCACCCTTGGGGGGGGGAGCCCCAAAACCTAGGCTTTGAAATCATTTGAAATCATTCTGAAGCCATTTCGAAGTTACTTCGAAGTTGCCGTCGGAGATCAGCAAAGGCTCCGGAGAAGTCCCTCCGAAGGCAACTTCAAAGATTAGCACAGGCTCCGAAGACAAACCTCCGATAACAAAGGGAGATCAAAGCGGACTGTTACCTTCAGGCATAGAAAGAAGTGCATATTTAATGAGGCTGACTCATACCTGCTCACGAAGAGCTAATTCATATGCAGACTCTTGCAAGGGGTTTGTCTTCAGAGCCTTTGCTAATTTCCAAAGTTGCCTTTGGAGGGACTTCAGACCCTTTGCTAACCTTTGAAGGCAACTTTGGAGGGATTTCGGAGGGACTTTGGAGGGGCTTTGGAGATTGCAGCCCCCTGTTCCCCAAAACACCTGGGGTGACAGGCAGACCCCTTGTGGGTCAATCCGGATTCCCCACATGGGTGCAAAGGTGTTTCCACGGCAGGAGGGTGCTACACTTCCTGTGGAAACACATTGGGTGCTTCCCTTAATCTGGATCTACTTAGATCTGGATCTAAGGGCTGCGGTAGAAAAATGTACCCATTCCTTAGATCCGGATCTTCTTAGATCCGGATCTAAGGGCTGCGGTAGAAAAATACCCCTTGTTTCTCCACCCCCTCTGCCCTAATAGGAAGCCCAGACGATGTCACCATGCCCTGTCCCACCTGCTGCACCAATGACAGGGGAAACCCCTCCCAGTTGCACCTCAAAAAACACCACACACTGCATCAATAAGATAAAAAATGATCAAAGGGAAAGCGGCCCATTGCTTGAAGCTGCAGCTGTGCTTCAATAATTTTAGCAGAGTTCCGCTCCTCCACGTGACATCGGGCATACCGCCTGACAGCAGCTTTGATCTTCCTCAGCGGAGCACAGGGAAGCCACAGGCGCTCCACCCATTAAGGCAATCAAGCGCTTGTGCGCTAAATCAACCCTTTTACCCACGCATGCCTTGCCAATCGAGCAATCAGCAAGGCTGGTGTCATGCTTGTAGCCAAAGAGTTCAACACTTCTCTTTCAGCTTTCATCACTTTTGTTTCTTTGGAGAGATCTCCAAGCAGTTGCGATCGCAGCGCGCACAGCAGGGGGGCGAAACCCTACCTGCTACTGCTGCAATCACCAATCTACACCCCTAATAACCCAGGAGCGTCCCCATGACTCCAGAATAATGTGTGATTGCCTCCTAATTCAGGGTGAAAACAGTTGGAAAGGGTGTGGGTTTTTTGCTGTGGATTTTTGCCATTTGTCCCACATGTAGCCTGGATTAGGGGCTTTTCATGGGGATGCTCTGAGGCGAACTCAGGTTCACTTCGGAGTATTTTGATCAGACCCTATATGTTTGATAATCTGCGGAATCCCTGTTCAGATTTTACCAGGACTCACTGTGGAATCCTGTTAAAATCAGAATATTTATAAACGGGAATGTCGCCCATAACGATCTCCTCCGCTGCCACCCACCATTTACCTTCTCCCCACCCCTTTCCTCCATCTTTCCTCGTCTCCCCTGGTGCTTGCCTTTCCTCCCCACCCCTTTCCTCCATCTTTCCTCGTCTCCCCTGGTGCCTGCCTTTCCTCCCCACGCCTTCCCTCTGTCTTTTCTTGTCTCTCCAGGTGCCTACCTTTCCCCCTGCCCCTTTCCTCCATCTGTTGGAGAAAGGTGGGGAAGACAAGCAGTGGGATGATGATGAAAGACAGAGGAATGGGGCAGGGGGGAAATGGTGCCCCAATGCAGTCAGGACGGCTGCAGGGAGCCCTCAGCACTGGTTAAAAAAAAAATCTGGATTTTTTTTACCAGCGGAAACGTAGTCTTAGAAAGTGAGCTAGTCTGTTCAACAAGCAGATATGTAAAACAAAGCATCATGCAAAATATTATTCCCGCAGAAACTGCTGATGATTGCTACTAATAGTCCGATTTTGACTTTCTCTTCCTTTCAAAGAAGGGCTTAAGTGAATGATTTTGGAACTCTGCTTTGAATCACAAAAAGAACTGCAAAGCAGGGATTTCACACCAATGATGTAGGATTACACAGAGGTGAATTACATGGGAAATGAAGAGCAGTTGCTAAAATTGTGGTCAAAGTTATTTAAGCGCTATTTTTCTCCCTTGGAATATGCATGTTTAATAATTTTTTGATACACGTTAGAGAAGATTTTTGTTTTTGTTTATTTCATCTCCCCACCCCAATTCAGTTTCTTTATCCAATATAACATGCATATCTCTGTACACCCTGTAGACCAAATGGCCTATATTTTGACATTTCAGTCTGTAATGTCCAATAACAGAGCCAACAAGTCTATTTCTAGGTGTAACAGTTATTCAGCCAACAGTGAAGAGGATGCTTTCCCCAAAGTTCTGTTGTGACTTTCCAGAAGTACTATCCAAATAGCAAGGAAACTGTTACATATATTCACTCCTATTCAACTGATAGCTTACACATTCTACAGTTACACTTTTCCAAATACAACTGTACCAGTCTTGTTTAGTAAGTTGCTTGAAATGTTCCCAGTATTAGGTTACTAACAGTTTAGCTGCTGAAATTAGAAACTTCATCAAAAGTTAATGGTTATACAATATCATAATCAAATATCCAACTGAGCTGGGATGTCCAAACCTTATCTAGAAAGTCCAAATCTTTCTTTTTAAAAAAATATCAATCAAGAAAGACTTTACTATTTTACCACATTACCACCAGAGATGTGAGAATGTGCCCTTCAGTTAACCGTAGTGAAAACACAGCAGTGAAGATGTTACTTTCAATTCACCTGTTATGCTGCTACAGTAATTTATTTTGAATTAAATATTTCCACGTTAAAAAGTAGGGCTTACTTTTGAGTAACACAGTACAGGAGGACACAGTCAATCTCTCCAATATGATTAAAATAACATTGAATTGTGTGAATTTTTAAAAAGAAAAAAGCTTTAATGGAGAGTGATTTAATACACATTCACTAGAACTCAAATGCAGGTTTATCTCCCAGTAGAGCTACAGTCAAGTTGAATTGTCAAAATATCAGAGACAGCTGCTTTATACAGACATTTCTCACATAAACACTGTTTCTGCAAAGAACCATGTCGTGCACAATTGTATTATGCAGGCAATTGGTAGCCACAGAAAACAGGAGGTTAGAGGAACAAAGGAAGGGTGATTCTGCACTTCTTGGTATAACAAACCCAGAAGTATAATAGGAGCAACCCTTCCTCACACTGGTGAGATCTAAAGGAGGGCTGCTTTCGCTCATGGCTTTCCATCCACTGGATGGGACCACTGTGTACTAGCATTCATAGTCAGAAATGCTAGTACACATTACACTAAGCCCCAAGTGCCCAGAGACTTACCTGTGTCCATGTGCATGCCTGATTGCCAGTAGGGTGCCACTATCTTGGTTCCAGAACCCAGTGCTTGCACAGTCATGTTTGGGATCGTCTGAGGTGCTAGCATGCTTGTGGAGCACCTCAGATGACCCCTTGCACCAGAAATTGAGCTGGATGGAAAAGGTAAGGAATGGGACGGGGATGGCTAGGGGTGGGATGTGTGTGGTGCACAATTTTGTGCATTACTGCTAGTTGATGATAGGGTAACATCTGGTAAGGCTGGAGACATTTCTGGGTTGTAAACACCTCCTGCAAGTGCAGGTGCACCTGCCCAGATGTTACCCCATTGTGAACTGGTCTCAGGTCTCACTAGTGTGTGGAAGGAAGGCTCCTTGTATGCTTGCTGGTCAAGTATACTGGTCAATGCAGAATCACCCTGTCCATAATGCCACGCAGGGGAAATCCAGTACACCAAAGTAATTTAATGATGTTGCAGAGGGAAGCCCAGGCCATTTCCACACGTCCACTGTCTAGAGCATTCCAGCTGAGACAGCTCCTACAAGAAGAACCATTCCCAGCTGGCGTAGTTCCACTGTCCTGAAAAAGACCATCCAGACTTGGATGGCATGTTCTGGAACAGACCCCACATTGCTTGGTGCTGATCCTGCCAACCCTTACTGCTCCCATTGCTCCATGCCACCCATACAACTCTGAACTCTGCAAGCAAAGAGCATGATGCCTGTCTGGCCCTAGAGGTCTGGGGAATCCTTTCTAGTTGCCCAATTCAGCTCACCACCCAAATGCATTTCCTGCTAAGCTGGAACAGGGAGCTGGGCACCCTTCTGTGCACCTTCCGAGGTCAGTCTAGAAGGCACCCTTGGAATGCCAGTAGACCTGGAAAAAAGAAATCTATCAGCATTTTGGCTTCGGTGACAATTCTGGCAACCTTAGACACTCCATCCAATGCAGACACAGCATGCTAGCAGGGAAGGGGGCTCTCCAGACTATGTGGAAAAGGGAGGCCCAGAAGAGGGATAGGCCCCACTGCCCCAGGATGCTGGTAAATGCAGAAACAGCCCCAGTCTGCCAAGCTAGGCCAATGGACCACATCAAACCACATTATTGTAAGTTCCCAGGATCAAGTTGAATGAGGAGCATCAGTTTTGATCACCTGTACAAGTGGAAAGGCCCTGGACAACTTGGGACCAGGGTACTTGCTGGATTACCTTCCCGGTTACAGACCAAGAAGATCACTTCAGTTGCCTGTGGAGATTCTGCTGCACATATGAGAAGCTATTGAAAGCAACCTTGCAGAGCCCCGAAGCAAGCCCTCCCTTCTCTGTGCTAGGTCCCACACATTCTCTCATCATCTCTATGTCCAGGAGCAGGGGAGAGTGGGAAAACAGCTTACTTTGGCCATTGGACTGGCCAGACTTTGGCAAATAACCCACTAACATGGGATAATTGATCCTTTGCCATTATCCTTTGCTAGCTAGACAGCACTAGCTGTGCCACTGCCTTTGCACATTTTAAGTTATGCGCATATATGGGCACCTGGAATGCCTGGAAGTGCTTGCTTTTACCTCTGTGCATCTGTGGATGCTTGTTTCAGTCTCCACATATGTGTGCTGGATGGATCAGACGTAGTGGCTCTGTCCACAAGGTATGTAGGTAACCTAAAAAAACACTATTGCTGGAAACCCATGACCAGCACTGGGTTTTCCAGCAATAGTTTTTAGCATATATTTCAGGGGGAAATGGGGCTATGGTGAGGTTGCCCCAGGTCAGTGTATGACCTTTGTTTGTTAAATGTTCTATTCTATTCAACTTTTCTGTGTAACAGTGTGGAAATAGTTGTATAGCCACTGAAGAAGGCTTTGTGCTGAAACTCATCTGGCTGAAAAACAACTTTATACACAGTAAGACACTGACTCCATGATCTGAAGATAAGACTAACCAATAACCACATTGTGGCCTAGTGGTGGACCAAATACAACCACATCTTCACCACGATCCACAGTTGAACCACCAACTTGGCTAAAGGTGGCCCTTTACACCATCAGGCCCAGTCCACATGGACAATCTTCTCTAAGTGAGGCTGGTGGGCACCTGGGAGAGGGCCTTCTCAGTAATGGCCCCAAGCTATGGAACAGACTCCCCCCGGAGGTGCATCAGGCTCCTTCTCTGATTAGGTTCAGGAAGGCGGTCAAGACGCACCTCTTTGCTCAGGCCTTTGGCTAAATGTTGGTTATGTCTCCCCCCACTGCAAACACTACTATTTTAACTGACATTGTGCTGTTTTTTAACGTGTTGGTTTTAAATTTTAATATTGTTTCTTTTGATATGCTGGTTTTAAAAGTTGTTACCCACCCTGAGACCTTCGGGTGTAGGGCAGGATATAAATATAAATATAAACTAATTAATTAAGAGTATCCCTGTTCCTTCCCACACCATTTTCCTTTTGTATCTTGTCTCTTTAGATTGTACACCTGAGGGCAGGGACCTATCTGAGATTTTTATAATATTGTAGCCTGCCCTGAGACCTCCGGATATAGGGTGGGATAGAAATACAAATGAATGAATGAATGAATGAATGAATAGGGCTTAAGGACTATTTACTTAGACCACTGAAGTAAATTTTTAGATTTTCATTGTCTTTTTATGTACAACATATGAAGCACTTCTAAATTCTGTTATTCGTCTTTGGGATTACATTATTTAGTCAATTGTTCCCACTATATTGCTAACCGTATTCTGTTGCAGTTTATACTTTGGTACTTTAGGAGTTGCGTCAGTTGCACGAGGCAACCACACCACTACAGCAACATAACGGTGGTATATTCCTTCTGCTCCCATCTAGATGCACCCTTCAGTTTGCTCTTGTGGTTAAGACTGCCAGACTCATATCTTGTAGCCACCGGGTTTGATTCCACACTCCTCCATGAAGCCAGCTGGGTGACCCTGGGCTAGCCACAGCTCTCTTTCTGTGCTCTCACAGCCCCACCTACTCCACAGGGTGTCTGCGGTGGGAAGAAGAACAGGAGGTTTGTCAGCTGTTTTGAGTCCCCTTAAATGGGTGAGAAAAGCAGGGTATAAAAGCCACCTCTTCTTCTTCTTCCTGTTGTGTGTATCCTGACATAGTCCATTCCACTAAAAGAGGCATGCAGAAGACTGGGTTGCAAAATTATTCCTGTGCAGCATGTGTCCGGGTTAGAAGTAAGATGACTGCACCACAGCTAACAGTTTTAAAGTTAGTAGACTTAAAAGTTCATTTGTGAATGTTAAAGTTAAGCTCTGCTATGTAATAATTATATCTATTCAGTCCATTTTGTGATACGCAAGTGATAAATCATCATTTGCAAGACATGCGCTCAATCACAGAAGAAAAAGACATGTAATTATGTTGTTTATTGCAAATCCCCAAAGAAACAAAAGACTCTTAAGATGGAGCCATAGGGGAAGGAGGAAAGAAGCGGTTTGACTGTTTCTTCAAAACTCTTCTTCAAGAAGGAAGCAAATCCCCTTGAATTCACCGGGATTTACTTCCACATAAACATGATTTAAAATGTAGCACTTGCCTATCGGATGCTCTTAAAAAAATGCAGAGCAAATAAAACATCTGCACATATAATATGAAATTAAGATTCGGCATCCATGTGGTCACGAGGAAATGGCCCCGATTTGCAAATCTGTTCACAGATAAGGCCAGACTTATTAGGCAAACAGCCTTTTGTACTTTGAGCGGTGTCAATAATATCAACTTTTTTGACAATTACTGATCTCCAGGGTTCAAGCTCAGCAGGCGCCTACTAATTTTCGGCCTTTGAAGTGTCGAAAGGATTAAAGTCATGTGTCGATACCCATGACCTCTGACCTCAGCCTGGAAGTTGTCACTGTCTTTCTAGTTCTTTCATTCTCCAGCCATTCACATGGCTGGCTGGAAAAGATGCACAAATGCTTAGAGACCACACGGGTATATGAATTTGGCACCACAGTGGTAGAAGGAAGGAACCTTTAGGATGAAAGACTGATAAATAAATAATAATTGGGATAAATAAGAAATGCTCCACTGGATCAGGTCCAGGGGCCCCATCCTGCATAACAGGCTGTTCTCCTGTGGCAAGTCAGTTGCACAAGAAATCACTCTATGATGATCTATGATTGCAATAGACATTGCCGTTACGGATCACACTGACTTCCATAAATAGGTACAAACTAGAGATATGCACGAATATTCGTGACATCCAGAACTTGTACAAATATGTACAAATTCATAGATTTGTGACTGAATCAAATAGGGCCAACATTCATAGGCCTTATTCGTCCACAAATCAGATTATCCATTATTCATAGAAGTTTCTGTTGAAGCTTTGGGAGACACCGGATGCCCGAGTGCCTCCCCTCCTTCCCGTGGCCTCCCCCACGCCCCTCCCCCACGCCTCCTTACCACCCTCCTGCCATATTGGCCTCCGTTTTGCCACTGCGCCTGCACTCATGGTGCCACTGCTGCAGCCTTGCTTGCTGAGCAGCCGTGGCGCTCCCGTAGCATAGGGAGGAGGAACGCCAAGCGGTGGGTGGGCGAGCAGGCAAGCGAATGCTGCCCTCTCTCCCTCCCTCCCTTCCATTTTTTCTGCCACTGCTGATTCCACTGTGCCACTGCCGAGCTTCGCTTTTAAAAGCAGAATTGACAAAAAAAAACAATGGGAACGCACATAATGCGCATTCACATTCATTTTTGTTAATTCCGCTTTAAACTCCTTAAGTGGGATCACGGCCTAGATGTGACCACAACCCTGGATACAAAATCCATTTCAAGACACTCTAACAAGTAGAATGGGAAAAGGACACTAACCATCAGCATATTTAATGTGTGTGTGGAAATAGGAATTTTAAAAGGTGCATCTTTTCATCAAGAAACACTTGTTAAAATTCAGTGATTTCTTTGACTGTTCAAGACACGGGAGCACCCATCCATTTTTCTGTTTGGCTACAAATTCTTTCCTTACAAGCTGTGCAAAATGTGGAGCTGTATATTAAATACAGGAGAAGCCAGGATATAAAGTGTATTGGTTCTCTATCGGAATTTCTGTCCACCATCAAGATTTATTGGGTAGAAAATTACTTTCACTGCAGGCAACCTCAGTAAGTATACACATTGATCTCTGTCCTTCTTATCTGAGAAAGGAATACCTTGTACACAGGTCACAATTTCCCTTTCTTTCTTTCTTTCTTTCTTTCTTTCTTTCTTTCTTTCTTTCTTTCTTTCTTTCTTTCTTTCTTTCTCTCCCTCTCTTTGCACTCAGGTGAACAAAAAAGGCAGCCTAGCAATCCAACATAAAATTGACAATAGTTCAGGGGAAGGATCGTTCACTGTTAAGGGAAGCCAACAGGTCATTTGCTGGAGTCAAAAAGGTGGGCCCCTCTCTTACAAATTCCTGATTCACGCTGATAGTCACTGCACTATCACAAGCAGCCAGGATAGAACTAGGGGTGTGCACAAATGTATTTTTTGCATTCAAATTTGAGTAAAATTGAATATTTGAAAATCCAATTCAATTCAATTCAAATTTCAAAAATCCAAAAATCCAAATGTCGATAAGATTTGTATCCGATATACCAATTTGCCCAAATCCGTATTTATCCCATATGCATCCCATTTTCATCCTGCATTATATGCACAAATACGTATATATTTTGCACACATTCATATACGATAGATACAGATCTACTCACTCGCATCATTTGAAAACCCGTATTGGATTTTCAAAAATACAAAAATCCAAAATTTTCAAAAATCCAATTTGAATTCGAATGTTGGCATTTGACGGACTTGAATCTGATTTTTTGAATTTTTGAATATCCATGCACATCCCTAGATAGAACAAGGTATCAACCGCGGTCAAGGTGACCCCAAAATATACCAGGAATTATTGAACAAGGCTGGGCCTTGGATTTGATTCAATGAGCACAGGAATCACAGAAAGAAGGCAGATCTGACCTAAAAAGAGGGTGAAAAGTTATAAGGTCTTTTTGCACTCAGATCAGGATGGCCCAGCATACTTTGGGATGGGCCATCCACACACCATGGTCCTAAATCCATCTCAGAAAGGCCCAGAAGCATATGTTCCTTTAGCTGTGGAGCAGTAAAAACTGCTCTACGGCTTTACTAAGAGCATTGTGGGCACCCGTGGCAAACTCCCACGACCAGCCTCCGCACTACTTCCTAGTGGAAACTCTAGGCAGTGGAATGTCATGGCTGCCGCTGCATGGTCATGCGCCGCAGCGGGATGGAAACGCAGGTGTGAGGGCAGCTTTGTATATGTGAAAATCCAATTGGACTGGATGGGTTTCATTCTGCAGCAAGCATGTCAACATTAATGCTTCAGGTTGCTTTGAATTTTGGAAGGAGGGAACGGCACATTGTGGGGTACCCTGCCTGAGGTTATGTATCCATTGCCAAATGTGTATCCAGTAACCAAACTGCTAAATCACAGCCTTAGAAAACTTTCATTCCATCTCACTAGACTTGTTTCTTTAGTAGATTCCATAACAACACATGCTTTTTCCACCCCACATACACACAAACACACATTTGGCATGTGGAATAGATATTGGAGCGACCTGTGCACAGCTGTGTACATCAAGGCATCACAGCTTTCTAAAAGCTGCTATTTTCACGTTAGCCAGCCAGCGACCAGATGTCAAGGGAAATTCCCTCCTCACGTTTTTCTTTTCATAGAAAGTGAAAGAACAAGTTTCCTGTCTTGCTTGATTTGCGTAACCACTGAGCTCACACCGCTCTCTTTGCCCACGCATGTTCATTATCCATCTTCAGAGTTTTTATACCAGGTTGCATTTGCTTGTGCTGCTGCTGCTTTAAGCAGAAAGGCAACAGGTTCTGGACCCCATGAGCCCATCTACATCTGAGTTTTAACCCAGCTTCAGTCTACCTTCAGAATGAGAGAACATTTCATCAGAGTGACTGGTCATACTCTTTCCATAGTATCTGCACTTATCTGCCATTAATCAACATTAGTGGGTCTAGAATGGCCCGGCCTAATGATCTAAATTGCAGGAAGGCATGGGCTGCATCAGTGCCATCTGAACTGATGATGCTGATCCAGATCAGCTCCTAGCCTTGGAGCCTCTGGGGGAGTATTTTTCGGCTATGGAGCACCACTGAAAGGCAACCCCCCTGGTAGTCCAAAACATAGGAAGCATGACTTTTTTATGCCACCATGTTCTAGATCAGGGCCCATCTGGATTAAAAGTGTCCTTCATTTAAATCAAGCTCCATCAAATGCAGACAGAGTCAGACGACATTAATGCCCTGACACAGAGACCAGAATGTAACCTAAAGGGACCCTTAATACAGACTAAGGTTGTGTTTACATCTAAGTTTTAATCCAGTCTCAGTCCAATTTCAGAGTCAGAGAACACACCAGCAGAGTGACATGCTGTTTTCTTTCAACGTTAAATAACTCAGAAGAGTCACCTTTGGAACAGATAATGTGGAAAGAAAATTACCAGTCACTTTGCTGATGTGTTCTCTTGTTCTGAAGTGGACTGAAGCTGGATTAAAACTTAGGTGTGACTGCAGCAATAGGTGTGAATGTAGCTTAAGGGTACGTGCAGAAAGGTCCAAGGTCAGTCAATAGTAAAAAAAAGTCAACCATAACAAATATTTGTGACAGTATTTGTAAGGACAAATACAGAAGTTGAAGCTCAAATAATAAATGAGAAGATAGGACTCATTGGAAAAGGCCCTGATGCTGGGATACTAAAGAAGAAGGGGGCAGCAGAAGGTGAGATGGATAGATAGTGTCACGGAAGCAACAAACATGAGCTTGGGCAGACTTTGGGAAGCAAAGGAGGACATTGGGGCCTCACATGCTGTGCTCCATAACGCCACAAACTCCATGGTCACACAAGTGTTTTAGGTCAACCTCAGGTCATCCTCAGGTCTTGTTACTCACATTATTTTTATTTAAACCATTTTCCAAGATGGCCCAGGCCCGTTAGATCACCTTAACTGTAGTCCTCATTTTTACAAGACTGAGCAAGGACTCAGCCTGTCCTGGTATCTCAGGATGCCTTCAATTCCTCAAGTGTGAGCAGGGGATAGGCTAAAGGAGGCTGAATATTAATGAATAGGCCGCCCTGTCTTAGACTTGTGTGACCAGGGCCAAAGAATCAGACACAACTGAATGACTGAACCACAACTATTCAGAGATGGGATGGTGCCGTTTGCTGAATTGGAGGGAAGTTTATTGGGCTTTGCTATTTTCTTCTCTTTTTGCTCTCACTGTTGTAATTTTTTTGTGCCTAAATAAAACCTATAGCCTCCATACATTTTCTGTGTTTGGTTTGGCACTTGCTAGAAAAATTAATTGGTCTGGGACTTAGGGCCAAACTTCAAAATAATTGGGAGATAAAGAAGTTTTGAATGGGAGGGATTTCCTGGGGACAAATGGTGAGTCTAAGATTTCCTGTTGTTCTGGACTGAGGCTTTCTGTCCATTCACATTCATCCAACCTCTCTCTCTCTCTTCTCTTCCATTCACTTAATATCCTCTGCCTCATTCTTCAAGCCCAGTTGAGGTATATCTTTGTCATGCAAGTCTTGTCACTGCAAGATGATGTTACTTTTCTTCACAAAAAGCCAATTGTATTGCAATTAATTCATGCAAAACTTTCTTGGATGCCCAGGCAGAAGGCAGGCAGCAGACTAGTCAGGCTGGGTGCTGAGACTGTTTGGAAAAAAGAAGAAGAAGAAGAAAGAATCCATGACTCATTTTGTCAGTGTCTCTCTTTCAGACAGATGCAAAAATTCTCCATCTCAGGATGTGGTAGGGAAGCAAAAGCAAAAAAAAGCTCTTGTTTGTCCGAGAGGCCTGGTTTCAACATTTTTATTACAAGCAAACTAATGCGCTCCCTGCAAACATGATATATTTTCCTCTTTTGTACTGCTGAGTTCAGCTTACTAATTGCCTGACAGCATTTTTCTTTGTGAAGCTTTAACTGTGAGCATCACACTTTTTGTTGTCCTGGCAGGAGAAATATTCAGTAACAGACGACCTAAATACATCCTAAGTGCCTCTGTGCAGAACGTTCGTTATGAAAGAGGAGCTCTAGATGGGCCCTGAAAGGTGTTGCAGGAAACATGGTCAAGAAGGATGGGTATTAATGCCAGGATGCCCACTGACCTTGGGATGTGCACAAATTATTCAAAGCCAAATAGGCTTTCCGAAAGCTGGAAACAGGGCCTTTCGGTCCCAGAAGGCCCTGTTTCCAGCTTCTGGAAAGCCTTTTGGTTTTCCAGAGGCCCCAGGAAGAGACCCAGAGCACCCCCTGTCTGCACCTCCCTGCTGCCTCCCCAGCACCCCCTTACCTGTGTGGGCTCTTCTCAGAGGGCCCTGTTTCCAGCTTCCAGAAAGCCTTTTGGCTTTCCAGAAGCCCCAGCAAGAGGGCTGGAGCACTGCCTGAGTGCTCCCTCCCACCTCCCCAGAGCCCCCTTACCTTTGGGGGCACTCTGGTGGCAGCCCAGGCTCCAGGTGGTGGCTGCGGTGAAGTAAGTGGGGATGGGGAGGGGAAGGAAGGGGTGGGGGAGGGGTTGGAAAGGGGGGAGGGGGGATTTTAATACAGTGGTATTACCCAGAGATGAATTTTTCCACATTCCATTCACCTCAAACAGAATGGGGAAAAATGGCTTCATGCACACCCCTACACTGACTACCCCAGGTTAGACTTGTAGAGCCATCAAATTCTATTTGTCCAAACACAGCTGGCACTACAGCAACAAAACCAATTTGATTTTATTTGGCAATGGGGCACCAACTGAAACTAGCAGGATACCCAGGGCGGCGTGTGAGGCAAGCTAAGGCATTTCTTAATGAATGCACCTCTAGGAGTAGGGGTGGTGGGGTGCATGAATGCAATTTTCAGCATTCAAATGGATTCAAACCGAATATCCAAAGATTTGAATCAATTCAAATGTTTAAAATTCGAACTTATTCACATTTGATTCGAATGGAATACATTAGTATCTATTTGTATGAATATTTGTTTCATATTTGAAGATACGAATGTTGACAACATCCCTATGCACCCCATTTTTTTTCTCATGTGCATCGTTTTCATCCCGTACGTAGAAAAGCCAACGCTTCTTCTTCATGTTGTATCAGATATTTGTTTCCCAGCGCATGATGGGTCCTGAATCAGGGTGCTGAATCATCTCAAATGATACCAGACAAGAGGCTCCAAACAGCCACAGCTTAGCAGAGGAGCCAGTGAGGTTGACTGAGACTCTCACATTTCCCACAGAGGTTCATTCTCTGGAAAAGACTGAAGATGGAACATTACTGGGCAGCTTCTTTGAAGGAAGGCTGGACGTGAACTCAAAAACCGGCTAAGGTTCTGACATAAATGTCTCAACAGCTGGTCAAAGAGTTCATATATTATAACACGAAATCTGGCACGTGTGTGTGTGTGTGTGTGTGTGTGTGTTGGGTGTTGCGTGCTTTTAATTGAGGTGGGGGGAGGAAATTGACGATCATCGAAAGGGTCAAAAAGGTGATAACAAGTTGTAAAATAGCTTTACCGATGGCTGCTTAGGCGTAAGTAATGTTCTGAAATTGCCTAAAGCCAAAGCTGCCAATGGCGATCGGACTGTAATAAATTAGGTCCTTCTATACAAAATAATGTGATCAATTTCTCATTTCACTGAATAAATAAGCTGGAATAGAGGGAACTGTCCATGACCCCCGGTTAACCTCTGGCTTCATTATTCATATCAAGTCTATGACACGCATGTATGAAACCCTCCGGTTCAATTTTGGCTAATTATTCGTTAGAACTGAAGGCTCTCTGAGGTGTTACTGATTGTACAACCACCCAGGGACCCTGTGTCATCGAATGAAAACAATCCTGAGGAAGCAACTTGGTCTGTGGGGTTTTGACACCGAAGACCAGAGCAGACAATTATCTTGAACAAAACGCTCAGCAGGGAACAGCTGGATGTCTTCTCCATTTATTTTTTCCCAGCCCAGCACTTGCTAGCCATAAGTGGTACTTACCTTTCCTCCAGTGTAAGAAAAAAAAATTGGAGGAACCCTCCCTTCCTTAAAAAAATCACAGCTCCCCTTCTAAATTACCATTGTGACTGTAACTTTGCATGTTGAGGTCCCCACATTGGCACACATCCAAGGTGGCTGAAACGAACTGCACAGCATTCAGTGAATAATTAGTTCTATACAAGGGGAACAGATCCATGTTTAGGGAAAGCAAAGCTTTGCAAACTGCTATTACTCCTTCTGTGCAATGTTTGGAAGTACAGGACTTTCCTTTTTCTTCAAATCGTGATTCCTTAAGCGCTCAGTTCTCATGCTTGTGTCAAATGCGATCACCCTAGAAAGAGCAGAGAGAGCCAGAAAGCCTCACGCCATTGTGAAATATCTGGTGGTTATCTCAGCATCTTATCTGAACTGTTGTAACGCTGTGTTGAAGGACACCCAAGGGATAGGTATGAAATCTTGATTCCTGCTAAGTTTCAAGCTATCTTTTTTCAGGCATCCGTATTGCACCGTTCTCCACTTGTGTGGGTTTCCCATGCATATGGATTTCTGTGTAAATGGATTTTCATTTTCTGGCTCTGCGGAGATGCACAAAAATGCAAACAAATGCATCTTCGCTCATTAACTCACAATGCAAAACCACCTAGTTTACCTACTTAATTAAACACTTGTATATGCACTCCTTGCACAGACAATAAAAACCTTAGATAGTATGAAAATCCATGTGTACAGAATGAATGAACAATGGGAAATGATTTTAAAAAACAAAAGAGGGAGGGACAATTCTTTCCCACTCTGGTCCTATCTAGATTAGTGGTGTGCATGAATGCAATTTTTGGGATTCAATTCGAATCTTTAAAATTTGAATGTATTTGCATTTGATTTGAATTGAATACATTCAAATCTATTTGTGCAAATTTTCAATTTGAATTTGCAAATATGAATGTCAGCAACATTCACATGCATCCCGGTTTTGTCCAGTACAGATCCATACAAAGGCTTATGGATGCATGAAAGATGCGTACGGACAAGTAAGCATCATGTACATATCCAAGCACATATGAATGTCTGAATAATTCGCATGAATAGATTTGAAAATTTGAAATTCGTTTGAATTTTTAAATTCAAATTCATAGACATTTGATTCGAATTCAGATGTCCAGATTAGAACAAATTCGATAGAAGTTCTAATGTTTCGAATATTCGTGCACTTCCCTAATCTAGACATTTCAAATTATATCACCATTGGGATTGATGGCAGCTCTTACCCATAAATATGGAGGGCACCTGCCTGGAGTAAAACTGGTGCTGACTTTATAGAACGATGGTCCAACTTGAATTAAACACATCAGTGGTTTGAGGAACATAGTAGGAATGTGCACATTTATTTTCTTTTTGCATTGGATTCATATGGAATCAAATGCAGGAAAATTCATTTTCACTTGAACAGATCCCCTTCCGGTGTGGTAGGATTCAAATTTGATACAAATGTTTGATACAAATTCAATATGAATGTTCAATATGAATCGCATACGAATCCCCTATGTATCCCCTACAAATCTCCTACGTATCCACTCTGAAAGCATCAAATCTGCCCTGAATGCACTTTGAATCCGCTTGTAATCCACTTTGAATCCACTCGGGATCCATTGCAGATGTGACTAGTGCATCCGCTTTCCCACCTCCTCAATTCACAGATGTAATATTCGTATGAATATCGCGAAGCATTCAGTTCAAACTCAAATGTTAATCTTTGAATGTGCCATCATTTCATTTGAATACAAATGTCTGAATTCAGACGCGTTCCGATGAATTTGGAACGTTGCAAATATTTGTGTGCATCTCTAGAACGTAGAGATGAATGCTCTTTATAAAGCCAGTTTAGCACTGTCTTTCAGTCCTATCAGCAGCAACTGCCCGTAATCTAAGTCTCATTTATTTAACTGTTGGATCTCCCCCTTCCACAATCCCCACCCACTCTGTTGTCAGCCGTTTCCTGCCCCTTCCCATGAAACAAAGCAGAACTCCCAACTGGTTGCCCTTATGTGCTGTTACTTCCCTTTAGAGGACTTTCCCAGCTATGGTTCTGGGTTTCCTGTCAAGAATAAATAACGAGTCTTGTGTTAGAGTCTCCGCTGTGGGCTTTTTAGCTTCTGTAGTAGTCCAGCCTTCAACTGTGAAGAGATGGCTGACCCCTCAGTGTGAAGAAGCATATGAAGGCATCCTGGATCTCTTTCTGCTTCATGCCAGTTCCAGGTCAATGTTGGCCAAAGTGTGCATCAGGGTGATATATTGTCATGTGCCACATTTACCAATCATTCTACCTGCTCTGGTCCTTCATAGAACCTGCTTGTAGATGCTTTGCCCTCCACCCTGAGTGGCCCAACGAGAAACCACTACCACCACGGCAATTGTCAGCATATTTCCCTTTCCATCTTAAGTCAAGAAGGAACTTCACGAATTCTCTGGGTTCTGGACATTAGGGATGCGCATGAATTATTCATGCTATTCAGAATTTGGACGAATGTGGGACAGATTGAATAGGGCCCTATTCGCAGGGCCCTATCCATCCACAATTCGGATAATCCAGTACCTGTAGAAACTTCGGTAGAAGCTTCTATGGATACTGGATGCCCGAGGGCCTCCCTCCCTCGGCCACCCTCTCCCCAAACCTCACCCCTGTGGCCTCCCTTGGGACCCCTTACCTGCTCTAGTGCAGCCCCGGGCCTCTTCCCACACCACCCGGAATGCCAAACAGGCTTTCCGGAACCTAAGAACAGCCTGATCTGTGGGGGCTGATATTTGGCTGGAGCTGATGAAAATAAAATGACTGGTCATTTTGTGAACTGAATGTGGAAATTGGCTCTGTGCACACCCCTACTGGACACATGCATGTACAGCATAAGGTGCACATGAATGTAGAAAGGCAGCCACATAGACACCTGGTCTCTTAATGCGCTGGGCCTTATTCTGGATTATATCCTGAAATAGGGATGGGATAAGGGACCTGCTATCCACCTACTGGTGGAGACTATGGCAGGCAATGGGACCTACTGGAACAATTGCAAACTCTTTAAAAAATAGGGAAAAGGTCCCTTCCCCAACCTTCTGTAGGGCTTAGGATCATAAACCCAGAGTACCTTCAGATATATGTATGGTCACTAATATTGCCTTCAATTAATATTTTTTATTTACATAGCCGCACAATAATAATTGAAGTTTCCTAGGGTACTCTGAACTGGAAACCTAGCAGACCACCTATCAGGCTTCAAGATTGGAAAGGAATCCAAACGCCGATCTTCCCGGTCCTTCCTTTTGCATTAAACAGTGTCTCACCCCCGCCGCATTTGAGTTCATTAGTGAGCAAGCTTCATCCAGAGCACATGAGCCCCAATGGGCCGGAAACGTCCCAACAATTGGACTATTTTCTTGGGGAAACCTCTGGTTCCTCAACTTATCAGTTTCCGATAAGACGTCCTGCAAAGCAGATGATTCAACAACAGAAATTTCAGGGGCAGAGGAGCGAACACAACCACTGCCTTTATTCTTTGACAGAGGAGAAGCTGAGGGAGATGTATCTTTAATGCTGCATGGAGCTGCTGTTAAACCCTGTCCCAACACCTTTGAATTCTTTCCCTTAGTTAGGCTTTGGTGGAAAACCGGAAACAGCAATAGAGAGATGTTCAGCTTAGAAAACATGGCAAATGCTACTCTTCCCAAGTAGGCACTAGGGCTGCATCCACACCTAAGGATGAGCCCAGCTTCAGCCCACTTTTGTGGTGAGATAACACCTCAGCAAAGTGAGGCTCTGCTGCCCTTTGGTATTATCTAACTCAGGAAATTCACCTTCAGGAAAAATAATGTGGAAATAAAATGACTGGTCATTTTCCTGATGGGTTCTCTCACTCCAAAAGTGGCTTGAAGCTGGATTAAAACTTGAGTATGAATGCAGCCCTGTACCTGGAGTCACACTGACACCAATTTGCAACCCAAAGGTCTCAGGAAATTGCTTCTCCACTGCTTCACCAGAGGTTGCTGAGGAACTTCTGGGTAGCTCCTGGGTATAGCGTTCACGCTTTCTTCCGGTGCAGACACTGCATGGGGGCAGTACCGCATAGGGGTATGCGCGAATGCAATTTTGGGGATTCAAGTAAATTCAATTTATTTATTTATTTATTTATTTATTTATTTATTTGTATTTCTATCCCGCCCTATACCCGAAGGTCTCAGGGCGGGTTACAATATTATATTAATCTTAGACAGGTCCCTGCCCTCAGGCTTACAATCTAAAGAGTCAAGATACAAAAGGAAAATGGTGTGGGAGGGAACAGGGGTGCTCTGGTGGCAGCAGAGTCCTTGCAAAGGTAAAACTTTTATTTTATTTTCCTCCTCCATTCCCCACAGGCAAGATTGTTCCTTCATGGCCCGTCTGGAGGCAGTTGGGAGGGAGGGGCCAATGCTGGGAGCTTGATGGAAGGTGCTCACCCAATTCAATTCAATTTGAATTGAATATCCAAAAGTTTGAATTCATTTGAATGTTTAACATTTGAATGTATTCACGTTTGATTTGATTCGAATACATTCAAATCTATTCGTAAAAATTTTCCATCCGTATTTGCAAATATGAATGTGGACAACATTCGTATGTGCCCATAAGCATCTGTACGCATCCCATAGGCACCCAGCGTTTATCCCATATGCATCTCGTACGGATCCGTACAAATGCATACGGATGCGGGAAAGATGTGTACGGGCAAGTGCAGCATTGTGTACGTATCCGTACACATACGAATATCTTTTTTTTTTACTTTCAAATGTCAGAATAAGTCATGTGAATGTTTCCAAAATTCAAAATTCGTTCGAATGTTTAAATTCAAATTTATAGACATTTGATTCAAACTTGAAAGTCCAAATTCGAACAAATTTGACTGAATGTTGAATGTTTCAGGTATTCGTGAACATCCCTAGCGCTGCGTGGTGCACAAATACACACTGCGTCATGACTGTCATGACAACAGCCATGCGTGTGTGGGAGCCGCAGTGGCCATTGCCATAGTGGTATGGACCATCCAGGACACACTGTCCACACCTGGGGATTATACCAGCACTGACGTTGCCAATGCATCCATCTATCCATAAACCTAAATGCGGTGGAGTGGTACAGTGAAGCGCAAACAGTGCCTAAACTCCTGGACTCAGTCGGTCACTGATCTGATTCGGCAGGGCCTTCCGTACGTGAAAGGGGGATGGCTTAAAACTGAGGGTCTGCTCACAACTTTCATCCTTCCCTTTAGGTCAGACTTTACTTCCTTACACATGAAATTATGGTTACTATGAGCAAAAGGGAACAGACCTCTTGGGTGTGTCCAAACTTAACCAAGTTGCGCATTGGAATGCTCAGCCTAGGCGTGGCCGTCACATTTGATGCCTGATCCTGCATAGTGGCAGCACATTAGCCGCCACTACTTTGAATTTACCTTACCGCAGAACGATCAACACTCGCGCCACAGTACAGTGGTACCTCGACATACAAGTGCTCTGACATACAAGTGTTTTGAGATACAAGCCGCCGAGCGAGTGATATTTTGCTTTGAGATGAGAGCAAGATTTGAGATACGAGTATGTAAATACAGTACAGTACATAACAAAAACAACTGAGGTGGTGTTTTGGGAGCTGGAATGGATTAATGGGAAAATTGCTTTGAGAAACGAGCAATTTGACATAAGAGCAAGGTTACGGAACGAATTAAACTCGTATGTCAAGGTACCACTGTATAAGGCAAATTCGAATGTTCCCGCCAGCCAGCCCGCCTGCAGCTCGGGTCTCATTGGCGGCCCCTCCCCATGTAACGTGCGCCTCGTGGCGTGTGCCAAGGAGGTCTTGCTGCTGCCGAAGAGAAAGCTGCAGATTTCCATCGGGAGTGGTAACAAAACGTTGTTGCCTCGCAGCTGGTAAGCTGCGTATCTTTTAATAGCAGAGATTTAATCTGTTCATCTGAAAGCTGCCTTATAACTTTCAAAGTTGCTGAAATGGAACCCCTTTGGAACCCATTTCCCCTTCTGTAGTTCAGATTAAACAAAAAGGAAAGCAAAGGTTACCCATGCCTATGTGTCCATGAAGGGGGCTATATCTCAGGCTGTGTTCACACCTAAATTTTAATCCACTTTCAGTCCAATTTCAGAGTGAGATAAAACACCGATAAAGAGACAAGCTGGTTGCTTTTGGCTTTATCTAACTCAGAAAAACCATTTTTGGGTTAGCTAATGAGGAAAGAAAACAATAAGTCACTTTGGTTATGTGTTCTTCCACTCAGAAAGTGGATTGAAGCTAGATTAAAACACTGGTGTGAACGCAGCACCTTTGCATCACCTGCTAAATTGCCGTTTCCGCCCACCACGGCCCCAGGATATTCAACAGCATCCTTTAAACATGCCAGTTTTCTCAATGGTTGCCTGATATAGGCAGAAAATAAATGCAACCTAAATAATGTTTAATTGACAGAACAGATTGTTTATTCTCAAATAATAGCACTAAATTGCAGTGCTTAAAAAGTAGTTAGTTGCTATCAACTCATTACGGCAGCTGGAGTCTCTATCGCTCTCCCTCTCTTTCTCCCTCTTTTCCCCCCTTCAAGATGAGGCAGATGTAAAAATGAGCCACAGCATCGTTGCCTGAAACCACTCACTCTTTTAGTACTCTAAAATGTGTGGTGCCATGTCTCCAGATGTTTTTCTACTGATCTCTCATGCAGCTGTCAGCCTTTGCCTGGTACTGTCATGGATTCATAGCTGAATCTCTTTCGCGGGGTGCAGAAGCAGGGCTGTGGCCCTCTAGAAGAAGAAGAAGAAGAAGAGTTGGCTTTTCTACCCCACTTTTCTCACCCATTTAAGGGGACTCAAAGCTGCTGACAGAGCTTTCTGTTCTTCTCCCCACAACAGACACCCTGTGAGGTAGGTGGGGCTGTGAGAGCTCGGAAGAGAGCTGTGACTAGCCCAAGGTCACCCAGCTGGCTTCTTGAGGGAGGGCAGAATTGAACCCGGTATTCCCAGATAAGAGTCCGGCTCCGCAACCACTAGACCAGTGGTTCTCAACCTAACTAATGCCGCGACCCCTTAATGCAGTTCCTCATGCTGTGGAGACCCCCAACCATGGGGGCGGAGCAGCTGGGAGGTGGGAGGGAAGGGTGGTGGGAGACTCGTCGCGACCCCTGTGAAAGGGTCCTGACCCCCAGGTTGAGAACCACTGTACTAGACCAAACTGGCTGGAAGTTTCTGGATTGCAATCTCTTGGTTCCTTTTGGCTAGTTTGATGGAAGTTGAAGGCCTCAGAAACCCAGGTCCCCCATATCTATTGTGTTGAAAAATATTTTTCAGTATTGGCTCCCATTTTTGTTTACAATGCATGTCCAACAAGGTTTCATTGCTGGTCATTTGGTCAGAATTTACACTGACAGTCATTTGTAGAAGTTGATTGATCATAGTAAAGGCCCTTTCTGCACTTACCTGCTGTAGATCCAGTGGATCCAGAATTGGGTGAGCTTCACAGATGCTTCCACCACCATGCCTCCAAAGGTTGGGTCCTAAAGTTCCTAGCCTTGGAGCTAGGAGGTCACTTTTTGGTGGTACACGATGGGCCACCACTGAAAAGCACCCCCTGTAGTTCCCTGAAGTGTTTTGAGGTGATCCTCCTGTCCTGTATCTAAGGCTGCTTCCGCACAGGCCTTTTAACACCCATTAAGCACACATTGGTAAACCCGCGTCCGCACACACGTACCCATTTAGCACACTTCCGGTGAGGCGCATCCGCACAGGAACACCCATTAAACACACTTCGGAAGACCCGCGTCCGCACAGGTGGACCTATTTAGCACACTTCTGGCGAGGTGTGTCTGCACATATCCGTCTCTAATGTGTGCTTAATGGGGTTTAATGGAACACCACATTGAAGGTGGTCTTAATGGGTGTTTCTGCTCTAGAATCGCATTAACGCAGGACACATCCGCACATGGACAGGAGAGAGAACACATGGGGTGGGACAGAAAGTCGCCATGTTGAGTGTGGCATCGCAGTGAGGAGCAGCAATGTTGAAAGGCAGGAAGAAGCACAATCCAGCCATGAATTCCCCCCTGTCAAAGGCTTTGCATCGGGCAGGCGCCCAGCTACAGTGGCAGAGGCACAACAAGCTGGACGCGGGGGCCAGGCGGGAAACCCCAGGGGCCATTTGGCCCCATGGGAAGGGCCCCACTCATGGGTGGGTAGTGATGGCGTCTCGGCCGGGGCACAGAGGCTCCCATGGCAGCAGTATCACCAACGGAGATGGACGCAGCTCTGTCTGGCTGACAAAAATGGACCCGCAGCCATGGCAGCCCCAGGCCACATTGGGGTGCATGAGGGAGCCCCTCGCTGGCCCCACCACCTAAGGGGAAGTCTCTGGAGAGGTGGTTCTCCTATTCTGCTTCTCCCTTCCACGTAAGGGGCATCCTAGTGGCTGGGGATCGTTGCTGCAATCTGCCCTGCCCTGCCCTGCCCCCTGCAGTGCCAGCAAACCCGGGATGCGAGGGCGAGAGGGCTGTGACTGAAACTCTGCAGCCATTGGTGCGCATGCGGCTCCCCTCCCGGTCCCTTGCCTGGCTGTCAAATGCAGCCATTCTATCCACAAAAAGCAGGCTTCACCACCCAGCGGACATGGGTGCCCGGGCACGCTGCTGATTGGTCAGTCGCCTGTCCCTGGCATGCCCATGCACAGCTGGAAAGTGACGGTGACTGACAGCTGAATGCTCCAATCATGCTGCTCCTGGGACAGCCGTCTTGAAATCTGTGCTACTGTGTCCGCACAGCAAGGGCAGAATCTGTTCCTCGCAATCCGCCCTTCCCACACATGTGCGGAAGAAGGTATGTTGGTAGATATGGATCTACCTTAAAACGGATTTAGTTAAGCCAGATCTATCTTAAACCAGATTTAGTTAATATGGATCTACCGCAAACCGGAGTTAGTAAATCCGGATCTATTCTAAACCAGATTTAGTAAATCCAGATGTAATAGATCTGGATTTCCAGCGGTAAATGCGGAAGCACCCTAGAGTCGCATCCCCATTACAACCTTATATCGATTTCAAACCGTTTTCAATCCTGGCAGACCCCACGTCAGTTTGACTTAACACGCTTTCCGCGTGTTAAATCACCCCAAAGTGTTGTAAATGTTAATCCTCATTTCAATAGGTCTCACTCCTGTTCGTGCGCTTGAACCGTTTTACATTTTTTACTGTGGGGACCGTATGGTGTTAAGGGATGAGAATCCGTGTTTATGGTTTCCCTCCCCCAATAGCTGGCTTCCAAAGAGAGTGATTTCATTGAAAAAATCCACCCCTCAAAACAGCCACTATAAAAATCCACTCCTTAAAGCTACACTGTAGCGATTTACCCACTTCACATCTTATAACAATGTTGCAAATTTGCACAATTCTGAAAGTTCTGACCTTTAGAAAGGGAAAAGAAAGTAAAGCAGCTGGAGGTTCTGTTTTAAAGGCTGTGGCTGTGAAGGGGGCTTGAGTTGCTGCTGCTGCTGTGTGCCCTGGGAAATGGGGAGAGGAGGGGAAAGAATTGCTGGCTGCCCGCTGCCATTTTTCTTCCAGGCAAGCAGCAGCCACCCAGCCACCCAGCTAGGCTCCGGGAAGGGGTCCCTTATGGGTGGCACGTCCATGCCAGGAGGAAGAGGGCAGGGCAGCCCCGAAAAGTGGCTTTTAAAAAGTAGCCACTTGAGTCCCCCCCTTGAATCACGTACACCACGTACGATCCTCAGAATCCAGATCAAACACAATTAAGCGGAAAGTAATGGGAACAGGCAAATTCGCATTTGCATCCGGTTCTATTATTTCGGTTTAAGGAAACTGGATTAAGTTTATAATGGGGATGCGCCTTAGGTGTGACCACCATTAGAAGGGCCAGTTTTGTGCCCTGAATGGAGGTCTATTTTTCAATGACAGATCAGGTTGCCTCTTCCATAGGCCTACAAAAGAGCTACCTCACTCTCCAACTGAAGACTCGGCCTGCGTGAAGAGATGTATTTTCAGTAGGAACCCGAAAGCTCTAATTGTAGGGACTTCACCAAAATCAGTGGGGAGAGCACTCCACAAGATAGGTGCCACCACAGATACGGCCCAAAGGAGTTAAGAGCATTTCTACAACAGATCAAACCCTAACCCATAGGGGAATAAAAGGCAAACGGTGAATAGCCATGCAGCCCTTCCACTACTGATTGCAGCACTAATTTTGTCCCAATAAGATCATGATTATCAGTTGCAAAAAGAATATTGGCTCTGTTCTTTATGATGAGCATGATAGTTTAGGGTAAGGAAGATCAGTGTTAAAATACCTACTTATATATATCAACCTGCCAATATTGACATGCCCGTGCCTTAAGATCTGGAGGGGTGGACCTCCTGGTTGATCCACCTCCTTCAGCAGCGAAATGGGTGGGCACCTGGGAGAGGGCCTTCTCAGTGATGGACCCCAGGCTATGGAATAGTCTCCCCCTTGAGGTGCATTAGGCTCCCTCACTGTATATGTTCAGGAGGGCGGCGAAGACGCACCTCTTTACCCTGGCCTTCAGTTAAATGAGGATACATTCTCCCTTCCCACTTGCAGACACTGTTGTTTTAATATATGCTTTTATCTGTTGTAATATATTTGGTTTTAAATGTTGTTACCCACCCTGAGACCTTAGGGTATAGGGCGGGATAGAAATGTACATAATAAATAAATATAAATAAAATATATATAAATACACTGAAAGCAAAACCAAGGTTGACAAAGCCAGCTGGACAATTCACGTTCCCTTAGTTCAAATGCCAAAATTATGAGATACGCCACCAGGATCTAAATTTAGCTGTCCATGGGAGACTCTTGGCACGGAGTGAAGAACATTTGGTTTGCTAGTTTGGTTGGGCTTGAAAATCAGCCAGGCTCCATACAGTCAACAGAAAACAGCTGTTTGCTTTGAACTCCTGCCCTAGCTGCTCGCCGTAGCATCTGCACCCTTCGTCACTGTCTCTGCACATTCTAAGGTGACATGGAAATCAAAATTTGGGGCATTACCAAATGGGGCATTAGTGGCTGCATGGCTCCGGCATCCCAGCAGAGCTGGTGGACAAACTGTAGGAACTGTATTTCCCCTTTGGAATGATGCTTTTAAGAAGAGCTGGGAATTCCAGCACTTTCTTAACAGGGTAGGTGCACTGCCATGACCGCCTCTCTCTGGTGTCAGGGTGGACATCTGGGAACCTGCTGCATGTGGAGGAAAGAGAAGGGGAGGGGAGAACGCAGGGAGTTCCTGGATGTCTGATCCAACACTCACTAGGTATGTGGACATAAGAAAAGTCCTGCTGGATCTGGGGCCTTTTCGCATTTGCCTGATTAGGCTGTTGTGAACCAGGGCTGGTAAACTTCTGGTAAAGGTGGACCATTCACACTTGTCATGAGGAAAGCTTCCCCAAAGCGTCCATTACTGGCCAGAAGTGTGAATGGTCCTCCCATTTACCAGCCCACACCACTGCGCCCAAAGCCCGAAGTTCCACTCCCTCATATCTGTATGGGATGAAAATGGGATGCATACAGGTACGTACGAGTTGTGTATGTACCTGTACAGGTATGAATGTCCAAATTATTCATACGAGTATATACAAATGTATTTGTATCAATGTGACTGTCCAGACATTCATTTTGTTGTTGTTGTTGTTATTTGGATACATTCAGATTTTTGAATATTTGATTTGTTATGAATTGAATTCAAAAACTACATTCATTCACGCCCCTAGTAGTTTCTGCACTTATCTTACTGGCCTGGTCCAGCAGGATCAGTCCAGGCTGAAATGGTTCCCGTTGCCATTTCAAGGGTGCATTTCAAGGTCACCCCACTAAACTGGCTCAGAGAGGTGTGTGCCCTTCCATGTAGCTGTGGCCCCCACCAGTGACAGCTGTGGTGCCCCCATATGCCCTGTCTTATACAGCATACTCTTGCCGTCTGAGAGGTTGCTCAGCCTAGCTCTGGTGTGATGGCCAATAATAAAGAATGGAGGATGGTTTGGCCATCCATGCCTGCTGTCTAGATAAGCCATGAAGTCCTCCAGGTGTTGCTTGTGGAAGCTAAGCGGGCCCACAGGAGATGCATCTTCCCATTTAGCATGATGCATGATTTATTCTCACACCTGTGAGAGTAATTATTTTGGCATGAACATCTATGGAGATAAATTACCATATAAACATTTCAAGGAAATCTAGACCCTTCCTCTTTCCTGCCCTAGTACTCAGAAGAATAAGTAGCTATATCCAAAATGTGCCCAAGAAATGAGGGACATATTTACTGACTCACAGATTCTGTCAAACATTGCATACACGTGCAGTCATGATGGTTCTGATCCACTCCATTTATGAAGAAAAATTTCCTGGGCAGTGAAGTGTTAAACAATGATGGCGCCATTACTATCCAGCTATTACCAGAACAGCTAAAAACTGAATCAAGAAATCAATTTAGCAAGAAAAGCTTAGAGAGTGCTTTTAAGGGCAACAGCAAAAACAAGTCAAACTTTAAAACAGTTTGGTTTAATTAGAAAGCAAAATATTTAAATGCTTGTGGCTTGACTTTACAAGGGTGGATTCCTGCTACTTCATACTCACAGGATGTCCTCTATTGGTAGAGAAGAAAAAGCTCCCTCACTGGAGGCTGTCCAGAAAATTTGGACTTTGCTAGCTGTTGTTCATCTTTCCACCATTGCAGGTACACTTGCTATTTTTACGCTGGGTTTGCTACCCCATTTTACTCACTGCCTCATTTTTAGTCTCATTCTTACTCCAGGCTGAGTCCAAACTCCAAACTAAACATGTCTTAATATTTAGATCAACATGAGCAGATAAGTCTTTGAAATATGGGGGTTTCTTTAAAGAGGGAGGGAGGGGGGAGAGGAAGAGGAGGAGGAGGGGGGAGAGGAAGAGGAGGAAGAAGAGGAAGGAGGAGGAGGAGGAAGAAAAAGAAGTCACCATTTATGTAACCAATTGCCCCTCACTTTTGAACAGTAAATCATCTTTATTATAAGGCAGGCCACGGCATTGCCATTATTACTTGCCCTGTGTCATAAGGTTTTTTTGCAATTAGGACTCTGTCGTGCCAGAGCTATGATATAGAGAGGTAATATATGTGCGGCCAAGACAAAGGGATTGTCTCAAGATGTGTTTTTAGTATGTATCCCAGGGAGTGAGAAAAAAACGGGTGGGTTGCTCTTAAACATTTCAATTAGCCTTGACATGGCCTCTGCCAGCCCACAGATTATTCGTGCTTCACCGTTAAGTTTTTACGAGGCTTTCCTGCAGATTGTCCCTTTCCTACAACGATCTATAAATCTTGTCGCGCTACACCTAGGATTAAATTCTTGCTGCGCACAACAGTGTTAAATTAATAAAAGAGGGAGCGCGCAAAAGACGAGTATATTTTCATCCACCTTTTTAAGGCACGTTTCCCCACCCACAAGTACCTCAGCATCTTCCTTCCATGGGTTGCAAGATCAAATCCCAAAGGAAACGTTTGGTTTCAAGGATCAGTGGTATTTTTCTTCTTTTTCTTTTAGCCTGGACTCCTGGGACCCACCATGCAAGTGAGCTGTGGCTATCTGGGGAGGGAGGGGAGGTCGTGGGAGAGCTGTTACCGTGATGGAGGAGGAGGAAAGATTTATCCACAAAGATGCAAATTCAGAAATAATGGCCAAAACTCACATATCCATAAAATACACCCCATTGTAACAGAGACGTGTTCTGTCTATTAGATTACAAGCCTGAGGGCAAGGAACTGTCACATTTTATTTAGCGTTCGCAAGCCACTCCAAGAGGCTGTAGTGGTGGAAGATGTGGGGGGGGGAGGGAGAGTGAGAGAGAGAAAAGTAAACAAATAAAAGAATGCAGATAGTAGTCTACTCCCATCTGGCCCATGCCTCACTGCTGCCCCTGGTGCCAACTGGTGGAATGACACTAGATGGGTACAGATGGAGGAGGAAAGGGATCCAGTCTTGGTTGTAAACAGGTCTCCTGCTCTGCTCAGACAGAATATAGGATTTGGGGAGGGGGGAATGTTTCTTCTGTGATCTATAAATGCCATGACTCTTACCAAAAAGCAGATGATAACTGCTAGTGGAGCACTCATAGGCCGCGTCCCCATGCACGTTTGGTACGGTTCCGAACATGGGATCGGCAAGGAGCATCCCCATGCGTTTTGGATTTAGTCTGTGGAAAGTGGACCAAATCCCCCCAAACTGTGCCAGACCATGGCCAAATTTGGCACCCGAAAATACAAGTCTTGGCACGGTTTGGGGGTCTGGCACGCATCACCTAGCGAGCCGAGACTGCACATGGGGACGACCACGGGCTAACGGGGGAGGATATTGGCACTCATGTCACTAGGAGGTGGGCTGAGCTTGCTGTTCCTGCCCTGTGCATTGGGGATCACAGCCGCTGACATTTTAAAATCCCAGTCGCCAAGGCAGGCAGGATACTGGCTTAATTTTTGTTCCAGTTCCAAAAATTCTCAACCCCCATTTCCCAATCGCCAAGGTGATCATGAAAGAAAGGCCTGATTTTCTCCCTTTTAAACTCGGCGGTTGTTCTCACGGTTCCCGGTGGGGTGAAGGTGCGCAAAACTGCTCAAGTGCCTAACTGCCGCTAAACCTCGTAGTGGCTTTCAGTCTTTTAAAATTATTTATAAATTTATTATTATAAAGTAAGTTTAACTTTTTTCCCATGCCTCCCAGCCCAGTCCTTGCTTTCAGTGCCACTAAGGGAGTGGGGATGTGGCACAGGGGTGGGCTGATGTCAATCTGGCTTCCAATGAGGAGAGAGGGGGCAGAGCAGAGGGGCGCTGCTCCCCCATGCCAGGGTTTGGCTCAGTTTTCATGGGGACACCTCCATCTGTGCCCAACTTGTACCTAGCCTGCGTTGCCAGGAACGGCATGGGGATGGGCTGGAAGCATTCTCGGTCCCGGTCCCATGCGTTCCAATCCCGCTCCAAATGGCTTGCATGGGGATGCGGCCTTACAGACTTTAATACACAGTGCCACAGCTACACTGGAATAAGTAATAACTGATAACGAAGACGTGCCATTTCTTTGGGATCTATCTGTAAAGGAAAGAAATATCAGTGCATATTCAGGAGTGTTGAAAGTGCAGCTTGCAGTTCTAGATATCATTTTTCTGCAACATAGGGAACAAATCTTCCAGCAGTGTGGAAATACATTGGGGTTGTAGCCAGCCAGTTGCAGCTAGCAACTGAGGCTATGTCTTCAAATGGTATGGAAGATGTTTGGAGGTGGAGGCCTACAAAGACACACCTTCCCCACATACCTGGAGGTTCTTCAGTATATCATCTGGTGATGTCAGAAAGCATCCAGAGACGTCAAGTGCTCACCACTAAAGTCCAAGTTCACACTTTCACTCCCAGTCACCTTAGGCAGGCTACTGCCACAAGAAGTGGAGAGGACATATCCAAGACCCTTCCTCAAAGTGATCTGGGTCAGGAGATAGGACCCAAAGCAAACTACAGTGTAGTCCATGGACCCAAAAGCATACACTAGACTATACAATATCCAAATCAATGGGTATGTTATCACATTTGTATCACAGCTTTTCCTCCTCACATCCAGGCACTGTTATGGTTTTAATGTGTTCATTCTATACGTTGTAACCCATCCTGAGACCTTGGGGTATATGGTGGGATACAAATGAATGAACCAACCAACCAACCAACCAAGGAACCAACCAACCAAGGAACTAACGAACCAACAAAACTTTCTCTTAAATCTGGAAATGATGTTAGATCTTGTATTCATTTGAAGACCTTTACTGGAGGTCTTCAAGCAGAGGCTGGACCTACATCTGTCCGGGATGGTTTAGGTAATCCTGCGCTAAGCAGGGGGTTGGATTTGATGGCCCTAGAGGTCCCTTCCAGCTCTATCAGTCTATGATTCTATAGTATGGGAATGAATGAAGAATGAACAAGTTTATTGATTAATCAAATGACCATATCAATTATGTAGTAGTACCAGCTACTATTTTATTATTTATTACACCTTAGTTGCAGGTTCTCCTGTTTCATCTTTGTACATTTGTGTGGATCTTGGGGTGGAGAGTTCCTGCTTAGTCTGATACTGATCAAGATTTTATAGATCACTTTGAACTTTATGGGGTATCTAGGCAAATGGAGCGCATGGCCGCCAGACAGCCATTTTTCAAAGCACCCGAGCTGGATGCTATCTCTCTGCTGAGCATGATTACCAAACGGGCTGAGTTTTCCCCACCAAGAGATAAAGGAACAACATTCCATGCCAAACCTAAATAGAGCAAACACAGAATTCACAGCACATGTAATATGCGGTCTGGGCTGATTGGGGAGAAGGGTGGGAAAGCCACATCAAAGGCCTGTGGGTTGCTGAACACAGAAAAGAATATTTCACAATTGTCATACTACGCCACTTATATAGACAGACAGAAAAAAAAAACAATCCCCTGGAGGTCTCTGACTGGTCTGTGGCGGCTGTATTCTTTTTCTGCTGCACATCTCATAAAAAGCCGCTTTTCATTGTCATAAAACTCTGAAGTTGGAATAGGAATTCCATGCCGGGCTTCTTGCACCGAGCAGCACATGGACAGAGGCCAGCGCCACCCTGAAACCGAAGTGGGTTTGACTGCAGGAGCCTCTCCTTGACTGGGTTTGCCTGGGGCAGCATGAAAGCAGCACATGGTGTAAATACAGCAAACAAGGCAGGAACCCGAGAGGGCAAAAGGTGGCACGTGTGTACCCTGCCTGTTTGCATACGCAGGACGCCTTTCCTTCAGATATCTCAAAGCAGAATCATATTAATCCTTTTATCCAGATTTCCCTCCCTCACATCATGATCTCACTCCTCCTCTCCCCTCTCTTGCCAGCTTTGCCTCATCCCTCTATCTCCTGCCCTACCCTATTCTCCTCATTTCTGCTCTCTCCTTTTCTCCATCATTCCTCTCCTCCCTTCCCCTCCCTCCACCTCCTCTCCCTCCCTCCCTTCCTCGCTTTTCCTCCCATCATCCTTCTCCTTCACTCTCCTCCTCACACTTCTGATCCCCCTGCCCCTCCTCCTACTTTCCTCCCACCAAGCCTCCCCTCCCTTCCCCCCTCCTCCCTTTCTCTCCTCTCCTCTCCCCCTCCTCTCTTCTGATCTTCCCTCTCCTCTCCTCCCATAATCCCTCCCCTAATCCTTCCCTCCCCTCCTTTCCTCCAATAATCCATTCCTCCACGCCTCTCCTTTCCTCCCATAATCCCTCCCCTCCTTTCCCCATCACCCCTCCCCTTCTCTCATGATCTCCCTCTTCCACTCCTTTCCTTTCATAATCCCCTCCTCTCTTCTCCCCTCCTCCCTCCCCTCCTCCCATGTTCCCTCCCCTCCCCACTCCTTCACTCCTTTCCTCCCATAATTCCTCTCTCCTCCCCTCCTCTCCTTTCCCTATCATTTCTCCCATCATCTGCCCCCTCCCCTCCTCCCACGATCCCTCCCGTCCCCTCTCCTCCCCTCCCTCCTCTTCCCTTCACCCCTCCCCTCCTCCCATGTTTCTTCCCCTCCCACTCCTCCCTCCTCTCATCATCCCACTCCCCACTCCTTTCCTCCTTTAATCCCTGCCCTCCTCTCTCCTGCTCTCCTCTACTTTCCCATCATCCCTCCCCTCCTCACTCCTCCCATCCCCTTCTCACCCTCTCCTCTCCATTCCCCCTCCTCTCCTCCCATAATCCCTCTGCCCCTCCCTCCTCTCTTCTCCCCTCATCATTCGTCTCCTCCCATCCCATCATCCATCCCTCCCTCCCCTCCTCCCACTCCTCTCCTTTCCTGTCATAATCCCTATTCTCCTCTCTTCCCATCATCCCTCTCCATCCCTCTCCTCCTCTGCCTCTCCCCCTCCCCCTCCTTTCTTCCTGTCATTCCCCTCTGTTCCTCACTTTGGTTCTCTGCTCTCTTTCCCTTCCTGTCACACTTCCCTCCCCTCCTCCTCCCCTCCCTTCTTAGTGAATATGATGCAAGCGAAGCGCCACAAATAGTCTTTACTGGGTCCCTATTTGAGACCCTCGGAAGTGAGTCATATCCATACTTGACTCTGGAATATCCAAATATACCAGAATAAGTGAGATCTGGACGTAGCCAAAGACTACTTCAAAAATCATGGAGACCCAAAGCAAGAGGAGGGTCAGGGGGAACCAGAAAAGAACCCCCTAGTGAATGCAGGTTGCTTCTCCACCTGCCATTTCATAATCCAGACAACCCTGGAAAGAAGAGTAAGGGCCCAGCTACACTTAATTTTCAACCCACTGTTAATGTACTGCTAGAATGAGAGGACATGGCAGCAGAAGAAGGCGCCTACTGGGTTTCCCTCCTCCCACATCATCTACCCTGAAGGTAGATTTGTTCTGGGTTTGATAATGTGGAAGGAAAATGGCTTGTTACTTTACTGGTGCATCCACACATTCTAAAAGTGCATCGAGAGTGGATTTTAAAAAAACACTACCGTAATAGGGGTGTAGCTGGGACTTTTGACTAAAAGGGCAGTGAATGTGGTCTTGGGTAAAGCTCCTTACTAGGGGTGTAAATGAATACAATTTTTGGGATTCGATTCAATTTGAGTCAAATATCCAAAGATTCAAATCTATTTGAATGTTTAAAATTCAAATGTATTCACATTCGATCTGAATCTAATGCATTTGGATCTTTTCGTACTGTTATTGTATCTATTCGTATTTGAAGAAATGAATGTCGACAACATTTGTATGTGTCCGTGCAGATCCTTACGCATCCTGTTTTAATCCTGTTTTCGTCCCGTACATAACTGTACAAACAGGTACGGATACAAATAAGATGTGTACGGATAGGTATGCAGTGTGTATGTATCCATAAACGTATGAATGTCCAAATAATTTGTACAAATGATTCAAAAGATTCAAAAATTTGTTTGAATGTTAAATTCAAATGTATAGACATTCGATTCAAATTCGAATGTCCAAATCTGATCAAATTCAAAATTTGAATGTTTTGAATATTTGTGCACATCCCTACTCCTTACAGGCAGGCAGATGTTCTCCAGGGTTGGCTGGATGGCAGTCAGGACAGGCCGTGTTCACAGGGAGCTCTGGGAGCAGACTCGGATGAGCTTGGCTCTCCCAAAGCTTCAGTGACTTCTCCACTTGGCAGTTTTCTTTTCTGCTTTCTTTAAAGAAGTTTGATGCTGTAGGTAAAATTTCCTATTGTAACATGCAAGCACTGGTTCTGACAGCTGTCTGGAGCCATGGCTGAATTTCTTAGTGAATTTTGATTCTAATGTAACGTGCCAAGTCAGACATGCCAACAGATATGTTTAATATAAGCAGCAGCAAAAGATGCCCTCAAGGGCTGGCACACACAGGGGACAGAAGGCAAAGCGATCAGTATTCACACAATGTCAAAAGAGGGAGAGAGAAAGGAAGGAAGGAAGGGAGAAAGAAACTTTTTTCTTTTTTAGATATCTTTCATCTTTCTTCGCCTCCTAAGATCACAAGTGTAAAACAGGACATCCTATTCATTAATTCAAACTGAAGTCGTACCAGTATTGGTCACACCTAGATCATTCTCAGGACGTCCTCACTTTGGGTTGCATTGCTCACACCTTTCGCTGCAGTCAACTCTTGGCTCTCTGCCCCTTTGGCTGTGTCAAATCTATCTCCTTTCTTATTGATGTCATTGTGTCACTCAAGAGGTGACACAATGACTTTTTTAAGCCTGCTCCCCCACCTCCACTCCCCCCCTTCCTTTTTTATGTGCTTTTCTTCTCCATGCAATTATTTTTTAAAAAAATAATAATAATAAGTTTGTGGGAAAACACTAGATAGAGGAATCATACACATAAACTGAGGAGAGAAGGGGAGGTGCCTCATGAACTCAATGCAAGCACATTGGCCAAAAGGAAAGATTGGCCCACCCACCACAGCACATTTCAGCCTTCTTTAGCCCATCCCTCCACTCACACTGAGGAAGCAAAGATGTCCTGAGATGCTAGGATGGGCTGAGTCCTCCTCAGTCTTGTAAAAATGAGGACTCCAATTAAAATGGGCTAACAGGGGTAGGCTGGCTTGGAAAATGAATTAAATAAAAATAAGGTGAGTAACACAACCTGAAGACGACCTGAGGTTGTCCTAACCTACCAGTGTGATCAGGACCAAGGTGAACTAAAGATGTTGCCAGTGAACACCTATGACAGTGTAAGGCATTCTGTATACTGCAAGAATAGCCAAGGCATTGGTCTATGGGGCAAAGCAGATGGCACCACAACACAGCCAGCAGCTCAGAAAACACTTCAAAGACGCATTGGGGAAAGCAGATCTTTTCTTCCCTGCCCTTTGCCAACCGGGTGCCTACCCCTTTCTCCTGACTGGGTTTGATCCCACAATGACGTGGCCAAGGGTGGGAATCCCAGCTCCTCCCTCCTCCTCTCCTGCTTTTGCTGCTGCTGTTTGCTTCTGTCAAAGCCAAGCATTCCAGCAAGCACAACCATGGGGATCACTTCCGGAGCCCCCTTGTCCCTCCTCCAATGCCCCCTCCTCCAAGGACAAGGCCGCTGCAGCTGCAGTGCTCAGACCAAACAGTGGGCAAAAGAAAATGCTTCAAAAACATCCCTCCTCCAATGCCCCATTTTCCAACCTTGCACAGAATCGTCTCCCTAAGCCTTCCCCGTGGAAATAGCTTCCAGAGCCCCCCCCATCCCTCCTCCAATGCCGCCTTCTCCAAGAACAAAGCTGCTGCAGTGCTCAAACCGAACAGTGGGCAAAAGAAAATGCTTCAAAAATGTCCCTACTCCAATGCCCCATTTTATGAACTTGCACAAAATCACCTCCTACATGTTCCCCTCACTTTCTCCTTTATTGTACCTTTCTCCCACCCACTCATGGAGGAAAGAGCCAGTCCAGTCTAAAAAGGAGAAAGTGAGGGGAAGTGTGGGTGAGAAATGAAACTTTGTTATCAGTGTGAAGTGGAGTGGGTGAATTGTTACTTGTTATCAGTGCAAAGTGGCTGAAAATGAAATTGTGAAGTTCTCTGCCAAAGGAAAAAGGCTTTCTAACACTTTAAATCTGGCAAGGGGCTGTCCTGTGCAGGGTGAACCCCACCCATTTCATGACGCATCTGCCCCAATACTGCTTTACCATTACCAAAGGAATAAAGAAAAAGTGTTTTATCAGCAAAAACGAGGGGAAAACCCCTGTATATTCAGGCATTTTTTATTGCAATTTTTAGCGATTTACTCCTCGGAAAACAAAGGAAACGAATTGGTAATGGGGAAAAAGAAATTTCACAACATTTTCAAATCACTTTTTTAGCACAAGTGGGAACGCAACCTGGGTGGCTTGCAGACAAACATCATCCTCATCCTCATTATTATTATTAATTTCAAAATATAAAATACTGCAAGCCAACCAATAAGATTAAAACAATAGGATAAAACAGTTTAAACCCTGGGAAAACAGAGTTCTTTACCTGATTCTAAAACCATATAGGGTTGGTGCCAGGGAAACCTCTCTGAAGGGCCTGGGTTGTCTTTCTATCTCTGCTCTAGATGGGGATCAAACATCTGGTTCTAAACTAAACTGTTTCAGAAAGCTTTGCACCATTTATTTATTTATTTATTTATTTATTTATTTATTTATTTATTTATTTATTTATTTATTTATTTATTTATTTATTTATTTATTTATTTATTTATTTATTACATTTCCATTATACCCCATACCCGAAGGTCTCTGGGTGGGTAACAACCATTAAAACAATAGATTAAAAACAGAATATACATTAAAAGCCTTTTAAAAATTCAACAAATCTAAAATAATACACAACATGTTTGTACTGGATCTGTACTGGGACAACCAGGAGGGCCTCACCGCTGGATCTTAAGGCATGGGCAGGTCGGTGCCCATGGTTAATTTTGAATGAATGAATGGATGGATTTATTCATATGGTCACAGACCAGAATCAAAGTATATAAAAGTACACAAGTAGCTCTCGCCATATTTAAAATCAGCATGTAAAAGTGGCTTCAAAAGAAAGTTTTTACTGTACAAAACTGGTACAGTAAAATTTAAAATATATGCAGTTTATCAACATTTCTGATAAATAGTTCAGTTTGTCCATTAGGTCTAGTTGTTCTTAATTTAATTGCTAAACTTAAAGTATTCTGATTATCTTGTAATAAATGTTTCAGATAGTATTCTTCATAGAGATGGCAGTGTAATATAGTCTGAGCAACATCTCCTACCTGCTTCAATCCACACGGGCAGATTTGCTCAGAATAAGGAATGCCTTCAGATCTGCCCAGATGGAGGGCCAAGGGCAGGCCATTAAATCTCACCAGGTGAGAGCATTCCTGTATTTACGGATGTGCAGTTGGTATAAACCGCTTGCCAAGGTGAGAAGCTTTCTGTTTTCTTTTATAATTGGGTAGCTAGTTGCACTGTTCAGTTGGTCTTGAACGTCCATGTCTCACAGCCTTTGTTTGACAGCATCCTTCGCTCTCTCATATCCTAATGCTAACAAAACCACTGGGTTAAGTCCTATGCTTCTCAACTTCTCCTGCAATGTGAGTTTCCATTTTGTTTGACAGGGGTCCAATACTATCAGAAGGGCTTGCCTGGCTGGGAGGAAAACCAATATCAACCAATAGTGAATCTTAAACATCCAAGTCCGGTTCTCGATTTTGATTTCTCATTGTACCACTGCATTGGCAATGCACGTTGTCAGGCATATCATTGTGCAGAGAAATTTAGTTTGTACCCTGTTTCCCTGAAAATAAGATCTACCCTGAAAATAAGCCCTAGCATGATTTTTCGGGATGCTTGAAATACAAGCCCAATGTAAGTGTTATATAAAACATCCCCTGAAAATAAGCCCTAGTGCATCTTTAGGAGCACAAATTAACATAAGAGCCAGTCTTATTTTGGGGAAAACACGGTAGTATTTTAAAAGAAGATATGCTTTTGTATATGTATACCTAAGATCCATATCTGGGTTGCTTTTTTTGTAACCATTTAGGAAATCTTTTCCCCATCTGAATGGACTCCCATCTACCTAGGGTTACCTTTGATAAGCCTTTCAGAAAGTTTTGCACCATGTGAACCAACTCCCACCAGCCCACCAGGGATACTTTTGGTAACTGCTTCAGAACCCGTTGCACCATCTGAACGCTTTCCTGCCTCTCGCGGCAGCTTCTTGGCCAACAGAGACCGAACACAGAGCGGCTGTTTCAAGCGAGTTAGCTGGAGGACCCCTGAGCTAAAATGACAGCCTCCTATGATAGATCTGGACAGAAGGGCTTCCACCGCCCTTGAGTGATGAAGCTTGTCATATTCCTCTTACTGCCTAAGACATGAGCTTAAACAACCCCCCCCCAAAAAAAAGGAAAGAAAGAAAGAGAAATCAATGCCTTGATCAGGAACAGCTCTGGGCCATCCAGATACTTCGCACGCGCAAGCCGGCTTCTAATTACATATAACAAATACATATCATACATATCCAAACCGACATCAATATCAGAGTGGCGTTGTGAGCTGTCAGAACAGATCAGGGTAATCCCCTCCGCGGCCCTTGTCAGTTGCCATACCTGGTAAGGAGGTGCTACATGCTGCATTATATGGCTGATTGAGTTATGACAGCTCTAACCCAGCAGGGAAACCGGACGGCTAGGAATAACCGGGGCAGCATACAAATGATGATAAAGTGATCCCTTTAAAGAACAATCTCCATAATATTTCATGCTCGCTGCGCAGCGTAAAGGCAGCGTTGTCGACGGGACTAACTGCTCTATCAATTGATTTGATTCACTGCTGCGGCGACTACCAGGCACTATATTTCAAATAAATGGCACCATGGATAGAAATAATACCTGCATCAATATTAACCCTGAAAGGACTAATGGACATGGAGTATAATTTCCTGGACACCCTAATAATGCATTTTGACTCCGCTTGGCACGGGAAGATTTTTCTTCCCATCCCTCCACTTTCCTGTTTGTTCGTTCATTCATTCATTCATTCCTTCACTCATTCACTCACTCACTCATTCATTCATTTCAAATATCCTGTTGACGCAAAGCCACCTGTCCTTAGAGGAAGCCTAGGGCAAGAAATCTGGACATGATGTTTGAAATCACAAGCAAATGGAGCAGAAGATTGGGGTGGGACGTGGCAGAGAAAAGGAAAGAGGGTCCAACAGGCAAAAAGTGTGTCCCTAAAGAAAAAAAAAATATCAAAACTCACTGGAGCAAACCCTCAGCTCCCTGTCATGCAGATTGGTTTTGAAATCGTGAAGTCTTGTTTTTTGTTTATTTGTTTATTATTTGCATTTCTATCCCATCCTATAACAGAAGATCTCAGGGCAAGTGACAGCAATAGGAAACAAATAATAAAATGAGCAAATGATAATAATAAGATACTAAAACAATAATGGGAAATGCAATGGGAGATGCGGAACACCTCTGTTTGTTTGTTTGTTTGTTTGTTTGTTTGTTTGTTTGTTTGTTTGTTTGTTTGTTTGTTTGTTTGTTTGTTTGTTTGTTTGTTTGTTTTATACCTGAGAGCCTCAGGGTGGGTCACAATAAAATTGCTATAAATACAGTCAAGAGTCCCCAGCCTGCTGACTCTCCTCCACAGTCCACACCCTTCAGGCAAGGTAGTTCTCATAGCCTTCTGGTGGCAGTTGGAGGAGGTAGGAGAGCCACTGCTGGGAGCAAAATGGAAGAGCAACCCATCCTGCTGCCTCCTCTCCATTCCCTTTAGGCAAAATGGTCCACACAGAGGTCTGGTAGCAATTGGAGTAGGGAGGGGCCACTGCTGGGAGCAAGATGGCCCAGCAACCCAGCCTGCTCTCTCTCCTCTCCACTTCTCTGAGGCAAGAATGGTTCACAGCTTTCTGATGGTAGTTGGAGGAGATGATATAGGAATTGGGATGCCTCCAAAGCGTAACTGTGGGATACTGGGAGCCAAGGAAGTTGTTTTGCTTATAACTGTCTGGATGCTGTTGGGCCAGATGGGACACTGATCTAACCCAGCAGTTCGTTTCTTATTCTCATGTGGATTGTAGTAGCAGAAAATATATTAGGAGTAGAAAACCAGAGAGAGGCCCTTCTATTTTTGGCCTACCTTCACAACAAGCTAAGACAATAGCAGAACAACAAACAGTTTCTCTTCCACACTATTTAATCCAGAAAACCCACATTTGAGGCTAAATAATATGGAAAGAAAATGAGTCGCTTGGCTGAAGTGGGATTGAAAATGAATTGAAACTTATTTTGCATATACATACATTTTTTAAAAAATAAAAGCACCCATCCCACTTCTAATCCGCATTAAAGGCCATGGAATGCATTTAGGAAGTGGGTTTTTCTTTTGGTGTTTAATGTGAATAAGGCAGTAGCACACAGATACTATTACCTCTGATCTGCTTTTGAGTAGGAAGAACCAAGCTTTTTTTCTGGTTTGGTTCTATCTGAACTGAACACTCTTTTGGTTTGTATTATAACATTTTAATTCAAACAGGAATAGTATTTGGTTCAATTTAAATGCCTTCAAATTTGTGTTTGTACAAGGAGTGTTGATAGGTTCATTTGAACACATCTTTGTTTGGTTTAAATTCAATCTCTTTTTTTGTACAGTCAGAGAATTTGGTTCAAACTCAAACCTTTCAATCACCCCTGTTCAATTCAAATGAATTTGAACCCAAACCAGTTTGGCACACCTCTATTTTTGAGGCTCTCTTTCTCTTTCTTCCATGACTTCAGTGAAAATCAGATGGACAAAATCCTGACTTGAAATCTAATAAAACTAAACTTCAGTTCAAAAACACTTGCTCCTCAAACCTTCAAATTGTTCCCAAACAATAACCTCTTAGGTGGAAATGATTAAGCACATATGTTTTGCATTGGATCAATCAGTAATGTTTTCCGATACTAATATCCTAGAAACTGATGTCCCAGCAAGTAATATAGATTCTCCACATTCTTGGGATAACAAGCCTCATGTCAATCGTGGAAAGATACTCTAAGCCCAAAGGAATCAATGGGTTAAAGACCTACTTCAGCTTTCTTCATATGACTGCATGACCTAGGCCCTGGTCACACCTTCCGTTTAGGACGACTTCAGGTTGTCTTCTGGTCGCATTACATTATTTTTATTCAGTTCATTTTCCAAGCCAGCCTACTGTTCTAACTGAAGTCCTCTTTTCCAGGGGACTCAGCCCATCCAGGCATGCCAGGCCATCTTTGCTTCCTCAATTCTGAGCAGGGGGACAGGCTAAAGGAGGCTGAACCATGCTGGGGTGGGTGGGTCCAGTCTTTCCTTTCAGCCAATGTGCACCGGTGGAGTTCGTGAGGCGCTTCTCCTCTCCTCAGTTTATGTGTATGATTCTTCTATCTAGTGTTTTTCTACAAAATTATTATTTTTAAAAAATTAATCATACAGAAAAGAAAGGGGGGCATGGAGGTGGGGGAGCAAATTTTTAAAAGAACCGCAAACACTCCCCCTCACCTCCCTTGAGTGACACAATGGCATCCAATAAGAAAGGAGATAGATCTGATGCAGCCAAAGGGGTGGAGAGCAAAGAGTTCCATGGAGGAGGCTCAGATCGATCATGGAGAAAGGTGTGGGTGATGCAGCCCAAAGCGAGGACAGCCTGAGGATGACCTATAATGATCTAGGTGGGAACAGAATTGGTACGACCTCAGTTCAAATTATTAATAGGATGACCTGTCTTATATAGGTGTGACCAGGGCCTTAGTGATTTCATTACCCTTCCTACTGTTCATACTGAAGCTATAAACAGATATACAACAATAAAGGGTGTTTTTCCACTGTCACTAGAAGTACCCATTAAGTACCCATTAATGGGTACGTAATGGCATTTTTGTACCCATTAATGGGTACTTAATGGGTACTTCTAGTGACAGTGGAAAAACACTCAAAGACTAAAGCTATATTAAGACACTAACAATAGTTAGACACTATTATTTTAAACATATTGTGTATTGTTTATATTTGTTTAATTTTTAAAGTCTTAATGTATATTCTGCTTTTAATCTGTTTTAAGGTTGTTACCCGCCCAGAGACCTTTGGATATGGGGTGGGATAGAAATGTAAATAATAAATGAATGAATGAATAAAATATCTAAAGGAACGCCTTCTCCCATATCAACCTGCCTGTGCCTTAAGATCTAGCAGTGAGGCCATCGTGGTTGTCCCACCACCTTCAGTAGTGAGGCTGGTGGGCACTCAGGAGGCAGCCTTTTTGTTGATGGCCCCCAGATTATGGAATAGTCCCTCCCTCAAAGTGCATCATGCCCCTTCCTTACATATATTTAGGAAAGCGGTGAAAACGCACCTTTTTACCTTGGCCTTTGGTTGAGATCTTTATATTTCCCCTCCCAGTACAGATACCATCATTTGAAACATGCTGTGTATTGTTTTAGATTTGTTGAATTTTTAAAAGGCTTTTAATGTATATTTTGTTTTTAATCTGTTGTTTTAATGGTTGTTACCCGCCCAGAAACTTTTGGGTATGGGCAGGATAGAAATTAAGTAAGTAAGTAAGTAAGTAAGTAAGTAAGTAAAAGTAAAAGTAAAAGTAAAAGTAAAAGTAAAAGTAAAAGTAAAAGGGCTGTCTTAGAAAGACAGTGTGTGGCCCTCGAGTCTCCCTTCGTCTACCTCTTCCAGTCTAGGAGAGGGAGGAGGGGCAGGCTGATGTGTGAACAATCCCAGCTCTAAGCCTTCTATTAGCCATTTCAGAATTTCCCCAGAGACCCTTTTTTTTGTCATGTCTGATCACTGCCTAAGCTCAATGGTCAGTCAAATCATGCAAAAAGGGGCCATTAGCAAAAAGGCTATGCTTGCTTAATAACAAGTATACCTCCAGTTTAAAAGTATTAAAACCTTGCTGTGGTTAGACCATGGGTTAAGATCCTGGGTGCACTTTCAACATATGTATCCATAGTACATACATTGCATTCATGTACTGATATATATTTGGAAATCTGCTGGGTTTTGTTAAAGGTTATATGTGAGTCATATGTATTTATACATGCATGCTTTTTGCCCCCTTTTTAATATATTTTTATTTTGCAAAATGAATAAGGGGGTGTTATTTTTAAAAAGAATTGTTAGGAATTCAGCAATTTTGATGTAAAAATTTTCCAGTAGAAAACTGGAAATGTATATATAAATTAAATATATACAAGTTGCTATAGCTCAGCATTAGGGTATGTTACGGATCTGCCCAAAATCTGGCCTAGCATTTCACAGTTTCACCTAGCTAGCTAGCAGAGATGCGGACGAATGTTCTAAAAGTTCAAAATTCAATCAAATTTGATCAGATCTGGACATTCGAATTCAAATAGAATGTCTCCACATTCAAATTTAAACATTTGAATAAATTTCTAATGTTCCAAACCATTTGTTTGAATGATTCAAAACTTCAAAAGTACAGATACGTATGTATTACATATGTATCTGTACAAATCTCATATGCATTTCTGCTGATAGTACGGGACGAAAACGGGATGCATATGGGATTAAACGGGATGCATACAGATACGTACAATACATACGAATGAATAGATTCATTCTAACATTCAATCAAATAGATTCAAATGTATTCTATTCGAATCAGATTTTGTTGCATTCAGATTATAAACATTCGAGTCAAATTGAATGTTTGGATATTTGATTCGACTCAAATGCAAATGCAAAAACCCCACATTTGTGCACATCCCTACTAGCTAGGCGTACATTGCTTTCATTGGAGGAGGTGGGGTTAGGGTTAGTTGCTGGAGCACTTTAACCCTGCAACGATGCCCAGCCCCATGGGTTGCCTTCATTTTTCAGCTTAAATATGGCTTGAACTTTAAGCAGATGATCATTTAAGTGAGAGCCTCTTTTTGGCTAAATGCCTCCTCTTGCAAAAGGACAAGTGTAAATGAATGGCTGCCTCGATGGCGGTGAGGGCCAGAGTGGGACATCTCCCAAGATTAATTCCTCGGGTCCCCTTTTAAAACAAGATTAAATTAGCTTGCGTTAGTGGCTGTTAGCAGATGTGTTCCTACATTATGCATAATCCTTGGCTGTTCGCAGAATGGCCGTGGCGCGCCGTGTGTTCCATTAGTGATTTTCAATGCTGCGCTAAGCTTTAAGTCACACAGACAAGGCGCTGTATTGCGTTGACTCTGCGAATGCGTTTTCCTGGCAATTTCACAACCTACCTGATCATGGCTATCGATTGGCGGGGTTTGAAATGGATAAAAGAATTAACCTGTGGAAAGGGTTGCACAGCAGGATAGGGGCAGTCTACTATTTGTTTAGGGAAATCAATAGTACAGCCCTCTAATGTACCAGCAAAGAAATAATAATAATAATAATAATAATAATAATAATAATAATAATAATAATAATAATAATAATAATAATAATAATAATAATAATAATAATAATAATAATAATAATAATAATAATAATAATAATAATAATAATAATAATAATAATAAATACACACAAGTTCTCTTCCCCACTTTCAGGCACTGTTATTGTTTTAGTAGATTCATTTGACATTTGGTTTTTCATGCTGGAACCTGCCTGAAGACCTGTGGATGTAGTGCAGGATAGAAATGCAATTAATTAATTAAACAAACAAACAAACTTTGGCCTGTTGTAGAGTTTCTGAGCAATCACAAACTTAGGAAGATTATTTGCACGAATCATCTCTGCAGACCTTTGGCCATTCTTAAAGCATATGAATGTGCGCATGCACACACACGCCCTTGCAAGACTTGTTTTCCAAAGCCCCGACTAATCATGAATTGCCACATTTTTAATTAGCTATGATTGAATTTATTGACTCATCACACGGATTACCTGATGAGAACCTGTTAGGGGGCTCTTTCCTCTTTTCTCTACTGCCCCCCTCCCCAGAAAACATGACATGGTGTGATTATCTCCAGGCAGGACCAAGTGAAAATGAAACGAGATTTGCAAAATGAATCCCTTTCCGTTTGCCTCATGAGCCGAACTTCTTGACACAGCTTGATCAACTTGGGTGGTGGGGTCAGTGGGACAAGAGACGTGGCTAAACATATCATTTTGTCACTGACACATGCCATCTGAGCTCCAGCAAAGCCTCTGCCAAACCCCAGCATGACGGCAGGAACCCTGCGGGAGAACAGCGTTGAAGAGAGGAAATGTTCTCTCAGAGAAAAGTTCCTTAGAGCAAGCAAATCTTCGGTCCGCATCTCAGCACTAAACATCTGCCGGATCTGCACAATGCATGCGCCACGAAGGCTATGCAACTCTCACCCGTAATGCACTCATGCACGTACGCACATATAGAGGAGGAAAAGTGTCCAAACCTTGCGTAGTAGATTACTGCATGTGGAGGGCACTGCTATCAGTTTACACAAGTCAGCAAATTTGAGAGCTCCAAAAAAAAAAAAAAAATGTACTGGCAAATTAGGATTGGCAGAATTATTTACTGGGGATCAGAAAACTGCAGCAATTGGTTAACAAATTAGAGACCTGTGCCTTTGGTTGGGTCAATCAAAGTTGATCAGCTCTTATTGGAGGTCAGATTAGAAATTGACGTATTATTTATGGTTATGCTACAGAAATGTTGCTGTGTTGCTGCTAAAGTCCTAACCAAGGACTAGGGATGTACAAGAATATTCAAAACATTCATTATTCAATCGAATTTGGCTGAATTCGGACATTCAAATTCACATTGAATGCCTATATATTTGTTTTTTAACATTTGAACAAATTTGAGTGTTTTGAATCATTCATACAAATTATTCGGACATTTGTCTGTATATGAATATGTACGCATGACGTATGAATCTTTACGCATCTTATTCGTATCTGTAAACATGCTCCACAGCTAGTTTATGCTTGGAGGCTGTAATAGGCTCCTCTAAGTGCAGATGCACCTGCCCAGATCTTCACCTATTGTGAACTATGGGCCAAGTATAAATTGGCCGGTGGATGCAAATATAGGCTGCAGTGTGACAAAATAAGGTAGATGCTCAGTATTATATTCAGGCAACTGCTCATAAGGCCTTATTTGGTGCATCTAGGGATGGGATATTGCTTTTTAAGGGATAACTAAAAAAAACCCTGGTCTGCTTATACTCTGAGGGTTGAATGGAAGAAATGGTGCTTGAAAAACTGGCCTCCAAATACAGGAACCAGATCTTCTCAGTCTGAATGGGAGCTGGCTTTAGAAACAGCCATCCTCAATAGACCATCACTCCCTCTAACTCTTGCCTGCCCACATCTTTTAAATATCTAACTGCATCTTTTAAATGAAAGTAAATGTTTGCCAGAACCGCGTTTCAATTTGAAAGCACCTTTTCTCTCTTTCTGAACCCCCCACCTCATTAGTCTGTCTATCATACCCCCCCTTTTTTTTTCAAAGTTCATCCATGTGTCTTAAAACTGTCAAGGTTGGTTTACTATTTCCAAACAAGCGTTATCAGTTTTGGCAGAATTAGGAGATGGGAAAAATCAAGGGGGGCTGTTGTTTTTATGTAAAAAGTGAATTTCAGTGTTTCAGAACTTGAAAAGCTTCCCTGTCATTCATTCATTCATTCATTCATTCATTCATTCATTCATTCATTCATTCATTTGAAGCATAACTTCTTTCGTCCTGCCTGCAAGGTTACTGAAAGCTTTATGGAATTTCCCCTGGGAAAAGCAGTGGCGATTGATAGTCCAGGACAGACTTTAACTCTAGGAGGCGTTAGCCATCCAAACATACATTGCACTTTTATTAAAGATCATTTTAAATGTCATTTTATATAGCATTAGAGGCTAAAGCTGTCTTTTGTGGTTGGAATTACAACAGCGCTATGAAAGGTAAAAATGAAAAAAGGTAAAATGTCGAAAGATGCAACCCTGGGTGCCTAAGAAGCAGTTAGACATGTAACTGAATATATGTGAGGTAGAGTGAATCTCTGCCCTCACCTCTCTGAAAGCAGGTTTGATCCTGGCTCTTGCCCCATATTACACTTCAGTTAAAGTTAATTAATTAAGAGAGCTACCATAGTGCAGTAAGTGAGGCCCCTTCTGCACTGGGCCTACTTGAGATTATATCTCCAAATAGGGACTTGCCATCTGTTTGCTCGCCAGATGATGGTAGGATTTATTCTGCACCAGCATGAGGATGGTTGGTAAGCATGGGATTTTATCCTAAATAAGGCCCAGTGCAGAAAGGGCCTGACAGCACTGGCCTAAAACCAGAGAGCTCTAAGGCGTATTCACACTTCAGCCAGTAGTCAATAATCAGTGAACTTCTGGTGAATAGCGTCTGCACTCTTAGAAGGCTATTTCAGCCTCCAAGTGTGCCCTCCTTCCCCAGAAGTTCACTAATTGTTTATTAGGTTTGGAGCACAAAATGTGGCTCCGCACCTTTACCAACGTTAACTAAAAGCTAACCGGAAGCATCCAGTGGCGTGACCATTCACTCTTCTTCTGATTCCCTGCAGTCAGTGGGCGCGGGAGGAGGCGGCGGTGGCTATGATTGTTTGCTGACCTCTGACACAACCGGATCACCAATCCCTAGGAGTTGTGTCCGCTCACAGAGTTGCAAGAGGGGCATTCGAGCATGAGCACTGACATGATCACCCACAATACATCCCTCTGCTCAAACACACCTTCTGCAACCGTGTCTGAGCATGTCAAGGAATGGCCAATCACAGGACCGAGGAGGTGGAACTTCCAGCTTTGGATGCGGTGGTACGGGCTGGTAAATGGGAGTACCACGTGCAGTTTTGGATGATAATGGACACGTTGGGGAAGCTTTCCTCATGGTCCACCTTTACCAGGAGTTTACCAGCCTTAGTTCACAGCAGAAAGCCCCCGAGTCTCTTGCTGCTTCCGTTCCCAAGCCAGGATGAGACAGGAAGAGGTCTCTGGCATCAGGCTCCTGTGCCAAGCCGGCTGAAGGAAAGATCTCCATGCTGCATTGCCATGTGCGGAAACACAACTCACCACAGTGCAAACAAGGCCGACCCAATACCCAAACTAGACAAGCGCTAAAAGAAATAGAGCAAAATTGCTGCCACATCAGCACACATCCCAGAATATTACCACATCCACACAGAAGCACATTGCACGTTAAGGGGGGGGACACCACAACATCTTCTACCAAGCCAGTGCAAGAGGCAGATAGCAGCTAACGGCATGACACAAAAATGAGGTGTGACTAAATAAATAATTTGGCTGTATTTGCACTGATGGCTATTTATCCTGGGACAAGGTGGACCACTCCATCCCAGGACAAGTAATCCATCCCATGGGTCCTCTGTGGGACTACAGACCACAGAGGAATGGGGCCAACAAGCCTCTGGGATCTGATATACCATACCAGTATGGGTGTCCCACAGCCCAGTCTATATATGCAGTTGGAGTATGCTAGGAGGGGAGGGGCCTCCCATAATCCACATGGGCATGCAGAAGGGAGTCCTCTAGACACCTTCTTCTCACAGAACAGTGACCCATGTGGAAAGGACCTTCATTTCAACCAGAGATCAGGGCCAGTTGGGAGAGCGGAGCCACCATGAGAAATGGAGCCTCTCTTTCATTTTGCTGGCAAGAGAAACATCTCCAGATGATTTGTGTGCCACCTCCAGATCTCAGTCATGCAGTGGATTGGTTAGGATGCCATATGGAGAATTGTGAGGTGAAGAGTGCCAAATATATTACAAGCAGGATCATTTGACCATCTTTCCTCCTTCTGTGGTCCACGTTCTGCTAAGACGTCTGTTCCCCTTGCAAGACAGTGGAGCCTTCCCAGAATTCCACTTGCTTCCTTTCTTAATCGTTACTCTGAAGGGAGCTTGTTCCTTTCTTATTTTATTTTTATTTTTTTTCAGAATATACAAGCATTCTTTTCAATTTCACTTAGGGGGAAAATGGTTTATGAAAGCTCTCAGCACTTCTTCTCCACTCATCCATCACTACCACCCAAGCATCTCTGCCGTGTCTGGCCTTGATTCTTGGCAAACAATTGACCAAGGGAAGAAAGAAAACACAAAGACACCAGCAGAAGATGCTGATAATTGGAAGAAATGTTGCCAAGAATCGGTGTGTGAAAAATCAGGGCATTTGTCAGAACAGTTGGGCAAACGGCATGGAGTCCATGGAAGTGGTTCAACTCGATTGCCTCCTTAAAACAGGGTCTCAGGATAATAATTGTCAGAAGACCTATTGATCTTCTGTGGTCCTTACGTCAAATTCACTCCTCCCCCCTTCCTGAAGAGGTCAAGAAAAGTTGACAATGCTGCTCACAGTCAAAATAAGCAAATCATTAGGGCAATAACATATAAACTATTAAATCTCTTTGGCACTTCCAATTTTTCTCAAAGGTGACCTTTTTAATCAAATACATAAGACTGATCATTGTATCCATCCATCAAGCAATCTTTAATGTGCTCAGTTCAGACATTCAAAGTCGAATTGAATGGTATGATATTCATATGCTAACATTCGAATGAATACAAATGTTTCCGGACATTCGTATGAATAGTTCAGACATTTGTTAAACTGGAGAAATGTATTGAATATGTATTTGTTCGTATCAGATATGTATCTATTTCTGTCAGGTTTGTATCTATTCATATCAGATACATATTCGTTTGTATAAGATACATAAAGGATACGTATTCATTTGTAACTGATATGTATTGAATTTTTGTATGGATACGTACGAATAGTTTCATATCAAATAGAATTTTACCACATTTGAATGCTTTCTATTCTTATGAATATGGATTTTTGAACATTCTATTCATTTCAATATAAATGCCCAAAAAATTCATGCAATTGGGAATTGTTTTGGGATTTTCTTTCACTTATTTTTTTTTTAATATTTTGTAAAGCAAATTTGATCATTTCTTGCATTTATTTTCTGTCCAGTCCCTATGGTCTTTAAGGAGACTAAAGGACAACTCAGATCAGGCCATCAATAGGAGAGCTGGGATTCTGCTTGCAGCAAAATATTTTTTTTAAAAAAAAATTGCCCACTTTATTCTCTTGCAATTAGAAAAGAAAATACAGTCTCCATAGCATGCACACAGCCAACTCCACGCAAGCAATGGCACCCCAGGTGGGTCTCCCTGATGTCGAGAGGTCTAATTACCATTGCAATGAAAATTAGCTAGTAACACGGGAGGAAGGTTTCTGTTGTACAGTAGAAGCTAGGAATGTTCAATGGCAGTCAGAGGAACAATTACATGCCATTGAATCTACTATCTTTTCCGCTCAGCTCGTTGACAAAAGGAGCACCTATTATTAGCCAAGCAATAATCAATTGCTTAAAATAGGCAGATGAAAGGGAACTGGAGGGGGGGAGGTGTATTGGAGGGGGAGTAAGAGAGAATAATATACACCACCACTTAATAAGCATTTCACTCCTTCAAGAGATGTGATCAAGAGTGAACAATCTCCCAGCTTTATCAGCAACACTTTAGCGCTGACAATGTGGCTTTGAGAAGGAAAAAGGTACAGGTTTGATAGGCGAGGTGGACTTTGGATAACACAAGGGCTGCATTCCCATAGGGACTAAAATCCAAGCTGGATTCGGACTCGGCATCCAGGGTTCCCATTAAATTGGCCAATAGTCCGAATCCGGGAAGCCCCGTTCCCATGCCACTTCCCTCCCCCCCCCGGATTTTCTGCAGAAACCCCTGCAGAATTCGGGGGGGGGGGGACCCTGGCGAAACAGGACTTCTCCAGTCCTGTCCAGATTTTAGTGCTGGAGAAGGTGAGTGAAGGAGGAGAGCTGACAGCCGGGGTGAGCGAGCGAGCAAGCGAGCGAGCGGGAGAGTTCTGGGAGGGGAGGCCACCCCTCGGATGCGGCGTTGTCAGACAGCAGGCAGGCGTGGAATGGAGGGGGGGGAGAAGCGAGGAGGGAAAAGGAAGGAAGGCAGCCAAGGACAGGGCTTTGCTAAGGCCTCATTGGTTGCAGGCAGCTGAGGATCAGAGGAGGAGGAGGCTGGCAGCAGCAGCGGCAGCTCCTATCCTAAAAAAATGCCACTCCATTCACTGCACACCTGCGGGTCTGGTTTGGGAACAGCCTGATGTGCGCTCAGTGCTGTTTCCAGCCTCCAACACAAACCTATAGCAGAACCCGGACCAGAGTAATCCAGCTTCACAGTAGGTGGGAACGCACCCAAGGTCTGACCATGAGGATGCGGACAAAGCAAGATCTGGCTGAAGGAAATCATACTGGGGTGTCACTCCGGAAATAAGAGCATTGATATAAAGGATAGAGGAAGTTTAGTGATTGGGACCAGTGGGAGGGGGGAGGGAAATACTTCAGTGGCAGCCAGAAACGGTAGCAAAAAATGTGGGGCCCTGAGATAGGGCTTTCTTGGTGATGGCTCCCAGATTATGGAATAGTCTCCCCCCTGAGGTGCATCGGGCACCGTCACTTTACACGTTCAGAAAAGCAGTGAAAATGTACCTTAAGGGAATTATCAGAAGGCTTAAAGGCCTTTAATACTATTTTTCCTTTTATGGAGTTTGTTGTGGGAGAAGGAAGGAAGGAAGGAAGGAAGGAAGGAAGGAAGGAAGGAAGGAAGGAAGGAAGGGTGTTTTTCTACTGTCACTAAAAGTACCCATTAAGTACCCATGGCATTTTTGTACCCATTAATGGGTACTTAATGGGTACTTCTAGTGACAGTAGAAAAACACCCAAAGATGTTTCAAAGGTCCTCCTCCATTTGGGATACTAACGAAGGATCATCCCAGGTCAGAAAGCACCTTCTATTTGAGATAATTCATAGGCTCCCGTTTTCTTTAAGGATAAAGAATATGAGGAAGTATCTTGAACCCAGGTAGTAAAGGATGAAGATGGCGACAGAGTTCTGATGAAATTAAAGGAGGAAAAACATAAAGAGAAGGAGGAGGAAAACCCCACAAAAACGGGGCTGACTTTAAGACCTTCTGGGTTTATTTGTCGACATCTCTTCAGCCTCTCCAGCTCAGAGCATTTAAGCATCTGACTCAAGCACTATAAATAAATCAGCAGAATACATAATTTAGCAATCAGTGTAAAAACAAAGGCCCTGTCAAAGGGGCCACTCAACTAATGAATATTCTTTATTTACCAGGAGGGCAAGTAAAGTGGTATTAAAGATATACTATCTATGATCGCCAGGCCTGTTATTGTTGGATTCTGCTCTCTTTCTAATACGTGTGATTCAGGAGTCCATATCAGACATTTTTTGAAAAGCCAGGTCCAATAAAAGGCTGGTTAAGGACTTCAATATTTAAACAGATTCTTTTGTGGATCAACATCAGTTGTGTCTCATCAACACTTCATCCAGACACTACTTACTTAATCTGCATTAGTTGGATAATCCGGAATTAAAATGTGTCTGGATGAGCTTTACCCCAGATTATCCAAATAATGTGGATTAAGAAAGTACTGTCTGGATGAAGCTTAACAAGAACACAAGCCTGAATTTAGCTGTTTCCAGAACTCGTATCTCCTCAGTGCTTCTTGTATTTAAAATTTAGAGAGGAAGCCCTGCCCAAGGAGGAGGAGGAGGAGAACTTTGCCGTCTCTCCAAGGGTGGTGGTCTAGTGGTTGCCGCCTAGACCACTCTGCCCTCTGGGTGACTCTCCAGCCTGGATGGCCCCCGATTGTTTGGAGCTGCTTCCTCACAGGACTGGGTCCCTCTTGTTAGAAGCTCTGGATTCCACCTGGTCTCAGCTACACCAGAGACCATAAAGGACAGCTGCTTTTGCCACCCCTCCTGGGGGTGGTCTAGTGGTGGCAGCCTAGACCCCTCTGCCCTCTGGGTGACTCTCCAGCCTGGCTGGGCATGGACATCTTGGAGGAGGGGATTCTTTGTGGGACTGGGGCCTTTGGACAGCTGCTCTGGAACTCCACTTGGCCTCAGCTGCCTCAGGCTGTCTCTCTCTGTGTGTGTGTTTGGCTTATTTTACAATGTTTTATATAATGTGCAATTTTTATAATGTATTTTTATTATAATGTTTTGATTATTATTTCGCATTGTGTATCTTCTGTTTGTTGTAAACTGCCTTGGGCAAATTTTCCTTTGGAAAGGCGGTATACAAAAAAAAAAGGAAATTGAATTGAAATGAAATGAAATAATGATGTTCATGACAAATTCTGTCTAACTTCACTCTCTTTTTTTTTTAAGGGGACATACAAAATGGCAAATGTAAAACACAAAAAACAGACCAGGAGACATAAACATACAATACTTAACTATGATGTTGATTTTGAGGGGAGCAACACCCTTAACTATGTATTAGAAAACTATTTTGAGAGTTTCTTATATTTTTTCACAGTGATAAGATACAACAGAAACAAAGGGCCTTTTCACTGTTCTGGAGTGGCTCTGAGCGTGTGGGACTCTCCCTTGGGCCAGGCAGCTGTGGAGGACTCAACCTTCTTACTGCTACCATACGAAGAGGGCAAGGGGATGGGGCATTGGCCCACTGTTTTCATTTTAAGTAAACTCCAGGAATCTTTGAGATGGGGCAGGGATTCAAAATGCAAACATATCCATCCACCCCTGGTCTCCCTCCCCTACCCCAGCAGTACCTCCCTGCCACACACCAGCTCCCCAAATCCCTGTGGATTAGGGGTGTGCATGAATATTTGTCATGTTCAAAATTCGTACCCGTTTGTTCAAATTCAGACATTCGAATTCAAATCAAATGTTGGTACATTCGAAGACTGACATTCGAATACGAATTGAATGTTTCTATACATTCATACGAAGCGTTGTTACATTCGTGAACCTGGGGAGGTGGGAAAGCAGCTGCCCAGTCACATCTGCAATGAATCAAAAGTGGATTCAAAGCAGATTCAAATTGGATTGAGGGCAGATTTGATGCAATCAGAGTGGATAGGTAGGGGATAGGTAGGCAATTTGTAGCAGGGATTCAAATTGGATTTGTATCGAACATTCGTATCAAATTCGTATTCTACCACATTCAAAGGGGATCTATTTGAACGAATACAAATATTGGTATCTATTCCATACGAATCGAACACACAAATAATTCATGCACATCCCTACTGTGGATGTAGCTGGAATAACCCAGAACAACAAGTGAACCTATGAGAAACTGAGGGTGTCTGGTAATGGCTACTTCACCATCGTACAGCAAAGACATCTAAAGTGAGGCCAGTTTCCATTCCTCCCAATAGAGACCAGCTGGCAATTATTTATTCCAGAGTTCAGTGTGGCCTCTTCCTTTTCTCTTTGTCAACATGGTCATGTGTATTCTTTTCTCTGTCACACAACTTTATGGAGCCAGAGGGCAGGAGAGTTCAGACCAAAAAGTGGAAGTGGTTTTTTTCACCCAGAGGGTCATTGGTCTATGGAATTTACTATTGAAAGAGGTGGGGACAGCAGTCAGCCTAGACAGCTTTAAGAAAGGTTTAGATAAATGTATGTAGGACAAGTGCATCAATGGTTACTAGAACAGATGCCTTGATACTGCCTCCAGGTAGGAGAGACAGACAAGATCCCTCTAAAGGCCATTTGCAGGGATTTGAGAGCAGTGAAGGCTTTGCCTTTTGTCTTGAGGTGGCCCACTGTGTGGCTCAGGATGGTGGACCAAATGAGCTATGGCTTGATCCAGCAAGTCTCCTCTTAAGAGTCCTCATAAGAGAACATGTCAGAGAGAAATGTGGAGATAGCAAAAGCCTAGAAATGTCTTCTTTTTCTAGTTGCTCTTACACTTAGCTGAATTTCTGCTCGATGCAACCGTTACATACTTTAATTTTACTTAATGTGATTGTAGCTTATCATATCAAACATAAGAAAACATAAGAAAGGAGAATGCATAGAAATGCACAGGTTAGCCATATTTTCTGTGAGATCATTGATCAGTTTTGAACTAAAATGGAGACAGCAGCAGAGGAACACTGAGTCAAGAGCCTTGGATGCTAACAATAACCAAATACAGACTGAAATAAACAGGTTTTAAATATTTTCCTAAATATATGCATCTACCGTAAACACAGGAAATTGATCAGTTCCAAAATTCTACTTCTCCCTATTTTATCTGAGATTAGTCCACCATATTAATTGTGAGCTATTTTGCCCTGCCCAGAGAAGTTCTTTATATGTTCTTTTGGTACTGGCTACATCTTTGCTGACCGTGAGTCACTTCCTTCTTCCTTGCCGTCTTTTGAAGTGGAATCTGGAAGAACCGTCTCTTTGATTACCCATATTTTTCCATCACCCAAAACAAAAGCCCTGTGACAGCGTGTTTCTAGATCTGTGGAGACATGATGCCCCTGCTAAATAAATCACTGAAGCCACAACAAGGCCTCACTTATGTCTGCCTTGAAAACAGTGTGTTCCAAATATCATCAACAAAAGACTAAATCGATGGCAAGGAAACAGTGAATGGGAAAGATGGTGTAATGTGGTAGAAAAATTGTCCCAGCACACTCTGACTCCCAGAGAGGGACAAATAGTTTGCACACTGAACAACAAGGCTGACATGACAAATGGTGCCACCTACGATTGGGTTTCAGTTTAATTATGTCTCTGGCGTTTGGATCTATATATTTCTGCCTGTTTGCCACTTTTAAGGTGGCCAGAATGGTGTCTCTTGGGCTAGCCTGATCCCAATGAATCGAATGTTAGAAAATTTGCATTCATTCGAATAGATACCCTTCGAATGTGGTAGGATTCTATCTGATACGATTGTATTCCTATGAATCCATTCAAATATCCAATACGAACGCGTACGTGTCTGATACTTTTCCAATGCATATCCCATAACATATTCACTCTGAAAGCATCAAATCCAACCTGAATCCACTTTTAACCTGTTCTCGATACATGTTGAATGCAATCAGGATCCGTTGCAGATGTGACTGTCGCAGCCACTCTCCCACCTCCCCAGTCCGAAACTCGTATTCGTATGAATGTTCATGTACGAATGCCGTAACATTCCATTTGTGTACAAATGTCCGAATTCAGATGAATTCATACAAATAACAAATGTTACAAATATTTGTGCACATCTCTAGCTAATACAGATCTAGCTAATGTGGATTAACTGGGGTAGGTCCAGAAGTGGCCTTTGACTATGCAGACATTTGTTGGCAGAGTGGTGTCTCTGCTTTTCAGTATGCTGTCCAGGTTTGCCATCACTTTCCTCCCAAGGAGCAAGTGTCTTATAATTTCATGACTGCATTCACCATCTGCAGTGATCTTGGAGCCCAAGAAAATAAAATCTGACACTGGATGTTTTTCCACTGTCACTAAAAGTATCCATTAAGTACCCATTAATGGGTACGTAATGGCATTTTTGTACCCATTAATGGGTACTTCAAGGGTACTTCTAGTGACAGTGGAAGAACACCCACTGCTCCCATTTCTTAACCCTCTATCTGCCAGGAAGTGATGGGACTGGATGCCATGGTCTTAGCTTTCTTTGAATGTTAAGATTCAGGCCAGTTTTTGCACTCAACGTCATGAAGAGACTCCTTAATTCTCCTTTACTTCCTGCCATCAGAGTGGCAACAGGTACCACCGTCATCCCCATAGGACTTACAGGAACATTTCCCCTGTACATTTCCAGCCCTGGCTATTTCTTCAGCCCAACGGGAAGAACCTTTCCGCAATCTTCTCATCTTTTGCACTAGTCTGTTTCCTTTCCTACACCTAGACGTTGCACCTTTTGCTTTCCAAAGGGCGGCTCAAAAAAGCAAGAGATGGCTGGGTCAGCCACACAATGGACAGTGAAGGCTATTTTATTATTTCTTGACACATCTGGCTTGCATTCCAGTTTCACAAAAGGCAACCAGCGATACAAAAAGTAATATATTCATGCCAGAGTTTGGAGGAGGGGACAGTAATGAATTCTTTAGCGGATACTGTCGAAAGAACCCAAAATAGGGCTTCCACGTTCCAACCCAACAATTAGAGAATATGCTGTCCTTTTACAGTATGTAAGATATAATTTTGGAAGGAACAGGACCAGTTTAGTTTTGAATAGCTGCACGCCAGCTCTTCTGAATACCCTCTTCCCCTGCCTCTGGAACTGTGCATGGTTAAAGGAGGCCCAGCTTGGAGGGGTGGGGAAAATAAGAAGAAAGATTGTGGGGAGGGGGCAAAGTTTACTCAACAAAAGGAATATTTTGGAAGGGGGAGAAGAATAATGTATTACAGCAAAATTATACCTGCTGAAGCCAAGAATATCAAAATGCAAGGCTGGGTTGGTTGCTGTCAAAAGTCATAACTCCATGAGCTTTTTTAAAATAATAATTATTATTTTGGGGCTGAAGCAATGTTGCCAACAGGTGGCTGCCTCTTTTACAACAGAAGATCTGCACTACCTAGGGATGTGCACAAAGGGTCTTTTGGCACTCCATTCATAAAGAATCGAATGTTAGAAAATCCGCATTTGTTTGAATATATCCTCTTTGATTGTGGTAGGATTATACTCGATACAAATGTATTCGTATGAATTGGTACGAATATCTGATACATAGCCGATATGAACAAATATGTATCCAATACAAACAAATACGTATCCTCACGAATGCAGATGTATCTGATATACATACCCCACAGAATATCTGCTCTGAAAGCATCAAATCTGACCCTGAATCCACTTTTAATCTGCTCTCGATCCGTGTCAAATGCACTCTGGATCTGTTGCAGCTGTGACTGGCACAGTCGCTTTCCCATCGCCCCAGTTTAATGAATGTCTGAACTATTCGTACAAATGTCCAAAACATTCATATTCATACGAATGTTAATGTACAAATGTCCTAACATTTGATTCGTGTATGAATGTCCGAATCCGGACAAATCCGTACGAATAATGAATGTTACGAATATCCGTGCATTTCCCTAGCACCACCACATTTTAGATTTACTGGCCTCATCAGCCCCCAGTGACACTATCTGGAAGTGGCATTTCTCTCTTGACCCAATGAAGCACAAGGCAGGAAACAAGCCAACTTCTATGGCCCTACTTCTGTGACCACTTCCTGTCTACCATGTAATCACTTCAGGTAGAAACATGGAGGCTGCGGCCTTTTGGGTCTCCACTGCAGGAGTGGGCAAAAGTGTTCGTCACCTTTGCAATTCATACAAACTGCAAAAGGTCAAAACTTCACATTCAAAAGGGTACTGGCTACGTGTTTGCCTTCGTTCAAAGTTTTGAAGCACACCCGGAGTGTTAAAAACTTGATTATATGTGAATTCCTCAAAAGTGAACTGGATAACATCACAGGAAAGAAGACCGCTCACCGTTACCTGTCTTCATGGCAACCATAGGTAACTTCTGCTTGTGATTCTAGATATTATCTGCTGTGGAATCATGGGCACTCAGGTATGACTGAGCCAGTCATCCACTGTAAGGAAAGGCCGCTGGATCAACAAGCCATTGCTCAGAATCCAGCACGGTGCATCTCATGATCTCATAACATCCCCCTTTTTGTCCACACAAGGGAAATAGTAGCCAGCTGTGGGAAGGGGGCCAGCAGGAGAGAAATCCGTTAGACAAGAGACAGGAGCACTTCTATCCACGCCTGGGGAGGCCTGTCCCCACACCATATTGCCACCAGCATCCCAGAGCCAACTACAGCTGCCCTGGTCTGTACTACATGTGGGCAGGAAATATGCAGCTTGACTGGCAGCAGCTAGTGGGCTCCCCATCAGCAGCATTCACACCCTCTTCCAAGCGCAAAGCTGGGAGTAGATTGGGCGGGGCACCTGCAGTCAGGCAGTGGCATGCTATGGGTCGGTCACCAGTGGGACATCCAGATGCAAGCCAGATGTCGCAGTGGCAATTACCACGGTGATCCAGCCTGCCTGGGCCAGGCCATCTGCATTTCACACGCTGGTGCTTAAGCTGGCGACTGCATCAGCACTTGAAGTGTGGATGCCTCCCTCCGTGCCTGACCTTCAGTGCAGTAGAACGGTCCTATTATTATCCCATTTCACTGAGGAAAGTGTGTACAAATGCCAAGAAAGAGAAAGGGATAATTCATCCTGTCCAGCTGCAATTCCTAAGGACAATGCAATATGTAATTTACCCTGAACTCAACCTGACACATCATCATCAATTCCTAATCTAGTTTATTGCAATGTATATGTTCGCCTATAGACCCATGTGCACACGTGCACATGGGTTTATACTTCTTTATGTTCCGACAACTCACAGAAAGGTGGAGGAGATGCTATGCAAAAGAAAACAGCAAAGGCAGGATGGTGGTGGGGAGGGGGGGGAGAGAAAGGAGGGAGAGAGGATTTCAAATTATATCTGCAGTCTTGGAAACATTAGAATTTCTTTTCCTTGCCGGGACAGTGATGTTTCAACAATCTATACATATTGATTTAGGCTGATAATAAACAATTTGATTAGCCTCTATCTATAAGGCTGTCATTTCAATCACTGTCCTTGGCCCAATAGAGTGGAAGGCAATGAGCAGACACATATGGCCAGAGTTCTCAAAATAAGAAACTCAGCCCTGATTAGAGACTTGGGTTCAGTGAATTGGACAAGACAGCTCAGCTGCCAAGTTATTAACTCCCTCAGAAAATACTCTGCTCGCTCCCCCTGGGCCGGCCTGAATATTCTGATCTGGATCGATAAGCAATCTCCGGTGTGTACAAAATGCCAGCAAGAATCATTTGTCTCAGAGCAGCTTCCTTAGAAAAGGATGAAACACCTGCTGTAGAAAGGACTGGGCTTCTCCCTCCTTCCCTCCCTCCCTCCTTCCCTCCCTCCCGCCTCCGCTTCGGTCCTTTTCTCTCTCTCTCTCTCTTTCTCTCTCCCCCCCCTCGCTCTCTCCTTGTTTTCTTGCTCTCTTTCCCCCCTTCTTAACTAATGACCCATAGAGGAGCAAGAAGAAGGGGGGCGAATGGTAGGGAGGGGGTAAGAACCAGGCCTATTCCATCATCCAAGAAAGCTCTCTCAGGTTTGTTTTAATGATCGTAATGGGCTGACTTTCAATCTTCTCGAAATTATATCCATCATGCTTTCCCCGTGGCATGTTTAAGTAAGTAATATGAGTTGCCACAGAGTGACACCGCGGCACAGCCCTTGGCAAAGCCCGTCTCAGCGAAGAACAAGCGCAGCACTGCCTCTCCTCTCCCCAAATATTGCTGCCTGTTCTCTCCACCATCCCACCACCCCTTTTTTCTTCATTTGCTGCTGATGGGTTAAATTGCTTTCTTCCTGCCTTTTTGCTATCTGGCTTTTTTTTAAAAAATGCACAAGTACACCTTTTAAAACACTGCAAAAGAAATAGGAAGGAAGGTAGACCATGCATGTTTATTAGACCGTAACAAATATAGGTAGGTAAGTAGGTAGGTAGATAGGTGGCACCACACATCAAAAAGGATATAGTGAAACTGGAAAAGGTACAGAAAAGGGCAACAGAACGATGAAAGTGCTGGAACGCCTCCCTTACAAAATCAGACCGCAACGTCTAGGCCGCTTCACCCTTGAAAGACAGTGTTTAAGAGGGAACTTGATTGAAGTACGTAAAATCATGCATGGTATAGAAAAGGTGGATAGAGGACAAAGTATTTTCTCTGTCACACAACGCTAGAGCCGGGGGGGGGGGCACTCTATGAAGGTGATGGGTGGGAGAGTCAGATCAGACAAGGGGAAGGATTTCTTCCCCCAAAGGGTCATTGGTCTAGGCAGTTTGCTGCCAGAAGATGTGGTAACAGGTAGCCAAGACAGCTTTAAGAAAGTGTTAGACAAATGTATGGATGAGAGATGCATCAGTGGCTACTAGAATGGATGTCCCAGCACATCCTCCAGGCTAAGTAGACTTTTGGAGGGACTGAAGTGCAGATGAAGGTTTTACCTTTGTCTTCTGCTTGAGATGCCCATGAGCAATTGGTGGGCCACTGAGGGCAACAAGACACTCAACTCATCCAGCAGGGCTCCCCTTGTATTCTTGAGAGACAAAGAGACAGGTGCCCCAACTCACTTTTGGTGACAAGTTACAACCCAGAGCATGAAGTAGATCAGGCTTACTTCAGAATGCTCTAGAATAAACATAAATTGTTATGGGTTATGTACAGCACGTGTATTCTTGTGTTAATGTGCCTGTATAGATTGTGTATGTAACATGAACATTGAAAAAAACTAGGAAAAGGTTGAGCTGCTCCCTCTTTAACTGGACAAAAAGGGAAAGAGGTGCCTGAAAATTTTGCCCACCTGCTCATCCCACCCATCTCTTTTTTTCTGCCTACCTTGTTGCATGCTGACCAGGGACACGTGTCTGCCTGGAAGCCAGTCCATAAGTGGAGATGGAAGGCGCTATGATTTCCAGGTCTCCACTCCAGTCTAGAGGGGGGGGGCAGGGGGTGACTGGTTAACAGCTATTCGCACTTGCCCATTCACTTTGACTAGTGCAGTCTAACTTCCTAATGCAATTGCACTCCTTCATGGATGCATTCTGTTAATTTTCCAAGGACCTTTTGTAAAGAGTGCCTGAAAGTTAAGTATCTGAAAGCACCTCAGCAACAGAAATTCGATCATGTCACTTTTCATATTGGATATAGATATAGTCCATATCTCCACTTCCCTCCCTGGGGGCAACCAGACAGGGCATCAAGGTTCCGCTTTTGGCAGCACCAAACCCTCACCAAAACACGCAACACCCATAGAAGAAGAAGAAGAAGAAGAAGAAGAAGAAGAAGAAGAAGAAGAAGAAGAAGAAGAAGAAGAGTTGGCTTTTCTACCCCACTTTCCCCACCCTTGAAGGGGACTCAAAGTGGCTGATAAATCTTTCTATTCTTCTCCCCACAACAGAACACCCTATGAGGTTGGCAGGACCGTGAGAGCTCAGAGGAGAGCTGTGACTAGCCCAAGGTCACCCAGTTGGCTTTGTGGAGGAAGAGGAGGAGGAAGAAAAGTTGGCTTTGCTACCCTGCTTTTCTCACCCATTTAAGGGGACTCAAAGCAGCTGAAAAAGCTTTCTGTTCTCCCCACAACAGAACACCCTGTGAGGTAGGTGGGACTGTGAGAGCTCGGAAGACAGCTATGACTAGCCCAAGGTCACCCAGCTGGCTTCATGGGGAAAGGCAGAATCAAACCCAGTATTCCCAGATAAGAGTCCGGTTCCCAAACTGGCCTAAGTGTGTTGCTCACAAGAGGTGACCAGCATTGAAGGGAGTGATATTGTCCCTTGTTTACTACATTGACAGTCTCTTTGTGTGCCAAGAAGATCTAGACAAGGTTCTTCTACTGATGTATCCATACCCAGGCCCCTTCACCCTTGCCCTGAAAATATGGCCATAGTAGTTGAAGTACATATAGACTGGACAGTGCCAGATTTTAATTATTTATTTATTTTAACCAATCAATACTTTATAGTCTGATCAGAAAGGAAGGAAGGAACTAATTGCTCATCAATTCCTAGTTCTAGTTCTTTTCCCTCCCAGCATCCCTCACTTCTAATTAGGAACACTGGAAAATATCAAACAAAGCAGATATCTGGGGTAACCAATGCCAGCTTGTTTTAGGAAACAAATAGCCTTTAGTAAATGGGACAGAGTTCAGCAAGATGGGAAAAATAAGGCAGCACTAGTGAGTAGGGATGTGCACAAATATACAAAAAATTCAAAATTCAGTTGAATTTGTTCAAATTTGGACATTTGAGTTTGAATCACATGTCTATACATTTGAATTTAAACATGTGAATAATTTGTATGAATTATTTGGACTTTCATATGTGTACATATGTATCTGTACGCATCTTATTTGTATCCGTACACATTTGTACGGATACATACAGGATGAAAATGGGATGCATATGGGATAAAAACAGGATGCGTATGAACACATACAAATGTTGTTGACGTTTGTATCTTCAAATACTAATCAAATATTCGTACAATTAGATTAGAATCGATTAGAATCTTTGGATATTCAATTCGAATTGAATGCCAAAAATTGCATTTGTCCACACCCCTACTAGTGAGGGGCAAGAAGGAAAAGCTGTGAGAAGTGCTGTTTGTTGTGAGGAGAAGAACAAAAGCTTTGTCAGCTGCTTTGAGTCCCCTTAAAGCAACTGACAAAGTTCAAAAGCGGACAGTTCTGACTGAGTTCAAACCAAGCCAAGTGTGTTTCGGCAAGTTCACCCATAGAGCTTAATGAGGAGCTGACCCATCCGTTGCTCTCCTCATCCTCACAAGTGTGGAAGAAGAAAAGAAGAAGAGGAGGAGGAGTTGGCTTTTCTATCTCACCTTTCTCACCTTTAAGGGGACTCAAAGCAGCTGACAAAGCTTCTGTTCTTCTCCTCACAACAAACACCTTATGAGGTTGGTGGGACTGTGAGAGCTCAGAAAGAGAGCTGTGACTAGCCTAAGGTCACCCAGCTGGCTTTGTGGGGGAGTATGGAATCAAACTCACTGATTATGAAAAATGCTTCCCTCTTTCTCCCACCAGGAGAAAGAGGGAAGCATCAGCAAAAGGGCATTTGTTAACACAGGAAAGATAAAAGTAGTCCCGAAATTCATACATTTTCATCCCTTCACCAAATTTTAGTTGCAAATTCCTTGAGACAAAGATTTGCTGCAAAATTTTGTGTGTCTGGGGTGCTCTGTCCTTTCATCCAAATACCCTGAAATAATAAATAGTTAAAAGTCCTTGGTCTAGGGATATGCACAAATTGATTTTTGGGCATTCAATTCGCAATGAATCGAAAATTTGTATTCATTTGAATAGATCCCCTTCGAAAGTGGTAGAATTATATCCGATACGAATGAATACGTATCCAACACGTACCCGACATGAACGCATATGTATTGGATATGAACTCAGATATAAATGCATACGTATCCAATATGGACACATACGTATCAAATACGTATCCTATACATATCCAATATGTATCCCTTACCGAATGTCCGAACTATTTGTACGAATTTTCCAAAACATTCGTATTCATAAGAATGTTAATGTAAGAATGTCATAACACTCGATTCATGTACGAATGTCCAAATTTGTCTGAATTCATTTGTTACGAATATTCGTGCACATCCCTACCTTGGCTACGCCTTCACTTGAATCCTGCTTCAGTCCATCTTCAGGTCTGACTGCTCGTGCCTATTAATTTCTACCCAGGTCATCTGTGAACTTTCCACTGAGAAAAGTCAAAACGGAGGGCAGAAAGTCCACAAATAAAATAGATAGAAATGGAAATGGAAATGAGTGAGCAGTCAGACTTGAAGATAGACTGAAGTGAAAGTGGGACCACAGCTTCAGTCTGTAAGATAGAGGACCAGTTGGAAGGGATCTCTAGGGTCATCAAGTCCAATTCCCTGCTACAAATCACCTACATATTGCCTACATATTCCCTATGTATTCACTCTGAGCACATCAAATCCACTCTGAATCCACTCTGAATCTACTTGAATCCACTTTGGATCCATTTCAGATGTGACTGGGCAGCTACTTTCCCACCATCCCAGGTTCATGAATGTTATGAAACTTCCTACAAATGTACCAACATTCAAGGTCTTGGGTCTCTGTATGGGGTTATAATGACCTGGAAGGGACAGGTGGGAAATTTGGGGGTGCTCTTGGATTCTGTGCTGATGCTTGAAGCTCAGGTGGAGGCCGTGGCCAAGAGTGCCTATTCCCAACTAGGGCTGGTGCGCCAGTTGAAGCCTTTTCTGTACAGAGATGACTTGGCCAAAGTTATCCATGCTCTGGTAACCTGCAAACTAGACTTGTGTAATGTGTTCTACATGGGGCTGCCCTTGAAGACGGTAAACTGCAGCTAGTGCAGAATGCATCTGCTAGATCGCTGACCAAGACAGCTGGCCGGACGCACATCATGCTGGTCTTAAAAGAGTTGCACTGGCTGCCAGTTCACTACTGAGCCTAATTCAAGATGTTAACTTTGACTTATAAGGTCCTAAATGACTTGGGCCCCAAGTATTTAAAGGAACACTTACTCCCATATCGACCTGCCTGTGCCTTAAGATCTGGAGGGGAGGCCCTCATGGTTGTCCCACCACCTTCAGCAGCAAAAGGGGTGGGCATCTGGGGGAGGGCCTTCTCAGTAATAGCCCCCAGGCTATGGAATAGTCTGTCCCTTGAAGTGTGTCAACGGCTTTCATTCTACACATTTCAGAAGGCAGTGAAGATGCACTCCTTTGCCCTGGCCTTTGGTTAAATGGGAATATGCTTTCCCTTCTCATTTGCAGATGCTATTGTTTCAATACATACTGTTATTGTTTGATTTTAAATGTTGTTACCAGCCCGGGGACCTCTGGGTATAGGTTGGGCTAAAAATGGAAATAAATAAATAAACTTAACCATTTGAGCCAGAATTTCTCCCATGTCAGAAAGCTTGCATTTTAATAATTCTAATAAAATGCAAGCATAAATCAGGTTAATTTTTAAAAATAAAATAAAATAAAACCTGACAATATGGGAAGTAACAGCTGCAACAAATTAATTTGCCCTTGTAAGGAATACAAACTCTCATTCAGCGACTTATTGGAGAGATAAGACATGCTTTACAAGAGAAGCTGATGTTATGCTAATTTCCACTATTATACACAGATAATATTAGGGATGATGAAGGAAAGTGCCTTTAAACCAAAGTTTATCGCGTTTTCCCCTCATTTGCTACAGTTTTATTGTAGTGAAATACACTCATTTTAGCAGTGGGAAATCACCCTAAACAGACAGCAAAACAGTGGAGAGCCGTCACAATGCTGAGCTCAATTTCCACATGATATGCTCCAGAAGTAAAGCCATTAGACATGTTGGTTTATGTATTAAAACTCCCTCCAAATTTGATTGAAAACTGGCCTCTGATGGTTATGCGGCATTAGGCCCGATTTATCCATTGCTTCACATTGTGACTATTGATTGATTTTTAAATTAGATGAAGCCAATCGGTAAATACCACCCAATCAAGTCCTAAAAACATACAGGAGATTAGACAATTTAGGGTAATCAATGAAAATATTCTGTGATTTGCTACCACTCAATCCCTGCTATAAATTACAGCCATAACTCGCAAGTTACAAAACCATAAAACAAGGGAAATGTGACAAGGAAAACTATAAGAAATGAATTAAGGAGATGAAGAGGAACCACTTGCATTCCTAGCTAATGAGACAAAATTACACTTATACATATATTGCATTTCTGGCTTGTCAACAGTAATGTATGATAGGACGGTGTTGCAATTCACTCTCTGGGGTGTGGGGGAAAGAAGACACAGAGAAGGAGAAGGAGAAGAAACAGCAAAGTTCTCCTTTGGGGGCTGGTACAGTGCCTAATGTCCCTTCTCCTTAGGTGATGGCAACCTGAAGTAGCTTAGCTCATGGTGTGAAGGTCCTTTGGAGTGATCTGAAAGCTTAAGTAGGCTGCTTCCACACATCAGCAGAGCCGGGCTGGACTAAGGCATGATAATTTCATGGCTCCTACCTCCCAGCTCTTGTCAATCTTTCTGCCAGGGCTTAATAAGAGTAGCAATGTGTACGAATATTTATAACATTCAAAATTCAGCCAAATTTGGCCGAATTCGGACATTTGAACTCAAATTGAATGTTGGCACATTCGAAGATTGACATACAAATTTGAATGGAATGTTTTGATACATTCGTATGAAGCTTTGTATGGGATTCATATGCTATTTGTATCTATTCGTGTGGGAGTTGTATAGGATAGAACATTCGTATCGAATATGTATCCTACCACATTCAAAGGGGATCTATTCGAACAAATACGAATTTTCTTGCATTCAAATTGATACAAATCAAATAGAAAAAAAAATTGTGAACATCCCTACTCTGCACAAATCCCACCCGCCCTGAACCAGACAGAACTGGAGCCACTTCAAATGTTAGGTAGGGATGTACATGAATATTTGTAGCATTCAAAATTCATACAAGTTTGGCCAAATTTGAACATTTGAATTTGAATCGAATGTTGGCACATTTGAAGCTTGACATTCGAGCTCAAATTGAATGTTTCAATACATTCGTTTAAAGCTTCTTATGGGATTCATATGGGATTCGCAGGCACTCGCATGCATTTTTATAGGATTGAACATTCGTACTGAATTCAAATCCCACTACATTCACAGCAGATCTATATGAACTAATATGAATTTCCTTGCATTCAATTCAATGTGAATCAAATACAAAAAAGAATTGTGCACATCCTAGTGCTAGGCTTCAAATTCACTTCTAATCTCTGCCGCCGCCTGCTGGGCCTCCAAAACTAATCTGTTCTGGACGCGCTCTGAAGCTTCAACCAAATGCACAAAAACTTTCACTTTGCATGTGAAGATCAGTCTTCAAATAGAGCCAATACTGGATGAGAATGCAAAATTGCAAATCTTTGCAATTCATACAAATTGTCACGGTAACAAACATTGTCCACCCATCCTTAATTAAGAGAGATGAAGGAAATGGTCCCGGAAATGGACCATGTTCTGTCTGTGTTCTGGAATAGGCAGGCAAAGATCATGCCAAGTAAGTCATTCCTTCCTCTAGACCATAGCGACAGAGCAAGTTGAGCTGCACTTGAAGAGAAAGCTATGCAAAATCGCTGCTTCAAAGAGCAGCTCCCACCCTTTGAGTGATGGCCACCAATTTTGGTGGCATCAGAAAAAGAATTAGGCACAATCGTGAAAGACAGGGCTATCAGAGGCAGATAGTAATGATGACCCTAGAGGCTGGTGTTAGGAAGCATGGGTTGGGAGGATTTTATTCCAATCTTGTTCTTCTGGGCTTTCTGGAGCCATATGTCTGGCCACTATCAGAAGATGTGAGAAGCCTAAATGGGCCAATGAACTAAGCCTATGAGACTTATGATTGTGAGAACAGTAGATACCACTGCTCTAGAGATCTGCAAATCTAATTTGTCTTGGACAGTGCAAATTGAACCGTTCAGTATTACCTTGTTTGATTCAGACTGAACCACCTCTCTGTTCTAAGGAGATTGGCTCCGTTTCAATCATATCATACACAATTCAACCAAGCAGTTTAATTCAAGCTGTTCTAAAACAACCCCATCTGGTCTTTTTGCCATAACAGAGATGCACACAATTGTGCAGTTCTGCACATTCTGAGGTTGGAGGGGCAGAAGTGTGGAATTCTCAGTTGTAATAACAACAGCAACAAAAACTGAACCATTGATCAATCTGTTCAAATTCAATCTAGAACCAGGTCCCATCCCTGGTTCTAGATTGAATTGAACAAGTTCATGCACATTTCCGCACTGTTTGCTTACATGTTAGCTTCTATTTGGCAAGCAGGCATATAATGCATCTGGTGGGAATAATGATGAGATGGTCAAGCAACTGAGAAAATGGACTATGGGAAAGGTTCTTTCAAGCCTGATTGGTGATGTTTGTGATATTATTCCTGTAGAATTTCGATAAACAAATAAGAAATCCGAGACAGGAAAGTTCTACATACAGAAAACTTATTGGAAATATATTGGTGGCAGATGAATAAATCTAAGGAAGAGATCATTTCTGAAGTTTATCAAAAGAAAGAACATCTTCAGATCCTCCTGGCATCCTGACATCATGGGAGGCTACTGCTCATTGAAAGAAAGCTTTAGAATAATTGCCCAGGAGGTAACTAGAAGAAGTGTGTTTTACTTTATCATGGTATATAAATAAAAAGGGCAGGGCAATTAATCATAGAACTTCCTAAAAGTGCTTTTTATTTTGCCATTTAGTATGCCAAAAAGATCATTTTCGTTAATGTATATCCCCAGTATTCACATGATTTAATCCATCATGTTCTGTATTATGAAATTACTTTGTTTCACTTCCCAGTGCAGCTGAAGATCATTAACCCGCACTATTATCTAAGTCGTACATCATCCCAGGGTATTACCTCATACAGGGGGGAAAAAGCTACTTTCCTTGGCTACACATTCTGGGGAAGGAGTCATTTTTCCTGGATGGTGCTGACAGCTCGGTCTTCTTTCATTAGAAAGTGGATGGTTTTCCCCATTCGGAGTAGCAACCTTACCTGCATGGTTACTTCAGTTCTAAGCGCACTCCGCCCAGCCCATTCCAGAGTCTTGCTTTTAACATTTATATTTGATACGCAGGAACTGCTCTTACACTGGTATGAAACATTCTCTATGGGATAAGCTACCTGCTTTGAAGTTGAGACAAAAGGATGGCCATTAGATTTGCTTATCTTAAATCACCAGCATACAACTGCATGGTTTTAAGATGTTCAAAAGTGGAAGAACGGAGGGTTCTATCACCAGTTCTCATCTCACTTGTCACAGTTTTGGGTTGCTATGCCATGTTCCATAGTTCTGCTTTGAACAAAAGCTTTTGGATATGGTTCTGCTCTATCATCTTCAGGAGGGTATAGCTGCTAGAAGAGCCAAATGCAACTGGTGGTCCCATAGGTCTTGTCACCTCCATGGGAACCTCTGGGCAGTTTGCCTAGCAAAAATACAGAAGTGGTTTGCCATTGCCTACTCCCAGAGAGAGGCTGGGAAGTGAACCAATATTCACGCCATTCCAAATTTGTATGGATTTGTACAAATTTTGACATTCATGAGCAAATCAAATGGGGCCACATTCGGCAACAAATCAAATGGATTGGACCTTCATCGAAGATTCTGCCCTTACCCCCAAACATGGTCATGGCTACATCTTCCGTGTCCTCCAATACCATTTTCGCATTCATCCACTGCCTGCCAAAGTAGGCCTTCAGGAGCTGTGTTAGCACCTCCCCCTCCAGAAATCGCAGAGATTTCCAGATGTAGAGGTGTCTTGAACGTTAGAAAATCCGTATTCATCCGAACAGATCCCCTTAGAATGTGGTAGATTCACTCTGAATTCGTACGAATATCCAATATGCATCCGATACAAATGAATATGTATCCGATATGAACAAATACATATGTATCCAACATAAATGCATACGTATCCGATATGTATCCCATAACATATCTGAGCTTTGAAAGCGTCAAATCCAACCTGAATCCACTTTTAATCCGCCCTCGAACCATGTTGAATGCAATCGGAATCCATTGCAGATGTCATTGCCACAGCCGCTTTCCCGCCTCCTCAGTTTAACGAATGTCCGAACAATTTGTATTTGTACAAATGTTAATGTACAGATATCGTAACATTCAATTTGTGTACAAATGTCCGAATTCGGATGGATTTGTACGCATAACAAATGTCATGAATATTTCTGCACACCCCTAATGCTGATTCTTCCCTTCTAGCTTTCCAGTGGCCTTGTGTGGGTTATACCACTGTTGTAATTCACCAGCCCACTTTATTACTGGAAGTGGTGCTCTTTCTATTAGCAGAAATTGCATGCATTTTTTTAGATGTTTACAGAGCACCATTTTGTAATTACCCAGCGTGTGTCGTCAATGTGTAACTTATTAATTTTCAGAAGCCACAATAATTAGAAAAGGATTGACCGAACCAACTTTCACAATGTGGTCCATTGCCCATGATACATCTTCCATGAAGTATTTTGCAACAGGAACATCTATTCTCCAGCACATAAAGTTGCACAAAAACCTAAGCAAACCTTTGCCATCTTCTACATATCCCAACCTTCCTCAAGTGGTTAATGAACACCAGAAACTGCCCACACTTATTAGTTGCAGTTTGGCAGAAGCAAAGCATTGCCGTCAGCCACGCTATTTGCTCTGCAAATTAAATTTGCATTTTAGTATCCTTTAATGGGTTTGGGTCCCCCTTCCCCCCCCCCCCACTTTCTGGCCTCCTTGGGAACGTCTGGATTAGTTTTGGCTTATTAGCCTTGATTTGTTTTCTCATACACTGCAGCATAACTGTATATGAATTGTCCTGACCGTTCTATTAACTATCAGCTACAGGGTGGGGTTTGTCTTTAAAAAGAGAGAGAAGGAAACTTCCATTTTCTCAATGGAAATTGCTTGCTCCATTTACTTTGGTTGGTGCCCATGAACGAATCTGAAGTGGCAGCCTGAGGCAGTCAATCTAAGGTGGTGGCATTAAAGGGCAGCAAATGGTGAGCTATTCGGGTTAATCAAATCCACAGCTCTATAGATCTGCACCGATGTGACCCTTCCGACCCTGGAAAAGGCCGATGAAAATTCCACCGGGATTCAGTCGCACCATTTCCCATGGGAATTCTCAGGCAGCCTCAGCCTGAATCACCCATCCTAAGCCTCCAAACAGTTATGCAGCTTGCATGCATTTGAAAGCTGTTTGTGCACACACAAATATCCATGCAACAAGCAACTGAAATCCTCCTAAGTCCCTAGATCCTAAAGCACTGTGAGAAAAACAGGGGCATGGAAGAACCCCAGAACTTTCCATTCTCACAGGTTTTTTCATATAAGGAATATGCATCAATGTGTTATTGGGTGTTTTTCCACTGGCAGAAAGTACCCATTTTTGCACTCATTAAGGGCCCATTTGGGTGTGAGCTGGATGACCCCATTTCCACCACGGCACCCATTTGAGATCCAATTGTTTCCACTGCCGGTCGGGGAATCTGGATCAAATGGGTACTTTTCTGCCTTTAATCCAGATTTTCTGTAGACCCCTCTTCAGCCAGAAAATCCAGATTAAAGGGAGCCTGTTTCCAAAGGAAACAGGCAATCGGGTCCAGAGGAGGCTAGGGGGAGGGGATGCACCCATGGGGGGGGAGCCCCCGAAATCCCAGCTTTGAAGTGACTTTAGAGTCATTTCAAATCATTCCGGAAAGACTCCGAAGTCACTTTGAAGAGATCGGGAAAGACTTTGGAGAGGCTCCGGAGCTGTCAGCACGGTGCGTTCACTATTAGCACAGACCGCGTAGACTTCCCTCCAAAGTCCCTCAAAGCAATCGGCAGAGACTTTGAAGTCTCGCTGCCGGTCTCTCTGAAGAGATCAGTGCAGACTTCAGAGACGTTCCAAAGGGACTCCGGAGTGGCTCCGAAGTCTGCACTGATCTCTTCGAAGGGACTTTGGAGAATGCACCCCCCTGTCCCCCGAGACACCTGCGGTGATGGACAGACCCCTTGGGGGTCGATCCGGATTCCCCAGATGGGTGCAAAGGCGTTTCCACGGCAGAGAGGTTAGCACCCATTGCTAATGGGTGCTACACCTCCTGTGGAAACACATTGGGTGCTTCTCTTAATCCGGATCTGCTAGATCTGAATTAAGGAATGTACCCATTCCTTAGATCTGGATCTTCTTAGATCCGGATCTAAGAAGCGTGGTGGAAAAACACCCATTGTTTGCCCCTTATCAGTATGAATGAGAAACTAACTTTGTGATCTGTGGATGCATACAGGATCTACGGGATGCACACGGTGTGTATGGATACGAACAGATGTGTACGGATGTCAGGAAGATGCGTATGAGCATAAAAATTTGAAAGAATAGATTCAAATTTCGTAAGTACAAATCGAATCTTGTTAAACTTGAATTTAAAAGATTTGAATCGAATTGGACTTTCAGGTGTTTGATTCGATTCAAATAGAATGTCAAAAAACATTTGTGCACATCCCTACTCTTTGCCAGATGTTCACCACTTCTTCACTACCGGCCTCAGTGCAATTGGCCTCCGAACCCTGTTGCTTCCTCTATGTGTCTACATGAGGATGAGACAGAGCACCTCAGGGAACAAGGGGCCTGTGCGCAATTGGTCATATTCTGGAATAAATCTCAGGATAGGGATCTGTAGTCTGCATGCTAATGCAGACTCTGGCACTTCTCAGTTGCGTCTTTTATCCTGCACTAGCAAGTAGACAGCAGGCCCCTATTCTGGGATATATTCCGGAATAAAGCCAAGTGCAAATAGGCCCCTGGTGTCCTCAGAGTGGTCTCTCCTACCCTGAGGAACAGTGCTGTAGAAGGTACTTGCAGGCTCTCTGGTGCCCTATGCCTTGGAATGGAGTTTCCTCCTGGCTGACTGTATGGACACCGCTAGGCAGTTTTTACGGCAGAGTTGCAGAAGTGGTTCACCATTGCCTACTTCCAGGGAAAGTCTGAGGATCAAACCAACAATCTTCTTGCTTTCCAGGCAGTTTCCTCTGCCATTGAGCTATGGCCACTCCTTCATATTGCTATTTTAACTACACTTGACTTTGTTTTGAAACCACTTTGAAAATCTGAGCATGAAAAAGCAAAGTTTATGAACAGTGAAATGATTTAAATAATTAAATAATATGCTTTTCATTTTTCGTTGTTTAATCTTCAACAGGTTTCTAGGACCCCTTTGAACAAAGCCATTTTTTTTCTCCAGTTGACTCTCCAATATACTGGAAGAAACAACCTACCGATTAATTCTTGCCACTGCTACAACTACAGTCAGACCCCCCCCCATAACCACTGAATCGGTAACCACGGTTTCAGTTAACCATGGTTACCGGATCAGCCCCACCCACCTGCGGTGCCGTAAGGGAAAAGCACCGAGAACTGGAAGGCCTATTTTGGCCTCCGTATAGTGTTGGAATAGGCACGTGAGGCCACCAGAGCCCGTCCCAAAATGTAAGGTGACACGTGGTAGGCGAGTGGTAGGCATCCAGTGGCATCGCACACCTATTCCAACGCTCTCCAGAGGCCTAAATGGGCCTTCCAGAGGCCAGAAAAGCATTCCGGTTCTGGGGTTGCACTACCCAAGAACTGGAAGGCCTGTTCGTGATTATCCACAGTATCACGTAACCATGGTAGGAGACGGAACATATCCCCAGCAGACACGGGGGTCCGACTGTTTCTGATGAATTGTAACTCCAAGCTGTCTGGCCTTCGGCACCAAAACCCCTTGTATTTCTCCATTTGCTGCATCACTGCTAACATCCTAACTTGGCGAGTTATTTAGGGAGCAAATAAATCTTCTCAATGCCTTCCGATGCATTCTAATTTTCATTCATGCCTTACAGATAATAATTTAAAGAGCTGGTCACCACTTCCAATTAAGTATGGAGAAAATAGATCATTCCTATAATTTATGTCTGCAAAAGGTTGGGCTGGATTTGTAATTAATGTTTGCTCCTTTTAATGAAATACTCCAAAGGTCTACGCTTCTGTCATTCATGGGGGCAATTTTTCAATTGATTTGTAAAATAATACTTGAAAAGTAAATGAACTTTCTCTGACACAGAAATGTCTTACTCCGGTGGAAACAGTGATTGGAACACTAACAAAAGACCATCCAATAATGATGGAGGCTGAAGTTCTACTTCACTGGAATTCACAATCCTTGCTAAAGAGAAAGAAGTAATTAAGCTCCTTCAAAGTGCTTTTATTAAATTTAATTCTAGGGTGATTCTCAGCATATCTAAACAGTTTCAGTGACTAACTGCAGCACGCGAGTTAATGCACAGCTTCTGGAAGGGGCACTGAGGATATTTAGTGCATTAAATTCTCCCTCTGCCTGTGCCTTGAGATCTGGAGGTGAGGCCCTCCTGGTTGTCCCACCACCCTCAGTAGTAAGTTGGGTGGGCACCCAGGAAAGGGCCTTTTCGGTAATGGCCCCCCTGTTATGGAATAGTCTCCCCCTTGAGGTGCGTCACGCACCCTCTCTGTATACATTTAGAAATGCGGTGAGGATGCACCTCTTTGCCCTGGCCTTTGGCTAATGTGATCATTTTCCCCCACCGTAGATATTAGTATTTTAATATTTATAATACTTGCTTAAATATGCTGGATTTTTAAAGTTTTGAATGGATATCATTGTTTTAATCTGTTGTTTTAAAACTTGTAACCTGCCCTGAGACCTATGGGTATAGGGCCGGATATAAATGTAAATACATAAATAAAATAAAATAAATACAGGTTCAGGGTTTATGATTTTATATTCTTACACGTTTTTATGCACATTGTAGATGATCAGCATTCACTAGGGCAGCGATTCTCGAACGCCCCTCCCCCACAAATAGCCTCAAAATAGGGATGTGCACGAATGTTCATAGCACCTGAAATTCATATGAATTTGGCTGAATTTGGACATTCAAATTCAAATTGAATATTTTGATACATTCGTACGAAGCTTCGTATGGGATATGCATACTATTTGTATGCATTTGTATAGGACTGAACATTCGTTATCGGATACAAATCCTACCGCATTCAAAGGGGATCTATTCAAACAAATATTAATTTTCTTGCATTCAGTACGATACGAATTGAATTTAAAAAAATTCATACACTTCAAAATGAAAATGTATGGAGGACAAAGTTGTCAGAGGCTACGAGGCTTCATAGTTGTTGGATTGACTTTTTTCTTTTGGAAGATGTCTCTTCTAAAAGCCAGTTGCTAGAAGCCTGTGAGCAAGGCAACTTGTGTGCTCACGTCTTGCACGTGGACTTCTAACAAGCCACAGCCTACGGAACTTGGTGCGCCACTGGTCCAGTCTAGCAGAGCATTTCATACATTCTGCCTAGAGATATGCTCTTGAGATGTGCACGGATATTTGAAAATTTGAAAATTCATTTCAAATCTGTCAAATGTCAACATTCAAACTCAAATTGGATTTTCAAAAATCTGAATTTACACGTTCGGACAAATTTTGCATTTTCAAAAATCCGATACAGATTTTCAAATAATTTGAAAGAACAGATTCATATCTATCATATATGAATATGCATGAAAGTTATACGTATTTGTGCATATAATGCAGGATGAAAACGGGATGCATATGGGATGTATAGGGGATAAAAACGTATTTGTGCAAATTGGTATATTGGATACAAATCTTATCAACATTCATATATCTGGATACAAATTGGCCTTTCAAAAGTACGGATCCGGATAATCCGAATTCGAATCGGGTTTTCAAAAATCCAGATTTTTGAAATTCGAATTGAATTGAATTTTTGAATATTGGATTCAGATTGAATTTGAATGCAAAACATACATTCATGCACATCCCTAATCTGCACAGACAAAATCACGCCTGAAAATGTGATTGAATGTTAGAATTTGCAAATTCTTCTCATTGAATTGAACATACGGGCAATCAAATGTCCAAACATTCAAACGGATTGAACAATGCTCCTGGCTGGCTAATATGAACATTCAATCAAATGTCTGCACTTTTGCAGTATTTCACTCATGAAAATAGGCATTTTCAATGGTAAGAAAAACTGCAAAAATGCTTTATTGTGAATGCAAACGTTCAAACCTTCAAATAAGCAATTCAATGAACAAATTAATCTTCAGACATTGGCTTCGATTGCAGGTTGAATATTTATTTATTTTTTAGTCATGCACATCCCTCATTCTGCCCCTAGATCAGTTTCCTATGGACATGGCTGATAAAACCCTATATGCTTAAACAAAATTCTTTGGATGGATGCAGGCATAGGCTGGGTGGATGCTGACCCTAGAGGTATGTGTGGTTCCTTGGTGCATTGTAGGGATGGGCACAAATATTCAAAAATCCAGAAATCAGATTCGAATCTGATGAATGTCGACATTCAAATTTGAATTGGATTTCTTAACATTTGAATTTAGATATTTGAATGGATTTTGGCTGTTCCGAAACATTCGTTTGAATGATTCAAAACATTTGAATGTATAGATACGTAGGTATTACATATGTATCTGTACAAATATTATACGTATCTGTATGCATTTGTGCTTATAATACGGGATGAAAATGGGATGCATATGGGATAAAATGGGATGCATACGAAATGCATACGAAATGCATACAGATACGTATAACACATACGAATGTAGTCGACATTCATAACTTTAAATACATATCTAACATTCGAATAAATAGATTTGAATGTTATGGATTCAAAACAGGTTTTTTAACATTCTGATTTTAAACATTCAAATCGAATTGAATGTTTGGACGTTCATTTCGACTTGAATTTGAATGCAAAAATAACATTTGTGCACATTCCTAGTGCACTGATGATGAAGAGTTGGCTTTCCTACCCTGCCTTTCTCACCCATTTAAGAGGACTCAAAGCAGCTGACAAACCTTCTGTTCTTCTCCCCACAACAGACACTCTGTGTGGTGGTGGTGGGGCTGTGAGAGCTTAGAAGAGAGCTGTGACTAGCCCAAGGTCACCCAGCTGGCTACCTGGAGGAATGCAGAATCAAAACCCATGACTGCATACTAAGAGTCCAGTACCCTAACCACAAGACCAAACTGCCTCAAATGAGGCATGTCTTTTTGCAGCCAGTGACTATCTGCCCCTATGCCTGCCCGCCTGCCCTTAAAGCTATGAGCTGCCATGGTTCGAACCACACTATGGAGACTCAGCTGGAGTCTGTGTCTGTGCTTGTGACAGAAAGGCAATTTGCATAACTGGAGCTTTTGCTATATTTCATCTGAAACTCCTTTTTAAATTAGACTGGTGATTGCAATTTTTCCTTGGGTTTGACATTGAAAATAGAGCTAATTTTTGCCTGACATAAAATTGATTTAGTTCCTTATCCTAGAAAAGCAGGCAGCTTTCTCTGCCTCTCTTTTCCAGACACACACACACACACAAGTATTTTCTTTTCTGTACTGCATTAATTCAAAGAAGCTTTTTTGCTAGTGCTAGCTGAAGATTAGATGTTAGACAAAAGGGGAAACCACTATTGGCTTATAGAAGAACCTGTGCTTTGCTGTGATGCTTCTCCCTCAAGCCCTGGAAGAACAGCACAATGTTCACAGTAGGTTATTGTAGTCAAAACACAAATCCACAGGATAAATGTGAAGAAAGAAGTTTCCTACTTTCCACACGTGGCCTTATTCCAGTATATATCCCAGAATAGGGGCCTGCCAGCCACATACAACTACAGACTATGGTAAGTCCCAGGTGGGACCTTCCATAGTCTGCACTAGTATACAGATAGCAGGCCTCTATTCCGGGATACATCCTGGAATAAGGCCCAGTGTGGAAAGAGCCTTATATTTTGCAAATTTGCAGCTGGTTATCAGTTGCCAGCATCTCCATCACCAGTTGGTGTAATTCTTCATTCTTTCCCATCACATTTGTGTCGGTCAACAATGCCTCTTTTCATAGCAAGTGGACCATCCCAGGTCCTATGAACAATTAGAGATCTAACACTAGGAAATGGTCATTTGCTCCATTGGGGATTCCAAAGACAGAGGTCAGATCTCCACTTATCCAGCAAGACAGATTCTTCAGAGGTGTGAGGAGGCTGGATCACTGCAATCGCTGTCCAACAGAAGGCTACCTCATGCCCCTTTTAGAGCAAGGAGGTATTCTTCAGAGCTGTACTCCAAAACACTTTCACTGAGGATGGTGAAATCATGCCTCCACAAAATGGCACCTCTGTTGGTGATCACATCTGGAATGAGTCTTGAGTCACTTCCTGTCACCACTAGTGAGGACGTCTGTGGCAGAGACATGTTACAAAAAGTTTGAGTCTGAATTCAACACCTTGCCTGTTCCATATATTTCACCCATCCTTTTCCATTTCTCCTTTAATTCTCTGTCCACTCTCTGCCCCGTAAACCTTGCTCTGTTATTGCTCAGTCTGAAATGTCTTCTGTTTCATTACATAATACCTCCATCTTTCCAGTGTCCATTTCATACCATCTTTCCACCCATAAACTATCACATAGCTTGAACCCCAGACCTCTCATCAACTATTTACCAGTTAAAATCACTTTGTGGGCCATCAATAGCAGAGGCACCACAATCTGGGAGACCCTGTTTGAGAGCAATCTGTGGGTAAGATCAAAAATGGGCAAACTCTTTCCTCCTTGCTTTATTGCAAGCTGTTCTCAAACCATAAAAACACATTTTCTCCCTGAGTTAGCGCACTGCAGATTTTCCCTTAAAGAGGTGCTTTTCAAACAAGCTATTAAAATACTAAAGAAAACATTGATTAGTTTTAAATAGCAGCTACAATTCAAGCACCTACACAGACAAGAGAATTTGCGTTATAGGTTAAGCCGTTGTGTTTAACAATTGATGGGAAAATACAATACAGAGGTTTGTAGGCGAAGACTGAAGAAATGTTGTTCTTTAACTTGTGTGCGTGAGTGTGTGTATGTGTCATAGCAGCTAAATTACTTTTAACGGATTGTATTGTGACTGAAAACATACACATACTTCTTTTCTGCTTTTAAAAATGTTTCTTTTAAAATTTATATATAGTCGAGGTTATTTTTCAAGCTAAAATGCGTATAAGATAGATTTGCCATATGGTATCCAGGTTTGGTTCATAGTTCCTTAATATTTGTGGAACTCTTCCTTGTACGCAGCTGCTAATATTATAAGGGCCCTTATAAATACCATTTGGTGGAGCTTTAGTGTTGTCAAGACGCATCAGAGATCTGCTACATTTCTTTTAATCCCATAATGCATTGGGTGAAAGGCAGCTATTGTCTCATAGCTCATAAAGTCAGGTAGATTGGAGTCTGAAGATATGTGAAGTCAGCACTCTGGTGAGGCTAAATTTAGTATATGTTCTGATGGGAGACTTCCTTTACACAACTACGCACCCTTGGGATATGTGACAAAAGAAGGGTGGATGCAAATATACAATTGAGTAGGGATGTGCATGAATGTTTATGGGGCATTTGATTCAAAGCAAATTGAAAATCTGTATTCGTACAAATAGATTGCATTCGGATGTGGTAAAATTCTATTCGATATGAATCTATTTGGATGTATTCCTATGAACATTTGTATAAATGAATACTTACGAATGAATACATATCTGATACAAATTGATACATATCTGATACGAACAAATGCGTAACTGATACAAACAGATAAGTATTTGATATGTTTCCCCAGTTTAACGAATGTACCAATGTCCGGAAACATTCGTATTTATTCGAATGTTAGCATACGAATATTGTAACATTCGATTTGAGTTCAAATGTCCAAATTTGGCCGAATTTTGAATGTTACGAATATTCATGCCCATCCCTACAACTGAGCACTTCTTCCTATAATGAGAACTTTCCTTGCCATGGGGTGAGTAGCTCTCGGGGGTGAAATGAGCAGCATCTCTAACTCAGATGGAGATAATTTCCAGATGGGCAGAGATGGGATCCATTCCTGGACCAGAACTCTTGTTTCATCCCAGGATCAGGAAGGGGGGGGGGGTCATTCACACAACCTATGCATCCCAAGCTTTGCAAACTCCAAGGCCAGGAAACAAAAAGGACCCCAGAGTCAAAGTTTCCATCCAAGGCCGCGAAGTGAGGCACCAGTAATAGACTCAGGACTTCACCATTTTGGGAGCCTTGCTTAATGCCACTGGGTAGAAAATCACAGGTAGGTAGGTCGTGTGGCTGCTCACTGGTCCTCTGCAGGGAGGCCACAGGAGTGGACCAGGACTGCAATTCCTTTTCACCACTCTGCAAAAAGGGCACTTCTGGGATCAGATTCCACCCAGGAGCAGGTTGAGGACCAAACAAGTGCAATAACATGCAGTAAATGCACTTTAGGTGCCCTTTGGGCATGGCCAAATTTGCCCATGCCACTCCTGCCTTAGCAGTCCAGAGCTTGAGTGTTCATTCTCTTTCTCCTTCACATGTTTCAGTCAAGCATTGCAATCCACTAGGTTCAGGGATGCAAATTTTTATGCAGGTTTGTATAGAATTTCAGGCTTATAGGTCCCTTCCGGACTAGTGGAAAAAATATGCAGTCATTAATAAATTCACCGCTCACCTGGCTCTGAACTCACGACGCATTGTCCCCACTCCAAACGGAGGTCCGCCCCTTCCTTCTCAGCAGCTGTGAGACTTCCGTGGCACATGTGGTGAGGCGCATGTCACATGGGATAGGGCAGCCAATGGGAGCTGAGCTGCAAGCTCAGCTCTCATTGGCTGTTTCTTGCTGTCCTGTCAGGATGCCAGGAAACTCCAAAATTACCTGATACTGCAGAGTGAGTGTTGATCATTTTGCAGCAGGAAAATCCGCAGCAGCAGCGGCATAATGCACTCCCACTATGAAGTATCGGGTGTCAGGCATGATGCCCAAGCACCAACTGCATATTGGAATGTGCTGCATCCCCCAGTCTGGACACACCCATACTGTGTCTCCTGACTCAGTGGTATCCATCAACAATATAAAGGTTTCAAATGCAGAAAAGAAGTAAACAAATAGGATCAATGTCCTACTCATAAGGTGCAGCTCTTGGGCAGAGAATGTATGTCCATCCATCCATCCATCCATCCATCCATCCATCCATCCATCCATCCATCCATCCATTTCTGTCCTGATTTCCTACTCACCCAAACAAGCCCAGATCAAACAACAAAACAAAACAGATTAAAAACAGTTAAAATCCATATTGCAAGCTGATAAAGAAAAATAAAATAAAAGCCCACGGAAACAAAACTTGCCTTGCCAGTGAAAAATTTAAGAAGTACCAATCAAGGGGTTAACCTGACCACTTTCCCAGTATATATATAGAATATAAACCATCCTGCGGAGTCCATGTCAATATAAGCTCATGCAAAGGGGGGGAGGGAATGCAACTGTGAAATCATTCACTGCCCATTTATTGTTGTATTCCATATTACGTCTTCTCTCCCCTCCCCCCTGAAAAAAAATCCGATATTCCTGTTATTGAAGCACTTATTAAAAGCTTGACTGTAAAATCTTTGCTTATCCAGAGATCTATTTTTAATCATAACTGTTTACAATGCTTAATCCTCCCCAACAACTTAAAACACTTTACACAAAATAATGTATTTTCAATAAACTGAAATATTAACCAATCATATGTAATGGTGTGCAGCCCTGGAGAACAGATTTTCCCGCAAGTCCTTGGGGCTTCATATCAATCGAAAACGCCATCGACTGGCCTGCCTTGCGTTCGAATTACATTGCATTTGGATCAAAAAAAAAAATGAAAGAGGGAGAAAGTTCTCATTACGCCTTTCTGACATTAATTTGAGCATTTTTATATGTGTGTCCTATTAAGTACTTTAAGTGCTTTTTGATAATTGTGCTTTGTAGTTTTTTTACAGCACTTCAGCCAATTCCCAGTTCAATTTTCTCTTTTATCCAATGTTTGAAATATTGATTTCTGACAGATAAAAGCAAACCTTATAATCTCAGCAACACGCAATGGGTGAGCAAGACAGAGCTCAGAAGGCCATTGGGGAATGACCAAATTTGAAGCTCGTCTTTGTTTTATTACATTTATCAAGCAAATTTACTTAATGGTTGCTTATATTTATAGTTTTTTAAAAAAATGAAAGGAAGAAAAACAAAGAAAGGAAGAAAACCAAGCAACTTAGCTCTGTTGGCAGGCAATATTTCCAGTTCCTGGTATACGCTTCTTTCTTTTTTGCATTTAGTAAGATAAAAGCAGAAACTCCCTCCGTGGTTGATGATTACGGCAGCTTAAATTCCTGTCAGTTTGTTCAGGGTAACTGTGATTTATCTGCTGCAGCTTGCGGAGAACGCTTTCTTTTCTTTTTTGAGTTTGCACGGGAAATTGACAGATCAGAATAGCAGAGAGTAGACAGTATGGTTGGATGTGAAAGACATTAAGAGATGTCTAGTTTAGATGAAAAGTGCAAGTTGTGGCACTCGGAAACCTTAGGCATTCCGATTCAAGCATAAGAACATAAGAGAAACGCTGCTGGATCGGGTCACAGATTGTCTAGTCCAGCATCCTGTCTCACACAGTGGCCACCAATTGCTTCTGGGTATCTCAAGCAGAAGACAAAGGGAACATCTTCATCTGCTCTCAGCTTCCTGCAAGTGGCCCTTTGGAGCCATCCTGCCTGTCTTTCCAACCTGAAGGTGACAGCTAGTCACCAGTTCTAGTACCCATCGATACACTTGACATCCATGAATTAAGAGAAACTCTGATGCATGAGGACACGGCCCATGTAGTTGAGCATAGTGTGTCACACAGTGGCCACCAACTGCTTCTAGGCATCTCAAGCAGAAGACGAAGGCAAAACCTTCACCTGTGCTCAGACCCTTGCAAATGGCTTTTAGAGGCATTCTGCCAGTCTCTCCAGCATGGTAGCCATTGATACATCTATCATCCATGAATTTGTCTTAACCCTTTATAAAACACTCACTCTGGTGCTCATTGCACATTGAAACCTGAAAAACGAAGTCTCACAGAAGTTTAATACACACACACGATATAGAGTGAGGTCCAAACTACTTCTGGGCCTCTTCCCTCCACACTGTGGCATGGAAGAAAGAGGCCACGTCCATGCTAGCCCACTATGTCCAGGCTGTGTAGTCTGGTGTAGACAGTCAAATGGCTGCCATGACTTGGATAATGATAGCCTCTTAACAGGTCTCCTAGAATTCCACAGACCTTTGGATTTCTCTGGGACCTCAGAGTGAAGAGTTGTGTGCAAACAAATAACAGACAAATAAGTAAATACTCTTAAGTTTAGGCATCTCTCTTTAAAAGATTATTTCAGATTTCAGATCTTTGGGTGTTCTTGGAAGACATTCTTGGATGCAGTGCTGATCTCTAGATTGATTCTTTGGTATCTGCTGCTGACCAAAACAAGGAGAGTGAGGTGATCCAATTACAGTATCAGCCCAGATAGATTTGCGTAGGGCTGCATGAAGCACCCCTGGGTTCTGTCAACATTTCCTGGTTTCCATAAGGTAAGCAAAGAGATCTCCAAGTGTCCAGAGTTTGATCTCTTTACACTTCCACTTACAGAGAAGCGGGCTAATCGTTAGAGGCCATTCTCGCTTTGGGCCACATTGGTCACACCTTTCTCCATGATCAACCTCCACAGAGCTCTTGGCTCTCCACCCCTTTGGCTCCATCAAGTCTACCTCCTTTCTTATTGGATGTCGTTGTGCCACTTAAAGGAGGTGAGGGTGTGTGTTTGCAGTTCTTTTTTAAGCTTGCTCCCCCATGAGATAGAGGAATCATACGCATAAACTGAGGAGAGAAGGGGAGGTGCCTCACGAACTCTGCCCGTGACGATTGGCCAAAGGAAAGACTGGACCCACCCACCGCATCACAGTTCAGCCTCCTTTAGCCCATCCCCTCACTCACAACTGAGGAAGTGAAGACAGCCTGGGATGTCAGAATGGGCTGTCCTCCTCAGTCCTGTAAAAATGAGGACTCCAGTTAAGACGGTCTAACAGGAGCAGGTTGGCTTGGAAAACCAATTGAATAAAAATAGTGTAACACGACCTTAAGACAACCTGGGGTCGTCCTAGACTACCAGTGTGACCCAGACCTTGGTAGTGTCAGGAGAACTTGAGCATCATGGGGGAGGAGTGACTTTGGTACTATGGAGCCTTGCAGCTCATTCAGAGCTTCAAAAGCAAATACCATAGCTGGCTCTTGTTTGTTGTAGTTTTGGGCTTGTTATGCTGCATTCCATAGTTCTATGAACCTGAGCTTTCGGATATAACTACTTTATCCATCTTCAGAGGATCTGACTTTTGCAACTTGCATTTGACTCTTCTAGAAGTCAGATCCTCTGAAGATAGAATTTGCAGCTACAGCCGAAAGCTCACATCCACAGAAGAATTATGGAACATGGCAGAACAACCCCACAACTGCAACAAGTGAGACTGTACCTGGCTGTAAATGCTTGCAGTCCACCAGCACCACTGAACACTGGCCTACCCCAGTTTGGACTAACCTGCCAGGTAGTCCCTGCAATCTCCAACATTCCTTACATGAATATTTCCCAATCCAAGCTAGAAATGCTGGACATTGAACCCTGAACCTTGAGTACACGCATTGCTGCAACTTTTCCGTTTTAAGAGCTTCTTAGACCGGTCTAGGTTTCCGCCTGCATAAGAACTAGAGATGTGCAAAAATGTTTTTTTGACATTCTATTCGGATTGAATAGAATACCCAGAAATCCAATTCAATTTGAATCTTTTAAATTTGAATTTAACAAGATTCAATTCAAATTTAACAAATTTGAATCCGTTTGTTCAAATTTTTGATTCGAATCTGCACATATGAATGTTGACAGCATTCGTAGGTGACATACATATCTTCCCCACATCTGTACGCATCCCATAGTTATCCCGTATGCAACCCATTTTTGTCCTGTACAGATCTGTACAGATGTGGGAAAGATGCGGCTCTTCAAATACGCATTGTGTACGGACCCATACACATATGAACGTCTGGATAATTTGAATGAATAGATCTGAAATTCAAAATTTGATTCAAATGTTTACATTCAAATTTTGGGACATTCATTTTCGAGTTCAAATGTCAAAATTTGGCACATTCGATTGGATTTCGAATGCCTATGAATATTTGTGCACATTCATAGTAAGACCCTCAAAGCTTCTTCTCCCTTTTTATGTCTACATCCCCACATTCTGGTATATGGGCAACACTCAGTGCAGGGCATTATCTCTCTCTCTCTCTCTTTCTTTTTTTTTTTTAAAGGGAAAGCAAATCTTTGTTGTTATGGACTGGCACTCTGCCAGCCACTTAGCAATTAAAGGTTTAATTTCCCAGCAATTAAAGTTTTCATTACTAAGCAATTAGCACTTAAGGTTTTACATGATAAGCATTTAGCTGAATTCCGAGGCTGCCTGGAGTTGGGGCTGGGCACAGATATGGTGGAAACTGGAGACAAGTTGGAGAGGGTAAGAGTGAAAAATGGCCTCCATAAATGTAGATATTCTGACAGTCAAGAGATTCTCCAGTTCACAATAATGAAATAAGAGTATGTTGTTGAGACAGAACCATCAATGCATTCATATATTCAACTTCAAATCTACCCTTGAAGCACATAGGTAGAAATGCCAGAGGTGTCCTTGAGTCAAGCTTAGGTCCTAGAGCGACATGGACACATCTTGTTCTTCTTCTTGAAAACAAAAGAAAAGATAAGCAATTCACCACTGCCCTTTTCCAGGGATATGGCAAGGACTGAGTCCTGAACCATCCATAAACAAAGCAGATGCTCAAAGAACACATATCTACCGCGCCAACAGTCATTGTGATTTGGAGATCAACTCCTGATGCCTGGGGACTTTCCCAGCACAATTCCACTCCATCAGACTTAATCGTGTGGAAGACTGGAGAAACCTGCAGAGGGACAGATGTTCTCACGTTGTTGGTTTAACATCTGACTTGCCTTATTTATGTTCCAGTGTGGGGTCTCTACCTACCAGCCATGTATTTTAGAAGTCACCCATAAAAATGCATTTACACATCTTTTTGCCCACTAGGCACATTCTCACCCCAAACAATGAATATTTGCATGTTATTATCACTAATCGATACTTTGAGGGACTTTTCCCTCCTGAAAATATGCCTTTCTGCAAATATATTTTTGTTAAGAGAACCATGCTCAAAAGTTCAGAGTTGTGCAAATTTCTAAGATACCTTGTAGTTTCTTCCGCATATTTTCCCACGATGTGTGAATTTTGTAAACGTTCTCTGACCCATACACATGCAATGAAACCCTCTTTCCATTCTCTGTTTATCTCCCACACGTTTCCCAAGCAGAGCTGGGCTGGCTCTAAGGTGGTCAAGCCAAGCAAGGTGTTCACTTGCTCTGTTGCTTCCCAGAGTGTAAGGGCAGCATAGTGTTGACACAACAGTTGGCCTACTCCATGACAGGATCAGACCACCTTAAAGCAAGTCCAGGGAGGAGGAGGAGTTGGCTTTTCTACCCCACTTTTCTCACCCATTTAAGGGGATTCAAAGCTGCTGACAAACCTTCTGTTCTTCTCCCCACAAGAGACAATCTGTAAGGTAGGTGGGGTTATGAGAGCTCAGAAAGAGAGCTGTGACTAGCCCAAAGTCATGCAGCTAGCTTTGTGGAGGAGTGCAGAATCAAACATCATGACTACGAGATATGAGTCCGGCATTCTAACCTCAAGATAAATTGGTAGAACTCCTATGATTTTTCTGGTCTCCTGATTCAGGGATCTGTTACTCATCTGAAGTTGCCCGCTCTTGAACAGAATGCTAAGTGGGGAGAAGTTTTTCTGTTTTAAAACCTACATGTTTAAAAGCATGTTGCAGTTGCTCTTTAATAGAAAATCAACATTGCAGTGCCACGTGTGCTACGACAGATGTTGCTGAAGCAGAAAATCTTGGAATGAAACTAGCAACCTCAGCCATATTGTTCCAGCTGTTAGGGCTGAGCATGAATATTCGAATGCATTCAAAATTCGATTGAAGGGACTGAATTTCGACATTCAAATTCAAACCTAATGTCCTTAAATTCGGATTTAAAGTTTTGATCCAAATTTCTAATCTTGGATCTATTCATTCAAAATATTCGGACATTCGCATGTGTACGGGTTCATGTGTGATGCGTACTTGAAGATCCACATCTTTCCCGCATCCATACGTATTTCTACAGATCCGTATGGGACAAAAACAGGTTGCACACAGGATAACTACGGGACGCACACAGTTGTGTACAGATGTGTAAGGACCCAGGGTAGATGCGTACGGGCATCTACAAATGATGTCGACATCCGTAAGTGCAAATTCAAATGAAAAGTTCAAACAAATAGATTTGAATTCGCTTAATTCAAATCGAATTTTGTTAAATTCAAATTAAACAGATTTGAATCGAATTGCATTTTCAAGTGTTCGATTTGAATCGTTGAATCCCAAAAACTGCATTTGTGCACACCCCTACCACCTGTATTAATTTAATCATTGATTTCTCCTCCTCCTCCTCCTCCTCCTCTTCCCCTTCTTCCTCTAAGATTTTGAATCATCCAGGATGCCTCTGAGCTGTTCAGATAAGCGAAAGGTTGTGGCACAGAAAGAAAAGTCACCAGAAAGGAAATGTGGGGTCACGGGGAAAGTCCAGAATACCTTTAGCTAATCCATTCTGGAATGGTGAACTCAACGGGCTTAGCTCTGAGTCCCTACAGAAACCAAAGAATCTCCTGACAAGGCCTCAGCTGTTCAAAGTTCCAAGCGGCAATCAGAGCTCGGACTTTTTATTTTATTTTTTTAAGAAACAGGAGAAGATGTGACCTGAACGGCAACGTTACTTTCTTCATTATTCTTTTTAACCAAAACAACACAGAATGGATTACAAATCCCTCTCTTTCACTTTCTCACTCACTCAAATGGGCAATAAAGATGAAAGCACTCAAATTGTAGGAGGTATTTTATTTCGTATTGATTTTTTATTTTATTTTTTTCGTCGCCGTCATTGCCGGAGCCTTATTTACCAATATCCAATCCGAGCCACCCAGAAGATATAAATGAAGTTCTCTAATTATACACGAGAATGGCTTGCTGACCCCTGGATTGCAATATCTTGTCTCTTTTGGCCTTCCTGGTACAATCCGGCCTAAAGGATGAAATTGCATCTCCCCCCCCCCCTCCAGCTGTTGAAAGAATGAGGCGGTATCGGGAGCTAGTGAGGCATGGCACAATGTCACTGTTCACAGCTTGCAATAATTTACCCATTTTCATTTTGTTTGATTTTATTAACACCTGAGTCTCTGGAGGGAATCACTGAGGAAAGACCAGTTGAGCTGTCATATGCTGATTGCAGGCCTGCCCAGCCTCCAAAGACTACCAGAGCTTCCTTTCTGCTAAGTCCGATGCTTCTTATTCAAACTTCTTATTCACCACCCGGGAAAGGGCCTTTTCGGTAATGGCCCCCAGGTTATGGAACAGTCTCCCCCTCTAGGTGTGTCACACTCCTTCTCTGTATACATTTAGGAAGGCGGTAAAGACGCACATCTTTGCCCTGGCCTTTGGCTAAGGTGAGCATTCCCACACACACATTGTAAATATTCGTATTTTAATATTTTGAATACGTTTTTAAAATATTCTGGGTTTTTTGTTCGTTTGTCTGCTTGTCTGCTTTTAAGTGTTTTTATGGATATTATTGTTTTAACCCGCCCTGAGACCTACGGGTATAGACCTACGGAATTAAATAAAGGGATGGGCTGGAAAATTGAGTTCTTAGGCCTTTCTGCACTTACCTGATTAGGCTGCTATGAACTAGTGCTGGTAAACTTCTGCTGAAGGAGAACTCATTCACAGTCAGCATGAGGAACTCTTCCCCAAAGCATCCATTACAGGCCAGAAATGCAAATGGTTCTCCCGTTTACCAGTCCACGCTGATGCCTCAAGAGCCAGATGTTCCACCTCCTTGCTGCTGCAATTGACTGTTCAGACGCTGTTGCAAGAGGGGTGCATTTGATCACAGGCTAACCAGTGATCGAACACCCCTCTTGCGATTCTACTATCGATTGCCACTCCCGGGGATCAGAGGGCCAATCAAAGCATGGGTGAGCGATCAATCATGGCCGCCAACACCACCACACCTGCACGGACACTGTGTTCCCCACCCACCAAATGCAGGGAACCAGACATAGAGCGAATGGTCATGCTGGACATTTCAGGTAAGTTTTAGGTAAACATTGGTTAAGGCGTGGAGCACGATTTCAATCAATGATCAATCATTAGTGAACTTCTGGTGAGGGTGGGCACACTTGGAGGCTGTAGCAGCGTAGTCAATGTGTGTATGCTCTTCACCAGACATTCACTACTTCTTCACTACCTCTTGTATAAATTCTGAAATACATGATCCACTGATCCTTGGTATCTCCTTACGTAGATTTCTCAATTTTCATGAAAATCCAGTGGTACACTTTTTTGGGGGGGGCATTCAAATGTGCACAAGAGGGTAATTCCTCACTGTCAGGGTTCCAGACCAGCAAGTATACTAGGAGGCTCTCTTTCACGTGCTGGTGTTGGCTAAGAGAGGTCCACACACTAGGGATGGATGAAAAATATTTGCTACCTTTCAGTTCACTGAATTGCAAATCTTCACATTTAAGTTGAATATTGGCTATATTCAAAGACTGACCTTCGTATGCAAAACAAAAGCTTTTGTGTCTTTGTTTGAAGCTTCAGAGCAGATTCAGAGCAGATTTGGAGGCGTGACTGGTGGCAGCAGGGATTCAAAATGAATTCAACTTCCTGGTTGTCCCACCACCCTCAGCAGCAAAATGGGTGGGCACCCAAAAGAGGGCCTTCTCAGTGATGGCCCCCGGGCTATGTAATAGTCTCCCCCTTGAGATGTGTCAGGCTCCTTCACTGTATATGTTCAGGAAGGCAGTGAAGACACACCTCTGTGCTCTGGCCTTCAATGAAATGGGGACACACTTTCCCTCCCCACTTGCACACACTGTTGTTTTAATACATGCTCTTATTATTTTAATATATTTGATTTTAAATGTTGTTACCTGCCCTGAGACCTTCGGGTATAGGGCAAGAGATAGATAGATAGATAGATAGATAGATAGATAGATAGATAGATAGATAGATAGATAGATAGATAGATAGATAGATAGATAGATAGATAGATAGATAGATAGATAGATAGATAGATAGATAGATAGATAGATAGATAGATAGATAGAGAAAGAAAGAAAGAAAGAAAGAAAGAAAGAAAGAAAGAAAGAAAGAAAGAAAGAAAGAAAGAAAGAAAGAAAGAAAGAAAGAAAGAAAGAAAGAAAGAAAGAAAGAAAATTTGAAGTGGCTTCATCCACACAAATGTGAAGTTCCATCCCAGGCACAAAGCAAACAGGGGTGGGGGTGGGGATCGTGCACATGTGGAAGGAAGTTTCCCATAGACTCCAGCAGTCCTAGGGCATTTGCTGGACCAGTATACCAACCAGTCCCATTTCACACAGCGAGGAAGAACATGCTGAGTCTGTGTACATATACGGCCATTATATGCAACGCAGTTCACTTCTCACCTGTTCATACGAAAGAACATATGAATGGAATCCACTGCGAGAAAGAAATTACAGCAATGCTAAAATGTGTGAATACAGAGAGCTTTCCCAGAGCAATAAATGCAGATCAAGCCAGCTGCCCCCCAACTTCCAAAACCCCATAATCCATTAAAATGTATTAAAGGAAGAGTAATAAAAATTTAAACAGTGGGTGCAAATGAACCGTTCATACAGGAAAGGCCTCAGCAAAGAGGGATGTTTTCAAAAGGTCCACGAAAGTTGGTAGCAGTGGTGACTCACAGATATCCGAGGAAGGAGAATTTAGGGTAGCTTCCACAACAGAGAAGGCCCAGCTGTAGGTAACCTTAATGTAACATTCATTAACTAGCAAGGATGGTCTAGATTCTGTGAGTGATCTTACAGGGTTTCTGGAGATGAATTTTGGTGCCCTAATGTAGTCTTGGTTTGAAATAAGCAAGGCAATTCTCACAAAAGCCCACCAACTAAGGTCCTCAGTATAATGAGCTGAAAGTACAACAAGAGTGAGATCATGCACCACTACCATTGGAAGGTATTTCAGCTTGGGTTTAACGCTCCCGTTTAAATCAACAGGAGCAAAAAGAAAAGAAAAGAGAGAGGTGGTTTCCTTTGTCTAGACAGTGCCCTAAATGTCACCCTGCTTGTTCTGTGTCCCCTCGTTGCCTTGTGCCCTTGTAATCTCCTCTAGTTATCCCAAGATCTTCCTTTCTGTGACATTGATGCCCATGCTCAGAAGCCTAGGAGATAAAGACTCCAATTGATGCTGAGTGACACACCGAACTAAACTTGACCTCTGACCTTCCTCCCCCATCTGTCCATTCTATGGGCCTCGTGATGAGCTGCCAATATCGTAACTAAATGACTCTTCACAGAAACGGGTCTCTTATCTGGTGGTTAAAAAGAATACATTGTTTCCAACATGTGGTAGGTATTGATTGGAGGAAAGTGTGAAAGGGAATAGAATGGATCACATAAGATGGGGTAGGCTATACAGGACGGAAGTCTAATCCAGCCTTCTGGGGCATCTCGTTTAGGGTCTGCCATGCCTCCCAATTTTCCCAGTCTCCACACTGTTTTCTCCCGTTCTGAGACCTAAGCAGTAAGCACTTTAACCTCCCTAGCGCAAACAAAAACAGACGCTTCGCCACAGTAATCCTTTTATGCAGCTCAGCTGTTCAGTTCTTCTTATGGACACACCAGAAAATGGGATTGAGCACCAGAGTGGCAGAAGGATCTGTCATGATTCACTGCCCTTTGTTGCAGCTTGTGGGGGGAGGGGGGAGGAAGGGTTAAAAGAACCCATAACTTTCACCAAAAGTAGAAATAGGATGGGGGTGGATAAGCAAACCAAATTCTCTTGAATTAATGAAAGAGGGGGAAAAACCAGTGGAGCCGTGAATTCCTGAAAAGGGCACTTTAGCAGTATTCTTTTCATTCTACCAAGGGTGCGATCAGACAGGGCTTTTTTCAGTTGTCCCTTTAAGAAAGGGTGTACAAAATAATCCATACAAAACAGCTGGCTAAATACTTGGCTGAGAACTTACCTTATTTTGTCACACTCCAAGTCAGGCAACACCTTCACTGATTATGGATACTCACCTCTGATGGGCTTTTCATTGAGAAACCACTGTCTCTTTGTTTAGGGAATACACCACCCAACCTGGCTTAGAGAAAGAGACACCTTCAGAGCTTTGAACTCCCCAAAATAGAAAAGAATAGCTTTCTCAGGTTCCAAGACAGGATAAGGCGAATGCAGGACAGAAATGTTTATCATTATGGACTTAAATTCACCCAGAGGATGCCTCTTTAAGCATGTCTGATCGCATCCTATGCCTGAGGAGGCTATACCACAGTTCTCCCAGGCATGCATTGAAGAAGTACTACTATAGCAACCCTTTCAGGAAATCATGGTTCCACACTGCCACTTCCCCAAATTTGGGGTCCTGGGAAGCTGATTGTGACCCCTTTATTTGCCCTTTCCAGAATACTCATGAGCCTTCAGTCGACGTTAAAAAGAGTCAGATGATGGGGGAGAGGAAACCTCTCCTAGACTTCCTTGTCTCAAAGTCTAGTCCTTGTTTGTCACTGTGCCTGGGGAGGCTGTTGTTATCAAGACACTCTTGTGTGGTTAGAATGCCAAACTCTTATCTGGAGGTCTCTCAGTTAGATTCCACACTTCTAGATGAAACCAGCCGAGTGATCTTGGGTTAGTCAGAGTTCTCACAGAACCACCTACCTCACAGGGTGTCTGTTCTGGGGACAAATATAGGAAGCTTTGTCAATCACTATAAAAGCCAACTATTCTTCTTCATCATAATATCATATCGGTATGCAGAGGAGGAGGAGTGATTGCCATAAGAAGCAGCATCAAGTGGAGCTCCATGGTTACCTCCAACAGTGGAAGTGAATATTTGAGAACTCCATGCGCACCATCTTGTGCTTCGTCATGACAGAACATCTGCCTGTAAACGCCAAACATTATGTGGAGTACCATCAAAATGTTTATCTTTATTCCATGTGCAAATGCATCCCAGGACATTCCAAGGAAACAACTTTGCCTCCCTCCTGCTGATGTTAAGTAAATATGGATTTAGCCGCTATCTGATTGTAGCTCAGGGGTAGATCAAACTATCTGGAGAGCAAGAGATTGCTAGCTTGATCTCCAGCCCCTCCATGGAAGTAGGGAATGGCAAAGCACTTCTATATCTCCATCAAGAAAACTGCACGGAGGTGTCCATGGACCTCATGAAGTCAACCGGGAGTCAGTGATGATACAGTGCACCTGACACCTTATGCGAGTACATGCACTCTGCCTTGTGTTCTCCCACGAACCAAAAGTTTGCCTATAAACTTCAAACATTTTTAAAGTGTATTTAAAATATTTTAAAAATCAGCTCTTAACCTGCCATTGACCATCCCTTCCAGAATGATCCACATCATTTCTCCAAAGAACTTAATAATCAGATGGTGTTTCCAGGCTCAGTGCACCTAACTGGATTGTTTCTAAGATTGCTATTATTATGAGAATCAGAACAAAGAGCGCTCAGTTTTACTGACAGTTGTGATTATAATGTATGTGGTGCACACATAGCTTCCTTTTATGAAATTCTGTTTCTTCATGAGGCACAGTCATGTGCATGGCATAGGCTGCAATGGAATCCAACAAACACAATGGGGGTGTTGTTTTTTTGATAGCAGGTTACAATATCTAACTATATATGCAGAATCCAGCTGATCTGCCCTTCCATTCATTGACATCCAAGATTCCCATTGGATGGTGAAATCTATCACTCTCTGAGCACTTGATTCTATATAAATATATTTACCCAACAGTCATGGACAGCCCATGATTTCATTTGCTGTGAAGACAAAGGTCATCCTGGGCTTAGATCCTCACTGTTCTCTATCCTTAAGATAATTTTTGTTCCTTATTCCTCTAAGACACATGGTTGTTTTAAATGGAGTGACCATCAGGAGCAGCCAGGACACAGAAGAGAAACTCTGTGAAACTCAATGTCAGTTCTGTTGCAGATCAGATCTAATATAGATTTATAGAAGTGTGCAAAATTCAATTTGCATCCAAACATCTGATCAAATAGTTCTTGTATGTGGGTATTTGCAACAAAATGAACATGCTGTTGTTTACATATCGAAAAATGTGATTGGCTCAAACATTCAAGTTTTGCTGTGGTTTTGCCCATGAAAAGGGCTTTTTAAATGGGGAAAATGTTATTTTTCTTTTAGAAACTGTGCAAAATCAAATGCAAACAGTTGTTGTGATCAAATGCTTGAATGCTGAAACAGACAAATGGGTGTTTGTCTCCACAGTGGAGCATACACAAGCACACACCCCTATGAATTTGTGATGTGTGTGGATTTTTTATCAGCAATAAAGAAGCATCACTGAAGTGGCTTAGAGACGGTTTTCAGGTAGGATCATTCCCTGACCTCTCCTGAATAATTTAGGCTAGCAAAGGTGAGTTAAAGACGCAATGAAAACATGAGTGCCAGATGCCACCATCTCGACCAGCTTTTCAGCTGCCTTTCCCCTATCTTATGAATGTAGCCATAGTAGTCTAAAAATATTCAAAATGCTCAGAATGTATTAGAAAAAGGTGGCTCAGCTTTGCATCCTCCAGATGCAAATTGCAGGATTTGGTCTTTCCTTGTCTCTGAGTAAGGGCCCTTTCTGCACTAAGCCTTATTCTGGATTATATCTTGGAATAGGGACCTGTCATTCACATGCTGTCATTCACTAAGGTAGGTCCAAAACAGGAGGCCTTCTCTCACGAGGGCTTTTTGAACATGTGTAGAACACGTTGGGAAGAGCATTCGCTCCTCTGGGCTGGCGGCTCCATTCCAGGTCACCCCGGCCCGTCCAAATGCGTCTACACGCGTTTGGGTTTCAGAGCGCAAAATTGTGCTCTGAAACCATCCCAGCATGTTTGGCCCGTCCCGGCACATTCCCAGCTGTACCATAGGGAAAGCATTTGCACGCTCTCTCTCCATGACAGCTGGATCCCTCCCCTGGCCTCCCCCCATTGGCTCCTGTGGGTGCCTGGCAAATCAGAGGCCACGCCATGCACATGTTCACGGCGTGGCCAATCTCCTTGCCCTGGTTGCTGCCCAGCGCTGAACATGCATGCACCCCTGGAGTGGCTTGGGGGGATGTTGCGTGGGGGTCCCACTGGCCCGGGAAGCCGATCTTGCCCTGGGGAGCATGTGGGACCACAGGGAAGGCACCGGACAGGCCTCACCGCCCATGGCTCCATAGGAGCCTATGGGGGAAGGCTGGGGGTGGGACTCATTTGCAATACGTCCTTTAACTGCCCATGCAGATGGGAAAGTGTCTTAGATGCGTTTGGGCTGAAGCATTCTACAGCATTTTAGCTGTAGTGTGAAGAGGCCTAAGTTCTGACATAAGTCTGTGCCAGCATGCAGATGGCAGGTCTCTATATTCCAAGATGTAATTCAGTGCAGAAAGGGCCTAGGGCAGATAGAAGTTGCAGATCAACCTCCTGAAATCTCTTCTGGTCAGGATTTTGCATTATCCAGACACAGTTCTCCCAACAACTTTGCTAAAACAGCCTGACCATGATAGGGGTGTGCAGAAATAGGGTTTTTTTGCATTCAAATTCGAGTCAAATCGAATGTCAAAACATTCTATTTGAATGTTTAAAATCCGTATGCATCGTTTTCATTCTGCATTCTAAGTGCAAATGTGTACAGATATGTATGATATTTGTACAGATACATATGTAATCATACATTCAAATGATTCGAATCATTCAGATGAATGTTTCAGAACATTCAAAATTTGTTTGAATGTCTAAATTCGAATGTGAAGACATTCCATTTGAATTTGAATGTCCACATTTGAACAAATTCGATCGAATTTCAAATGTTTAGAAAATCTGTACATGTCCCTAGACAGCTAATTCTATAGCACAGGGGTAGAACAAAGACTAAGAGAGAGGGAGAAATTTGCCAAAATATTTCTTTTAAGCTCAGGATGCTAGAGACCAGATCGGTTAGGATTTTTGCTGTATCTTCTTGCTTTAAGGAAAATCCAGTTTCCACATGAGCATCTTGGCATGTCACAACCAAGCACCTGCCGTCACACAAATGGAAAAACCAGGAGAATGCAACCCTCAAGATCAGAAACAAAAAATTGTCCCCTTTTGGTCAGGAAGGGGGAAGCGTATTTCACTGAAGCTATTTTATGCTGGTCTTCAGCACAATAACGTTTGCTACTTACACCGTTTCCAGGTTCCCAAGTTGCGGTGTGAAAACGTCTCCCTGGGCAATTCTGATTCTGCTCCTTCTTTCATCTTTTGTCATGTAAAGATGTCAAAGCTGTCTCCTTTAAATAAACTGTGCTCAAAGGAAACTGTGATTCTTAGCCGGTTACCAAGGGAAAATGGGAAAGCTACTACATCTTTTTTAGTGTACGGTCACTTCTTGTAAAATACAAGGCTTGGTTCCCACATGTAGTGCAAAACCGTGACCCTTTCTGCCCTTACCGTGGAGAGGCCTCTTAATCTAGATCACGGGCCTCCTCATCTGCAGGTAAATGCAAATCAAGGGAAACCTGGTCCTGCTGGTCCAGGTCTGTCTGCACTTGATGGAGCCAAATCCAGATTAAGGAGGCCTTTGATCTAGAAGATCTCTTGTGGAGTCATTTAGTTCGGCCCATGAGAGGATCAAGGGCCATGGTTCTAGAACATAGGAGGCATGCAGATGGTATCCATGTTCTAGGACTACTGGAACATGTGTCAATCTATGCATTTGAGTTGTAAGCAAGCTAATAGAAATGCATTTAAAAAATATTTTAAAGGTACATGGAAATTTTGAATGAGCCAGAATCCCATATAAAGCCAGATGTCCAAGAAATCTTAGGGCGAGTTCCCACTTGATTATTTTAGTCTGGATTGGACTGTTTTAATCCACCTTCAGAACTGAGTGTTCATTCTGGCTGTTCCCATTTGCTTGACAATAATGCGGGCTCAATTCGAATATCAGAGATCCCATTCAAACAGCCCAAATCTCCAGCATGGAGAAACAGGATCTTTTCATCTCTACTCCTTGCCCAAACTCTGTAAGCCTGCCCCGCTCAGAACCAGCTGAGTGAAAGAACAGACAGAGCAAAGCAAAGATTCTCCCTTTCAAATCAGTGAGGGGTGGGTAGAAAACAGAGGATTGTGGTCCCTGCACTGGTTCAAAAGGAGAAGAGGGAATTCCCTTCCTTCTTCTTTGCTTTGAATGAGCTGCTCAGGATGGAGCAGGGCTAAAAAAAGATTTCTTCTGCTGATTGTGTTACAATGTAATGTATCTCTGGTAATTACAATGGCATTCACAAGAGGGGAAATCTATGTTCAAAGATCCAACACTTTTTTGACCTCCTGTACTCTAGCATTGCAGGAATGGGAAGGAGAAGGGCTAGACCTTCTCAGATGTGAAATCCCACCCATCTAATGCCGCGACAACAGTGGCAGCAGGCATTAGCCAGAAGGATAGGGGGGGGACAGCCCAAAAGGCAGATCTCCTCCCTTAATAGTCCAGTAGCATACCCATTGGGGGGCGGGTTGAGCTACCCGCCAAAATGGTTTTTCTGAGGACTTTTTTTTCTTCGGATTTTAGCAACATAGTCCTCGTAAAGTCCAGGAATAAAAATTTAAATGGGATCAGACAATCCCAAAAATGGACTGGATTTGCATTTAATCTTGTGTGGGAACGCACCCTTAGACTCATATCAGCACTGATTCCTAAAATCCACTTGAAAATAGATCAGGTTGTCAGGTCTCTGCTTCAGAACAAAGATAAAATAATATAGAAAAGCACCTCCCCTGCCATCAGTTTCTAAAAAGTATAGACTATCGTCAGTTTTGAAACACTCCGTGAAGGAAGACGTTTTCGCACGGGGGAAAATGGAACGCGAAAAAGCCAGCTGTGGACACGTCATCCGCATTGGCCGCGCGCGCCTTGCGTCCCGACGTGTCCGCAGCTGGCTTTTTCGCGTTCGAAATGTAGAGCACTTAGAAGTGCTCTACACGCGTTCCAACGCGGACGAGCCGCCCGCAGGCGTTCGGGAGAAGAAGCGTTCGCGCCGCTTCTGTCTCCCGATCGCCTGCCGGCTCGCCTCCGACGCCGCGCGGCTTTGACAATCAGCTGTTTTTCAAACAGCTGATTGTCGATCTGCCTCCGCGGCCGCCGGCGCGCCCCTGGCCGGCGTTTGCCGGCTAAGCCAGCTTCGGGCGCTTTGACCATTCGCACCCAGACGCTCCGGAACGCGTTTACACGCGTTCCGGAGCGTCTGTGTGTGAACGGGGAAAGCGCCCGAAGCTGGCTTAAGCTTTCCGCCTGAACGCGTTCGGTTTCGAACGCGATTCAGTGCGGAAATGCCTGGAGTTTCTCCTTTCTTTACATTTGTTCCCAGAAAAATTCTCCTTGATAAAGGCTGGATGTGGTTGTGATTCACAACACATTGCAATAAATAAAGAAACAAAGCAGAATAAACCTAAGCTGGGCAGAATCAAACAATGACCTAGTCTATTTTAAATATGCCTTAACATCTTTATATGTTTTATATTTTTATTATCGCGACCCACTCTGGGACCTTTTGGCGAAGGGTGGGATATAAATTCTTGGATGAATGAGTGAATGAATGAATGAATAGTAACCTTAGACCCTATTGATTAACATAATAGGGGTGATGTTTATCTAATCTTAAGAGACAGAGAAGTGAGGGGGTTGTTTGGGTGTTAAACTTCAGGATATATTCTTTCTCCGGTGCTCATGGAGTTTATGGTCAATCAGCTGATAATATAATTCACAAATATGGCCTTTGCTTTTTTGTTTTTTGTGTGTTTTTTTCCTTTTACTGTGCACATGAAGATTCACAACTGTGGACTTTAAGGCCTAGCATTCAGCTTGTAACAATCAGGGAGCCAACGCCTTTGCATATCAAAGAGGCCTCGAAACCCTCTGTTTTATGGACACAATGCGTTAATTGATGGATAGGAGGGAGAGCAGGCAGAGTGGAAGTAAAATTTGGCATATATTAAGGAATACATTGACTATAGGGTTGTGTTCTGCAGAGAACAGGACTCCTTTTCAATCTAGGCCTTTAATTCAATAAATTTTTTTAAATGTATTCTCTTTGACATTAAATTGGGGGGAGGATTAAAAAAATGATGCTTTTTGCTGAATTAACTCCATCGTTATATATGCGTCTTCTTCCCTACCAGTGGCGGGGGGTGGGGGTGGGGGATGGCAAAATGCCGCCTCTAGTCTCCCAAACAACCCGGGCTGCTTTTCTGGTGTTATAAAATAATATCCATTTGATTGATGACTGCCAAGGTGACAATTGCAACATACAATTGGGATCCTAATAGCCTCAAACTCTATTCAGAGCCATAATTTATTTCAGGATTGTTATCTCTGTGAGCCTCACATTTTTATACAACCATATGCTGACGCAGATGTTAGCCCTTCTCTCTTTGCAGAGAGGTGATGCTGGGATCTGATCTGTGGAATAAACAGTTTTATATTTATTTACTAGCAGATGAAATTTGGGTCCCACATGCCTATATAATTAATGCTTGGCAGAAACTCAGAGGGTCCTCTCTCTGATCTCAGCCTGAGCAGGCGACGGAATGCCACAAACTTGTTGAGTGAAATTCTGCTCCCAAATGAGGGGTAGACTTGATGAGGCCAACTATGGCAAGGTCTGGAACAGCCACATCCAGTGGCAGCTTCAAAAGAGCATCAGGAATGCAGTGAATGCAGATGTGACTGCATGCCTGTGGTGCAGTGAATGCATGTCACTGCATACCAGCAGTGCAGTGAACATGCCTTTGGTGCAGTGTAGTGTACCAGAGGTCTCTTCACACTTTGGCCTCTGGTAAGCAATTCATGCAGCTCTGGTGAAGAGCATACCGACATCCACTAGGCTGCTACAGCCTAGAAGCATGCCCACCATCACTAGAGATGTACTAAATCATGCTCCACAGCTATACCTTTACCCCAGACTTACTGCAAGCGTCCGGCAGTGCGACCATTTGCACATTGACCGGCTCACTGTGCGTTGTGTGAGGGGAATGCAGCATCTGTGCACACACAGCCACGTTGCCAGTCAGGACCAATTCCGGGTGTCTTGAGCAGGTGTGGCCATGTTGCCCGCATCTTCTGCAGGTGCAACACTGCCACATTCGGGCAGGTCCCCATGGGCCAGTGCCACAGCAGCAGGGTGGCTGGGGACCGATCCACAGGGGGCAGTGGGGCACGCACCCCCAAACATTGCCAGGATTGGTCCCACCCCTCTGCATCGGCTTGCCAGCGTGTCACGGACCATGTGGTGTGGCTGGCAGTAGCCAGTTGAGCCAGGGAAGAGGTGGGATCCCAGCTTATGCGGCAGCAGCAGTGGCAGCTGGTACATGGAGGACCATTCACATTTCTGGCCAGTGAGGAGCATCCCTGACCAGCCAGACATGTGAATGGTCCTCCTTAGGAGTGTGCACAAATGCAATTTTCAGGATTCCATTCGATTCAAATCGAATATCTAAAAATTCAATTCAATTCGCATCTTTAAAATTCAAATTTACCCTAATTCGATTCAAATTAAGCAAATTTGAATCTCTTCATTCACATTTTCAATTTGAATTTGCACTTATGAATGTCGACAACGTTCGTATGTTCCCGAATCCATCATTATGCATCCAGTACACATCCGTATGCATCCCATATTTATCTCGTATGGAACCCACTTTCGTCCCATACGGATCTGTACAAATGCGGAAAAGATGCATACATGCAAGTACGCATCATGTACGAACCTGTACACATACAAATGTCTAAACAATTTGAAAGAATAGATTTGAAAATTCAAAATTCATTCAAATTTTTAAATTCGAATTTATGGACATCTGATTTGAATTTGAATATCGACATTCGGACAATTCAATTGACATCCCTAGTCCTCCTATACCTGGAGTGTACCAGCTCTAGTGCACTGCAGCCTAAGAAGGTAAGTACAGAAAGGTCCCAGGAAAAACAGCAGCACACAGATGAAATGAGCAGCAAATCTCAATTCTTCCTTCCCCAATTAAGGATCCACATGACTGCAAACCCTCTCACTCTTAGGACCAGAGTGCTTACTCCAACCATGGGCACAGGAAATGTGCTGTTTACACACACACACACACACACACACACACATACACACACCGCCTACTCACGGCTGTGTTAATATCAAAGCCAGGCAAATTTCACTACCCAGCTACTGCCTTTCCATCTGACTCTATTTTTGAAGAAGCAGGAGATGCTCTCTCACAGGTTGGTCATCTTATACTCCTGTGAATTTAAGGCCAGGTAGGTCTGGCCACAGGCAAGTATGGAAATCCACTGTCAAGTCTTGGCACAACAGCAATAGGGCAAGAGTGTGCCAGGAAGTACAGTCAGATAATTTTTTTTCCCCCTGCTCTGCAGGAAATGTGCATCTAACCACGCTTTATATCCTTTATGTGCAGAATTGTGCAGATCTGGTAATCTTTGGGTCCCTCCCACAGCCCTATTACATTGCCATGTGGATCCTTACCTTTGTCTCAAAGCAACCAGTTGTTTAGATTTTTGTTGTCGTTGGGTACCACTGAGTCGTGGCTGACTCCTGGCTGACTGCATGGGCACCTCCGTGAGCACCACTATGGAATTTCTTTGGCAGTGATGAAGAAGAGGTTGGCCACTGGCTACTTCCAGGGAGAGGATGGGAGTTGAACTGGCAACCTTCAAGGATAGCAATTAGCCAGTATTAAACAGTGTGCTATGGAGCCAAAAATCGCCCCCTATGGATTTGCTATACATTTTCTCAAAAGTAGACATACTAGGCTGCATCTCCAGTTCTGGGTGGTAGAGGCGCCATGGGAAAAGATGACCTCTTTCTCATAGAATCATAGAGTTGGAAGGGACTGTCGGATTTCCTAAACAATCCCAGACAGATATGTGTCCAGCATCTGCTTGAAGACCTCCAGAAAAGACCTCTTTTTTTCTACTGTTGAATCAGGAAATGCCGCATGATGCTACCTCTTCCATGTAGGGTGGAAGAAACCATCCTGCAAAGGAGGCACCTCTGCTGGTGATTGCAAAAGAAAAGGAGATGGTGTAGTCACCATTAAGTACGCGTGTGCACGAATGCGATTTTTGGATTCAATTCAATTAGAATCAAATATTCAAATGTTCGAATGAATGAAGAAAAAAACTAATATATTCAAATTCGAATCCAATTCAAATACATTCGTATCCATTAGTACAAATTTTCAATTCATGTTTGAAGATTCAAATGTTGACAACATTTGTATGTGTCCATACATACCCGTACGCATTTGTACGCATCCCATTGTTATCCCGTATAATTTGTACAAATGGTTCAAAAGATTCGAAATTCGCTCAAATGTTAAAAAATGAATGTATAGACATTCGCTTTGAATTCAAACGTCCGAATTTGAACGAATCCGATTGAATTTTGGATGATTTGAATATTCTTGCACATCTCTACCATTAGGCACCTGCTGCCACTGAAAATGGAGACAGGGAGATAGCAAACACCTTCTTGGATCCAGAGAGGTTCTCCAAACTAGAAAGTAGAGATGCATCCTTAGTCTACTAGAGTAAAACCAACCAAAAGGTCTTAGAGAATGACCAAAATTAATATCTATTATCACACAAGACACAGCCCAAGTGGAAGGAATCCCTGACAAAAAAACAAAAGCAAGATGGATCTGTCATATCCATGCACACAAGACTATGCATATAGAGGTTGCCTCCAGACAAAGTGTAAAACCAGGGATTATCCTGGGGTGATGGAGTGATATCCCACAACCAAGTTACTGTGGGATAACCAGTCCCCAAAGTGAAAGGAATTACCTCATCTGGGCAACAGCATCCCCGCTCCACCATTTTGGAAATGGCTACCATGCATGTCTAGAGCTAAACCAAAGCCAAAATGGCAGCTGTGCATCCACATGGGGTGGTGATTATGCTGGGGTGGAAGCAAGCATGCAGACCAAATATGGACGGATGGACGGACTGACTGTATTTCTATCCCTCCCTATACCCAGAGGTCTCAGGGTGAGTAACAACACTTAAAACCAGGCATATATTAAAACACCATACAGTATACTAAAACAGTAACAGTGGCTGTAAAGGGGGAAGAGTCACTGAGAAAGCCCTCTCCTGGGTGCCCACCCCTTTTACCACTGAGGATGGCGGAACAACCAGGAGGGCATCCCCTCCAGATCTTAAGGCACAGGCAAGTTGATATGGGAGTAGGCAGCCAGTGCAACTCTTTTAAGACTGACATGGTGTGCGTCTGCCCAGGTGTTCTAGTCAGCAGTCTAGCAGCTGCATTCTGCACTAGCTGCAGCTTCCAAACCATCTTCAAGTGCAGCCCCATGTAGAGATCATTACAACAGTCTCGTCTGGAGATTACCAGAGCATAAATAACTGTGGCCAAATCATCTCTGTCCAGAAAAGGCTTCAACTGATGCACCAGCTGTAGTTGGGAACAGAGAGTCTTTTCCATGGCCTCCAGCTGACCTTCAAGCATCAGTGCAGAGTCCAGGAGCACCCCCACATTTTGCACCTGTCCCTCCAGGGCATTACAACCCCATCAAGGACAGGGTGTCTCCCAACTACACGGACCCAAGAGAGAGAGAGAGGATAGAGGACAGAGGACAGAGGATGCATGGATGCTGAATTCTTGATTCTGCTCCGTTGCTCTCCTGCTATAGGAAGATAATTGAAAACTCAATGAGTCCGGGACAATTGCAGCAAGACCTCTTCTGCTGCAAGCACAACCATTTAAGGTCTACTGCCCATCACTTCCATAGACAGCACACTTTGCTTTCATTACATAAGTGCCTAGCCTTCTCCCAAAGTGGGCCAGGCACATCATAGGGAGGTACCGTCAGCTATGGGTTTCATTTTAGAACCAGAGGCCGGATCTTAACGCGCTTTCCCAAGGAAAAAAAATAAGTATGCATCCTATTACGCTCTGCTCAGCATGCAGAAAAGTAGCCGCCCTCCCCAGCTCTTGATTTGGAAGATGTTAAGCAGAGATGTGCTAGGAAGACAGAGTGGCTGTAGAGGGAAGCCGAGGAGAGAACCAGTGTTGCCATTTTAATGCACACACCATTGCATGGGATATTTTCTGGTCTACCGAGTCCTAATGTAACTAATCTCAACAGATACAGCTCAGCAGGGGGTACTCATAAAACAATCGGCTGCCAGTGTATTAACCTTTCGTTGCTTTGTCTGACACAAAGTGGGGGCCACCTCGCGGAACCCATTTATACAAATCCTATTTGCTGTGTTGGTTACTATTAGATATCATTAGGTACACAATAATTATTATAATTATATGCATTGCTTAGGTTGCCATGCTAAATAACCACCCCCTTTTGATTCGGAAGTCGTAATTGAGGCATTCTAAACTTGAAATTGAAATCTCATTAGATGTCCAATTCATCCTTCTAACCCCCTACTCACCATCATCATCACCGCCTCCTCCTCTCCTCTCCGGCCCAGACATACTTAATGAAAACCTGTTGAGTGGTTGGCTTGTTCCGAATGTATTGTTACATCTTGCAGAAACTGCATTTGTGCGTTATGTTCTCAGCAGAGAAATGTAGTTATCAGAATGCCTGTACTGCGCATGTTGAAAACCTAAGAACCTTTACTCCAGACACATCTCTCTACTGGTTTGGCCAAGCGCCTGGGAGAGGGGTCTCAGGAATTGGGTCTCCACAGAGGCTGGCACATTGGTGCCCCTGTCCCAGGGGCCCGGAGGCAAGAATGCTTCTCTGAAGAGCACAATTATGCTCTCTCGCCTCCAGGAACCCAGAGTATCTGGAGGTGTCCCCTAACCTTGTTTCTCTGAGGCCTTATTTCCCCTGAAAGAGCTCCCATAGCTGGCATTCCTCAACAGCATGCCTCCTTTGCAGGCATTCTTTACCAGCAGCAGGCTAGGGTATTTAATTGCCAACAGAAGAGCTTCGGCTAAGCTCAGTCCAGTAAGTCAAGATCTTTCCTTGGCTTTTAGGCTGGACGTTCAACATTCTCAATCAGCCATTTTGAACCTTTTCCTCACCATAGGCCACCTTCAAATGAGAGATGTGCATGAATGCTTTTTTGACATTCTATCTGAACCGAATCAAATACCTAAAAATCCGATTCGATTCAAATCTTTTAAATTCGAATTTAACAAGAGTCTATTTGAATTTACCAAATTTGAATCTATTCATCTGAAGATTTGATTCGAATCTGCACGTACGAATGTCGACAACATTCGTATGTGCATGTATGCATCTTCCCCAAATCCACACACATCCTTACGCATCCGTATGCATCCCGTAGTTATCCCGTATGCAACCCGTTTCCGTCCCGTACGGATCCGTAGAAATGCGTACGGATGCGGAAAAGATGTGGATCTTCAAGTACGCATCGTGTATGAACTCGTACTCATCCAAATGTCCAGATAATTCAAATGAATAGATCCAAGATTCAAAATTCGATTCAAATGTTTACATTTGAATTTCAGGACCTTCTATTCAAGTTTGAATGCCAAAATTTGGCACATTCGACTGGATTTCAAATGCCTATGAATATTCACACAATCCCTACTTCAAATACCTTTTGTTGCCAGATCCCACCAGTATCTTCAAAAAGTGCTGCACCCTTAGGCAGTCACAGTCCTACACTGCCCCTTTCTGCCTCCTCATGCCCTAGACCACCTCTGCCCCAGCTCTGTCTTAAGAGTTCTTCAAACCTTTGCAGACTCCCTATGAGACCTTTGCAGACCCCTGGGGGTCCAGGAACCATCGGTTAATAACTCAGGTTGTAAATCATAAAGCGAGCCAATACCTACAGGAAAAGGTTTGTACCATGAGCCAAACTAAACGTGGCAACTATAATGATGGTTACAGAAGTTCAGCATCAGGTCTAAACAGAACCGCATCCAGACATCAGTCACTTATTACACTATATTTGAATATTCCAGAATAATGCATCAATATTCCAAAATATCCATGCTTTATTCCAGTATATCCAAATATAGTGGAAGAAGTGACTGACGTCTAGGTACCCAGGCAAGCTGAAGCTTTCTTTCAAAACACTTGCCTTCACTATACGAGTAGGTTTGAATGAGGAAGGCTATTGTATGCATTCCTAATTAATCTCATTAATGAATGCAATTAATCTCATTAATTAATCTAATCTATCTAACGGTGTGAAGATCTTTTGTCAAGGCTCGGTATTCTACAAGCCGAACTCATGAATTCAGAAGTAAATATCTTGAATGCAATGCAACGTTTCCTCCCTGGGTGGGCGGCGGACGGACAGACGGACAAGTCTACCACGGGGATTAAGGGACTTCTTCCAGAACATGGGAGGTACACAGATTAGGGATGTGCAATAATATCTGTGGGCATTCGAAATCCAATCCAATGTGCTGAATTTCGACATTCAAACTCAAATAGAATGTCCTGAAACTCAAATGTAAACATTCGAATCGAATTTTGAATTTTGGATCTATTTGATCAAATTATCTGGACATTTGTATATGTACGGGTTTGTACACAATGCGTGCTCGGAGATCCATACCTTTCCCGCATCTGTACGCATTTGTACGGATCCGTACAGGACAAAACTGGTTGTATACAGGATAACTACGGGATGCATACGGATGTGCACGGATGCGTATGGATGCAACATTCCATTGTCGACATTCGTATGTGCAGATTTGAATCAAAGATTCGAACGAATAGATTCAAATTTGTTAAACTTGAATCGAATCTTGTTAAATTCAAATTTAAAAGCTTTGAATTTTTGGGTACTTGATTTGGTTCAAAGAGAATGTCAAAAAAACATTTGGCCACATCTCTAACTCAGATGGCTTTTCAGCAGAGCTCCATGGCAAACCCCCCACACCTGAAGGCTAGGAACTTTGCAGCCACCGAGAGGCATGGGCCGTGAGATGGTGCTACTCCGGCCCACACCTCCATGCAGTCTGGATTAGTGGACCTGGTTATTCTGGATCCCCTGATCTGGATCTAAGTCGGGTAAGTGCAGAAAGGGCCAGTGGCTGGAAAATTAACTACCCGGAAGTCATAGCTGCTACCTGTTTTCTGCTGCAAAGAAACCAGCCACTGAAACCGAAATGCTTTAGCTTCACTCACGATACACAAGTCTATCCTTTAGATCATAGAAAGCCTTGCTCCTTTCTCTCGCTAAAGTACATCAGGACTAACTCACTTTCCGTTGAGTGGAGCACACTGCCACATAGTGGAATTCTGGAGCACCCAACCTTTCCTGCACAGATCGCAATATGTTCCATATCCATAGAAATGAAATAATGAGGCATGTTCATTCCTGTAATAATTAATGGGGCTTCTGCACTCCACGTGGATCACTGTTGATATTTACTGTTTTCATCAAGTATGATGGATGCCTTGTGTTTGCAAATTCAGATTAGCATAATTTCTTAACCAAGGGAACCATGAAAAGGTTCAATTATGAAGCAATCTCATTAATACCAGGCCTTGTTAAACTAATAGAAGGAGACAACCCCAACAGCTCTGATATGGATATGTGTGCTTCGAATATAATTAATGGAGAAGTTTTCCAGACCTGAAACTACACAACATCCTATGAAATATGATGGGCTGGGATAGCCATGCAAATAGATGCAATATGGCCAGAAACCGGGTCTTTTGCTGTTAAAATTTGCATAGAAAATTGTGTGAATTTCTCAAGCCTGGAACTGCAATCACACAGACCCACTTTCTCCATAAATCAGCCCTGTGATGCCTTTCCGTGAAGGAATTATTTCTTCCAAACATAAAAACTGGAGCTGGTATTCAGGGCCTGTCCATATCATTTTCAATTGTGTCTGCAGAAACCTTTCTGGGTTTTACAATGTAAGCAAGGATAAAAATGCAGAGCGATGCTCCAGATATTCCTGAATTTCAACGTCTGTTATTGCAAGCGACCACGGTGGCTGATCTTGGTGGCCCTTGGGCCTCAAGGCCACATTCATTGCTGAAGTCAGGGTGCGTCTTCATGGCATGTGTTATTTCGGTTTAAAGAATTCGAAATAAAAGAAACGGAACAAAGCTGTCCAGACGACTTGCAAGTTGATCCGGTTCCGATGGCAGCCTTAACGCGGGATCAATACTCGGAGTCCACATGGCAGCATTGTCCTCCTGCCCATTGCCCGCACTCTCTCCTGTGATTGGTTTTCCCTGCCAGGATCCCACCCTCCCTTCTCTTTGCGTCATGCTCCGCCGTGAATTTCCTGCCCAATCCACCCTCCCCCTTCCCAGCAGCAGCAGCAGCAGCAGCAGCATCCATCCATCCATCCATCCATCCATCCATCCATCCATCCATCCTTCCGTCCGTCCATTCTGGCGCTGCAGAGAGCGGGGAGAAAGTTCCCCAGGCTGCGAAAGTTCCCGGGGGACGGGCTTTCCTTTCCGTTACACTGTAGCAAAGGAACCAGCTCACTCTCTTAAAAAATGTTGCGAATTTCCGCAATTTTAATGAAAGGAAGTAATACAGCTGAGGGGCTTTAAATATTAAAGAGGCATATGGCTGTGGTTCCTTCTTTCCTCCCTCCTTCCCTCCCCCACCATCCCCAGGCGCCCTTCTGCCGCTCATCAGCTGGGGGTAGACCCCCTCTGCTCCGGGGATTCCTGCCATCGGGGTGCCCAGCAAGCGGGCGCAGAGGGGAAGGCTCTCCATCCATCCATCCATCCATCCATCCATCCATCCATCCATCCATCCATCCATCCATTCATCCAGGCGCTGCGGCGCTGCGGCGCTAGCGGCTTCTCCCTGGGGCTCCACCGCCGCTTTTCCCCCGCTTTGCCACCACTTTGCCCCGCAGAGGAGAGCCAAGGGGTGGACAAGAGGGTGAAGGGGGCTCCTCGCTTGCTCTCCCCCCCCCCCCCGTGGCCGGGAGGGAACTCCGCCCCCCCCACCTCACAGGGACCGAAGCTGGATTAAAACCTTGGCTTGTGGTCACACCTAAGGTTTAATCTAGCTTCACTCCACCTTCAGAGTGAGAGAACACATCAGCAAAGTGACCAGTAGTTTTCTTTCCACATTATCTAGTCTAAAGGTGGATTTTCTGAGTTATTAACCCTGAAAGAAAACCAGCTTGTCAGTTTGCTGGTGTATTCTCTCACTCTGAAAGTGAACTGAAACTGGATTAAACCTTAGGTGTGACCACAGGCAGAGGCAAAGTAGCATAGAGGGGGCTCAAAGCGGTTGACATTCTGTTCTCACCCTTCAGGGGACTAAGTGGCTGACAAGCCTCCCTTAAGGGGGCTGAAAGCCACTGTTCCGAACCTTCAAAGGTCTGAAATTGCGCAAATTGCAACATTTTTTTTAAGGTGTGAAGTGCTTAGATTGATACAGTGTTTCAGCTTTAAGGACTGGAGGTTTATAGTGGGTGTTTGAGGGTGGATTTTTTCAATGAAGGAAACCCTAAACATGACGTGCTTCTAATACGTTCAGCCATTGGTTACAGTGCGATTGGGGGGGCGGGACAGCCTTAACACTGAATCTCATCCCGGAACGATACTGTCCACACAGTTAAAAAGGAAACACGTATTGACACACGATCCGGAGTGAGACCTGTTGAGATCAGGATTTATTTCTAATCGGGATAACGTCCTTTAACACGGAAATACCGTGTTAATCCGAAGTGCCGTCTGAACTGCGCGAACTCAAAACGTTTTGAATTCGAGATAACTATGCCATGAAGACGCACGCTCAGTGGCGGCACCTAGCTGATGTTGACTAAGTGGTGACTACTTGGATGGGAGACCCATGAAATCCCAAAGGGCAGGACTGATTTATTTTTATTATATATCAGTGAAATGCACAGTGCATGAAATGAGATTGTAATGTTTTGCTCATTCCCACTGGAATGTTCAACCTTGAGGCATTTCAAGTTGCCACAAGGGATATTTCTTCTAAACATGGTGTGGGGTGCTGGTGAAATAACATCCTTATAGCAAGAACAGTTCACCAGTGGAACCCAGAGATGGCTTCAGAATTTACTCAGCAATTTGTGTATGAAGCCCTTTGGGGGCCTGAAGGTGTTTGTTTGGAGATGCACTGTTTAGGCAAGGCGTGCAAATGGCTGTTTTGAAACATCTGGAGCAACTACTCAAACGCCAGCTCAGAAATTAGGTGTGCTGGTGCACCTAGAACCAAGCTGCTAGGTAGGCTCTTATGAGAATATCGATTAAGGTCCATGTAATTCAATCTAGACCTCATAGATCTGCATGTTAATGTGGAATTCTGAAGTCACACACATCTGCTGGTCTATTCAGTATATGATCCAGATTAAAGGAGGCCATATTCCAGGTCATTGGTCTACCAGCTGACCAGCACCCTGGATCTGGAATAAGAATCATACAGAATCATAGAATCATAGAGTTGGGTCTTCCAGACTCGTCAAGTCCACCCCCCTGCTCAAATGCAGGATTTCCTAAACCGTCCCAGACAAATGTCTGGCCAGCCTCCAGCGAAGGAGAACTCACTACCTCTAGTGGCAACCTCCGTTGACTGATCGCCCTCACTGTCAGGAAATTTTTCCTAATATCTAAGCTGTATTGACTCCCTTGAAGTTTCATCCTGTTGTTTCCAGTCCTCCCATCTTGTGTAAGTGAGAACAGGGATGATCCCTCTGCACTGTAACAGCCCTTCAGATACTTGAAGATTGTGATCATGTCTCCTCTCAGTTTTCTCTTCTGCAGGCTAAACATTCCTAGATCCTTTAATCCTTCCTTGTAGGACATGGTTTCCAGACCACTAACCATTTTGATAGTGCTTCTTTGAACTCGATCTGGTTTGTCAATGTCTTTTTTTGGGGTGTGTGTGTGTGTCCAGAACTGAACTCAGTACTCTAGATGAAGCCTGGTCAAGGTAAAGAGGAATAAGTACTCTTGTGATCTAGACTCTATGCTCCTCTTGATACATCCTAGGATGGTGTTTGACTTTTTTGGAGCTGCATCACACTGCTGACTCAGGTTCACCCTGTGATCAACTAGTACACCCAGATCCTTTTCACTTGTGCTGCCACTTAGCCAGATTCCTCCCATTCTATATTCACTTTTATCATTTTTCTTACCCAGATATAGGACTTTCCATTTGTCCCTATTAAATATCATTCTGTTAATTAAAGTCCGCTCTTCAAGCTTGTCTAGATTTTTTGAATCCTCTCCTTCACCTCCCTAATGTTAGCAGCCTCTCCTAGCTTTCAGTCTACAAATCTGATCAGCATCCCTTCAGCTCCCTCATCCAGGTCATTAATAAAAATGTTGAACAGCACCAGGCTCAGGACAGACCCCTGTGGCACTTCACTTGAAACATTCCTCCAACTGGATATGAAGCCATTTATTACCTCTCTCTGAGTGTGATCGCTACGCCAATTAAGAATGCACCTAACAGTTGATCTCAGATTTCATCAGTTTTTCAATAAGCATGGAAGAAGGCACACTTCCTATTATCAGGACTACCTGGAGGCACCATCAGTGGCGTGCCATAGATTGCTGCTGAAGTGCTCCCTCCTCTCAAGGCTTCCTGTCCTCAGAGGCATGAGGTGTCTAACTATGAAATTCACACAACCTTCATAGCCATGGCATGATCCAATCTGGATCAATGCCATCACACAGATGGTCCTAATCCTACACTAACTTCCTAAGCAACTAACTGTGGTCAGGTTCAGTGGGCTGAGCTATTCCAGACTAGGGATGTGCACGAATATCCAAACTTTCAAAATTCAATCGAATTCGTTTGAATTTGGACATTCGAATTCAAATTGAAGGTCTGTAAATTTGAATTTAAACATTCGGATGAATTTTGAATTTTTGAATCTATTCGTTCAAATTATTTGGACACATTTGTATGGATCTGAACAGGATGAAAACGGGTTGCATATGGGATAAATACAGGATGCGTACAGATGTGTACGGGATGGGTAACGATCTGTATGGGCACATAGGAATGCTGTCGACATTTGCAAGTGCAGATTTGAATCAAAAATTCAAATGAATAGATTCGAATCTGCTTATTTCGAACTGAATTTGAATAAAATTCAAATTTTAAGGATTCAAATCGAATTTAATCCTGAAAATGGCATTCATCCACATCCCTATTCCAGACCCACAGGCCCAAACCAAAATGGCTCATGGCTGAATAAAAAGTAAAAGCCAAACAGGAAAGAGAAAGATTTCCACAGTGTGCCGCCTGGTTCTAGTGCTGTACAATAAAGAAAATATTTTTTCCTATTCCCTTCCGCCATACCTTGCATGATTTTATATACTTCAATCAGGTCACCTCTTAAAAAGCACCAAAACAGCCCGTCCTGATGACAGAGATCTCCCAGATCCCCTGTATAATGTGTTGTAGAATATATACTTATTATAAACACTCATGGCATCAAATATCAAATTGAGGTGTGAGTGCAGCATTATGCCATTTGCACGAAATGGGCTACGAGCAAAACACACACACAAAACCCACTAATAATTCACTGTTGAACAACACATTCACTTTTGGACACTTTTTGTTGTTTTGTTTTCCAGATGAAGTATTTCTGCATATGCTTTCATCCAGTTATGTTTCCTTTTTATTGCATTTATTTTTCAACTTACAAACAAAATTTACCGGGGTGATGGTGGTGGCTTTGTATTCTTTATTTTTCAATCTTGTTATGAATGTTTTTCCCTTTCTTTTTTCTTTTGCAATCAACATTTTAATGATGTTTAAAAATACTTGGAAATGTATCAACAATACTCACTCAACAAAATCACTAAAATATTTAGTGATTCAAAGAATCCTACTAATAGAAACCCCTTGTAACAAGGCTTTAACCTTCAAAATAAGCAAATCCTTCCTCCCTCCCTCCCTTCCTTCAGAAAGGTTTTGTCAGAATCCATATAATTCTCACAAAGTATTAAACACCATATTTCGCCTGTTATCATCTGCAAAAATTCCAACGAACAACCCCCTTGCCTGTGCGTATTTTAAGCAACATAATGAAACTTAATAAGACAGGCCCCGTTTGCGACTTTAATTTCAATTTGTAAATGCTGATTAGTTCCAAGCAAGGGTGTAATGATCCAGAGGGAAGAAAAACATGACACAAGAAATGGTGTTTAAAAGAATATAGCAGCTCTGTGCAAAAGCGCCACTGGTTCAAACTACAACAGAGGCCTGTGAGATTCAGACTTTTTTGTGTGTGTTTTTTGGAGGGAGGAAGGAAGGAAGGAAGGAAGGAAGGAAGGAAGGAAGGAAGGAAGGAAGGAAGGAAGGAACTGATGTTTCTTTCCATCTTTTATCCACTTACTGATGGGGGTTGAGCTTTCTGCTACACACCAGGAAAGGGATCTCGGGGTTCTGGTGTATAGTTCAACGAAGGTGTCAGCCCAGTGTGCAGCAGCGGCAAAAAAAAAGCTAATTCAGTACTGGGAATAATTAACTGGGAATAATTAAGAAGGGAATAGAAAACAAGTCAGCAAATGTCATTTTGCTTATTTATAAATCTATGGTGAGGCTACATTTGGAATACTGTGTACAATTCTGAGGCCTTTTCACACTACATCCAGAACGGATGTAGTGCATGTGGGCTAAGTAACTTCAGGACGCTACACCCATTCACACACAGGCATGCAGGAATGTGTTTACACGCGTTCCTGCATGCCTGTGTGCGAATGGGGGCAGCGTCCCGAAGTTACTTAGCTGGGAAAGGCCGGCCAGGAGTGGGTTTGCGTCCCGCAAGGCTGCCTGCCATTGGGTGCAAGCATCCAGGGGCGGGCAGCCCTGTCAGGCCCCTTCCCCTACTTCCTGCTGGCTGTACAGGGCTCGATTGAGCCCTGTGCAGCTGGCATGAAGACACCCGGGCACCCACCCACCCCGGGGTCCAGGGCCAGCTGCCTATGGGGCAGCGACCGGAATGCATCGTTCCGGTCAGCCAAGGTTCGCCCCCCCCACCCGATCGCGACCCTCTGCAGGGCGTAGGCACCTGGATCAAGGCGCCTAGGCCCCACAGATGACCCCCACCCCACCTCCAGGGCCCAGGGACATGCAGCACGCACGCAGACCTACCTGGTCGGTGTCTGGGCTCGGAATGAGCCAAGGACGCCGGAAGCATGCACCACATGGGAGCACCGCAGCCCCCTATTGGGGGGTGTCATCTGCAGGGCCCAGGCACCTTGATCCAGGCACCTACGTCCCACAGAGGGTCGCCATCGGGCAGGGAGGGAGCCTTGGCTGACCAGAATGACGCGTTCCGGTCGCCCAAGGGGTCCCTCAGCCCCTCACCCACAGGCAGCCTAAGATCGGCCTCCTCCCACCGCAGAAAGGGGTGAGAGGAAGTTGATCTTGGTGCCTCCCCGACTCTGGCAGCCGCAATGGGGCTGTCGGGGCCAGGAAGGACGCACCTCCCTGCGCGCACTCGGCAGGCACGCCGAGCCTGGTAGACACTAGAGGGGACCCACCGAATCACAGGACCCCTCTGCCATCTACCAGGCTCAGCGCTCCTGTGCGATTGCCACCGCAGCCCGGCAAGGTAGGTAATTAGTGTGGCCCCCGTCAGCTATTCAGCCGATTTTCAGCCAATGCTGGTGGGGGGGGGCGCGTGCCTGCGGCTGTCAGGGAAGGAAGGATGTGCGAATGCTTCCCTCCCCAAACGGTCGGAGACACTTTGAACTACATCTCAAACGTGTGGAGAGCAGTTGGAGGCGCGCTGGGGCAGCTTAGCGTATGCTGCATCTCCAACTGCTCTCCACGCGTTCAAAAACCCCGTGTGCATTTTCTGGTCACCACACTTCAAAAGGGATATTGTGGAACTGGAAAAGGCGCAGAAAGGGGCAACCAGAATGATTAAGGGGCTGGGACCCCTCCCTTACTAAACCAGGCTGCAAAGTCTAGAAAGAGCCTGGAAAGAGGACGCTTAAGTTCTTACGTGCCAGTCAAGCGCATCCACACGGTTCTGCTAACCCAGCCCTCCCAGAGCTGCATAACCCCTCCCCAGAGGTTGCTGTCTTCTTCTTTGTTACAAACACTGTTCCAAGTAGGGGTGGGCATGAAACATTTGTCATCTGTCCAATTTGTATGAAACGTCTCATGTGAATCAAATAGTGGCTACATTCAAAGATTGACCTTCACACACGAGTTGAAAGCTTTGGTGCCATCATTCAGAGATTCAGAGCAGATTCGAAGCAGATTCAGCTTGGATTCAGAGGCACGACTTGTAGCAGTAGGCTGGGATTCAAAGTGGATTCAAAGGCCAGCACGTTTGAAATGGTTCCATTCACACAAACACAAAGTTCCATCCTATCGAAGTGAACGGCGGAAAATAATTGTGCACATCTCTAATTCCAACTATGGATGCCAACTATGGAGTTTTCAGATGCCACAGGGTGAGGGGGCAGGAGGCGACTTCAAATCCCCAAGTAATTCTCCACCTCTGACCTAGCAGGATGTTTAGAATCACTGGATCTTGAACGTTAGTTTTGCAACGAATTATAATGAGAAATCCATTTATTAGAGCAGAAACGCATGAGTCTTCCATTCCTTTCCATCTATCCTACCTCACAGAGTGGCTAAGAGGATAAAAGGGAAGGAGGCTGATACATATCCAAGGATGCGTTCTTCTGAAAGAATCTCCCTATGAGAGATCGAATTGTTAATGATAGATGCACAGGCTGTGGTCACACCTTCACTTTAAACCTTCTTCAGTCCATCTTCACACCTGACTGCTCACACCTTTTCATCCCTATCCATTTTATTTGTGGACTTTCCATTCATTCAGGAAAGTCCAAATGGAGGGTAGAAAGTCTACAAATAGAATGGATAGAAATGAAAAAGGGCAAGCAGTCAGATCTGAAGATGGACAGAAGAAGGTTTAAAGCGAAGGTGTGACCATGGCCATAGAGACATTTCGTACAGGCACTGTGGAGGTTTGCAGATTATTCAGGAATCCACAAAGTTTTTTTAAAAATCACCATAGACCTTGGGCAGGTAATTTTTAAAGTGAATGCAGCAGACCCAGAAGTACAAAATCAATTATTACATCAAGGTCACCGTAATTAAAGTTTCAACCACATTTGTATTAACAAGTTACCTTTGGGGCCCAAACGCCAGAGGGCAAATCGACATTTCCAGGGGTAGGGAAGCGGGGGGGGGGGGGTCCCACCAGAGAACAAGACTTCAAATGGCATATGGTGCTAAGTAGCACTATGATTGTTCATGGAAAGTCAAATTGCTCCAGCTCCAGCTGGGACAATCAAGAAGAAAAACAAAGGACCCCCGCCCCTTTCAAAGGTCTTTCTCTGGCCTTTTCCACCCTGGAATATGTCTCAGAATAGGGCCCTGCCATCTACATGTTGGGTAGACTATGGTTGTGGTCATACCTGAACTTTAATCCTTCAGTCCATCTTCAGATCCCACCACGCACACCCTTTTTGTCCTACCCATCATCATCATCATCATCATCATCATCATCATCATTAATTATTGACCTAAAACAACAGTAACACACAGCAAACAAGATATTTATGCTGGTTTTGGTCATTGTTATCACTAGTCGGTCCCTTTCCAAGCACCTAGGACTGAGTGATGCATTGGCAAATGATACTAGCAGATCCCAGCAAGGTGGCTTTCTGTAGCTGGCAGATGGATATTTTGTGGATGCCAATGCTTTTCAAGTGCCCACTAAGATCTTTTGGCACTGCCCCTAGTGTGCCAAGAACCACTGGCACCACCTTTGCTGGTTTATGCCAGAGTTGCTGCAGTTCTATTTTCAGGTCTACTATGACTATGACTATGACTATGACTATGACTATGACTATGACAACGACAACAATGACTACAGTAGTAGTAGTAGTAGTAGTAGTAGTAGTAGTAGTAGTAGTAGTAGTAGTAGTAGTAGTAGTAGTAGTAGTAAAATTTATATCCCACCCTTCACTGAATGGTCCCGGGGCAGGTTACAATGAAATTAAATCATACTGAATAGTTAAACATAATTTTAAATTTAACCCCTTTCCTCCCACCCTCCTTCCCACACACCCCTCCCTCTCGAACAGGACAGCACCCTGAGGAAGCTGTTTAAGAAGCAAAAGCCTGGGTAAAAAGATACGTTTTCACCAGATGCTGAAAACTATACGATGAAGCTGCCTGGTGAGCATCAAGAGGGAAGCTGCTCCAGAGTCTAGGGGCCAAAACAGAAAAGGCCCTCCTGCAGGTCCCTATGCCTAGCAGCTCTGAAAGTGAAGGAACTACAAGAAGGCCCTCTCCCTGAGATCTCAGTGCCTGGGCAGGTCTATATGGGAGAAGGCGCTACTTCGGATACCCAGGGCCCAAGCCGTTTAGGGCTTTATACTTTAGTGTTAACACCTTGAATTGGGCTTGGTAGCAAACAGGTAACCAGTGCAGATCCTTTAAGACCAGAATGATGTGAGTCCAGCCAGAGTCTCCCATCAGCCGTCGAGCTGCTACATTCTGCACCAGTTCCATCTTCTGAACAGTTTTCAAGGGTAGCTCCACGTAGAGTGCATTGCACTAGACTAATCTGGAGGTCACCAGAGTGTGGATCACTGTAGCCAAGTTATCTCAATCCAGGTAAGGCTTAAGCTGGCGGACCAGATGGAGAAAATGGTAGACGCTCCTGAACTTTCCTCTCTTCAATCGTACTTTCCTGAGTCCTGACTTTTACAGGTCTCAAACTGTTATAAGGTGTTAATCCAAAAAAAATTAAATTTTTTGGATGTGATCGGGGAAGAGGACTAAAGGGGGCTGAACCGTACTGCATGGATTTGCCTTCACTTTCGCCCAGCGTGTGATGACATGCTGTTGAGTCACAGAACCTTTATCCGATCAGAGGGCAGGGAGTGTGGTGACAGTGGAGAGGGCTGGAGATCTTAAAAAGTCTCATAAAGGATGCCCAGGATGAGGACATAAAGGTGTGAGCAAAGGGACCCAACTGAGGAAGGATTACTAGGTATTGGGTGTCACCAGTTTCTCAATAAGATGGACTATTTCAGCAAGGTGTGACCATGGTCTATAGCAGTTTTCAGGTGGGGCCTGCCATAGTGTGCACTTGCATGCAGACAGTAGGCCCCTATTCTGGGATATATCCCAGGATAAGGCTCAGGGTAGAAAAGGTATCCCTTTCCCCACCCTTTTTTTTTTCCTGTGCATTCCTTCCTTGATCCAGAGTACTCACTTAAAAAATAAAAGGAGGGGAGAATTAAACTATGGCCATGGTTCACAGTGTAAACAAATGGGGGGGGGGTTCCAAGGTATAGATGGTGCAACTAGGGTGTCGCATCTCTCTGATTAGTTACAAGGCATTTACTTTAGATAAATGCTGTTTGAGTGGCTGACCTCATAAGTGCCTCCAAACCTTACACTGTTTGCTAATTGTCAGCTTGAGAGAGAGAGGAGATTAGGTTCCACTAATGGTGTCACAGCATGAGGGATGTAAGAAGAGGAAAAAGGGAATTTCTTTTTTCTTTCCCTTTTTTCACTCCTACAAAGCTATCACGGTTAGGATGGCACCCAGCAAACTGAGCCTAAGGTCACCAGGTAATATCAATATGTACTATTTCTTTTTGAACATGCTTCCCCAATGATAATAACAACAACAACAACAACAATTAATAATTAATTAATAATTAATAAGAAGAAGGCAGTGGCACAATAGCCAATAAAATCCAGGACTATTTGGAGGCAAATAACATCTTGCCAATGGAGCAAAAAAGAAACTGGAGAACTGCGAAAGTCGAAGAGCCAACCTATATATGGCCTGGATTGACTATAAGAAAGCATTTGACTCATTGACTCACAGCTGGATCATCAAGCGCCTGGAAGCCATCAGCATCAGTAATAACATCAGCACTTTTATTGAAAAAAATGATGAAGAAACGGAAGATGGAATTGTTTGTTGGAAATGAAAGCTATAAGTCAGTAAACACCAAGAGAGGAATCTTCGAGGGTCACACGATAATCCCACTGTCATCAAGTCTGCATAAGACAAGCCTGGGGTATAAAACATCCAGAGACTCACAGAAAATTTCCCACCTACTATACATGGATGATTTGAAGCTCTACGGAAAAACTGAAATGGAGATCTAGTCTTTGACAAACACAGTTCTCATCTTCAGTACAGATATCAGCGTGGAATTCAGCCTGGATAATTGTTCCACAGTGGCACTGAAGAAAGGAAAAATCACAGATAGCAAAGGCATCAAAATGCCAATGGGCAAACCATAAAGTGCCATGAGCCTAAGGCTTATAAATATCTGGGAATACTGCAGCTGGTTAATATAAAGCATGGGCAAGTGAAGGATGTGATCAGCAAATAATATATCCAACGGGTCAGGAAAATATTGAAGAGCAAGCTGAATGGGCAAAACACCATCAAGGCCGTTAATACCTGGGGCATACCTCTCATAAGATATACAGCTAGAATAGTCAACTGGATGGAAGCTGAGTTGGATAGCCTGGACCGAAAAACAAGAAAACTGATTACCATTCACTATGCATTACACCCCTGTAGTGACACTGACAGGCTGTGGCTGCATCCAGACTTGTGATATATTTCGCCGTCCCTGTAAAGCTGCTTCCAGACCTTACAACTGGAAGCCACACAGGGACAGCACAGTTGCTTCTGGTCGTCCTGAGAGGGCGATCAGAAGCTGCACTGTCCCGGCGAAGCGACTTCCTGTTAGTCAGACAGGATGCACCATTGCCCACAATGGGAGTACAGTATCTTTTCACTTCACACCCTTCAGTCGGATGCTGTGCCGCTGATGCAGGCAGAAGAAAGCGGTGCTGCTTTGAGGTAAGTCTGGACGCAGCCTGTATCTGCCCAGAAAATCTGTGGTCAGAGGAATGCTGCAGGTGAAACAGATTATCAAAGAGGAAAGCATGTTTTGGCTGATTAAATCAAAGACAGTCAAGAAGTTTGGAGGTAGGCAATAGAAAACTGTCCAAAGTGCAGCAAATGAAGATTGAATATTGGAAAAATAATGTACAAGCCCAAACAAACAACTGGCACAATAAAGTTCTGCAAGGACAATTCTTGGAGAAAATCAAAGGGAAAGTAGACCAAGGAAAGACCTGGCTGTGGCTTACAAACAGAACACTGAAGAAAGAAATGGAAGGCTTGATTTTAGCCACGCAAGAACAGGCTCTCCAGACCAATGTGATAAAAGCCAAAATAGAAAATCAGCTGTAGACACCAAGTGCCGATTATGCAAAGGAGCTGAAGAAACAGTCGACCATATACTCAGCTGCTGCAAAAAGATTACACAGTCTGATTACAACACTGTCACCAAAATGATCCAGTGGAATCTGTGCTACAGTTACTATCTGCCAGCAGCACAGAACTGGTGGGATCATAAACCCCCAAAAGTGGTTGAAAATGAACAGGTGAAAATATTGTGGGACTTCAGAATACAAACTGACAAAGTTTTGGAACATAACGCCCCCGATATTACCATTATAGAAAAAAAATTGTGGCTCGTTGAAGTTGTGATACCAGGAGATAGTAGGATTGATGTTAAACACACAGCAAAAAATGACAAAATACAAGGACTTAAAAATCGAAGTTCAAAGACTCTGGCACAAGCCATCAGTGGTGGTCCCAGCAGTGATCGGCACACTGTCAATTGGCCAAAAGGAAATACTGGGCACCACCCACCACAGCACAGTTCTGCCTCCTTTAGTCTGCCCCCACCCCCACTCACACATGAGGAAGTGGAAGACGGACTGGAATTCCAGGCTGGTCCAACATGCCCATGCCAGTCCTGTAAAAACAGGGACTACACTTTAGGATGATCTAACTGGTATAGGCCGGCTTGGAATATGGCTTAGATTAAATGATGTGAGTGACATGGCCGGGGGTGGCGACTCATGTCGACCTAAAATTCGTGTGTGACCATGGCCATAGAGTGTTAATCTGTTTTCATTTTGGGGGTGGGATCAGGAAAGAGGACCAAAGAGGGCTGCCCTTGGAAGCTGAAGATTGTCTGCAGCCTCCAAGTTTTTTTCACCACCAAAAGGCTATGCTTTTGTGCTCTGCTTCCAGCCATAAAGGGACTTGAGTCAGCCCTGGCCTGGAGACAAGGAAGAGGAATTGATCTCTTGTAGGACCTTGCAATGGTTTTGCTATAGGCGTCTGCCAAGATCCTCGAGTTCATTTCTGGAGGAAACTCTTCTTTTTGCCTTTCATTGCCGCCGACCCCCGGTCCCTTGAGCTGTTTGAAACATGCTCTTGTCTCTGACCTCCATTGTTACCACCCCAGTTGCCTGGCCTGCTGCAGATTTGTTGAAACATTCTCTCTGGGAATGCCTGAAGCCCAAAGAGGCTGGACGTGACCTTGCCTTTGATCCCGGTAACCTCCCTCCTGACCCCAATCACTTTGTTGCAATTCTCATGATACCCACAGGCTTTCCAGATAGAAAAAAAGGTAGATGTGAGGAAAGGGGGGAGGCTACAACTGGCACACTCCAAAGAGAAGGGAAAGACCACTTTCCTTCACTGGAGCTGCAATCCGCTTTGGTGGAGCATTTATTTCTAGTACAGTTTGCCTCACATAAAAATATTAAAACTGGAGTACAGCAATTGCTACGTTATTTCTACATCCACACTTGCATTTCTTAAAGGAATTATAGGGTTGACTTTCAATAAAGTATTTTTTAAAAATGGTTCTTTTTTAAAAATGGCTCTGTTTAAAACATGTTGGATTTTAAATGTTGTAGTTTTTATTGTTTTAATATATATTGATTCTTGATTTGCTGGATTTTAAAGGTTGTTACCTGCTCTGAGACCGTTGGGTATGGAGCGGGATAGAAATATAAATAATAAATAAATAAACTCACAAGATTCTAGGGCTTCACTTACGCACATGACATGAGCTTACAGAATTTATGGTTCTCAACCTGAGACATAAGACAAGGTGCAAACTGACTTGCAAATTTTTAACATAAAGGTGTATTTTAGGGAAATCTATGTGCACACATGCAAAAGTATGCTTGCCTCATTCCCTTCATTTCTTCCAGTGCTTGCTAGCATGTAGGTATTTTGCAAAAGCCATGATTTACACATAGAAATGCCAAACAGAGGAAAGCAATCAGAATGATGGAAAAATCCGGCATCATTACTGGATTTTCCACAGTGCTTATTTAGGAGAATTTTCAGTCAGCTATCTGGGATATATTGCAATGTCCATGCATGGCAATCTCGGTATAATCCTGGGCCAAATGTGGGCTTTTACCCACCTCCAAAGTCACCTAAGTACGATTTCAGATATTAAGGTACTTGGACATCTGGTGGTAGGTGAGCTACAGGGCTTGAGATCTTTAGCTGCACAACCAAAGCTACCTGAAAGACAAATGCAATGATGAAATTACAGTTACCAAAAAGAAAAAAAAAGAAATTACTAAATTATTAAAGCACTGGCAGGTTTATGGGGGGAAAGGCATTACTTTAGATACTCAGGGCTAAAGACATTTAGGTCTTCACATGTCAATGTCAACATCTTGAACTGGCAGTGAATTGGCAACCAACGCAGTTTCTTCAAGGTTGGCCTGATGTGCTTCTGGCCAGGAATTTCCACCAGCGTCCTGCACTAGTTCCAGCTTCCGGACAATCGTCAAACATAGCCCTATCTAGCACGCAATGTAGTAGTCCAGTCTACCAGAGCATGGATCACTGTAGCCAAGTTGCCAGTATCCAAGAAAGGTTGGAGGTGGTGAACCCACCAAATAAGCATGCCTGTCTACCATTGCCACACAACCCTCAACTCATGATAATGAATCCAAGAGCACACCTAAATTGTACAAGAGCACACCTACATTGTCACAGTCTCTCAGCAGGTGGCCTTCAGAGCCATAAAAACAACCACTGCAGAGCCATTAATAGCCCTATCTTCCATAGATTGCACCCAATCTTCTTTGAGATCATCCAAGTTGGTGGCCATCATCACATTTCATGCCAGTACACTATTTAGTTTATTGGTGTGATGTGGAGAGAAGAAATGTTCATGAACTTCTGGAAGGACCACATTTTGCAAACCACTATTATAGTCTTCTGGGGAAAGGGGAAAATATAAATACAAGCGCTGGATCGGGCAATGGTTCCATCATCTCACTGGGACACCAAACGTCATGTAGATACCAAACACTACTCCATTTTTTACGCTCCAACACAACCAACCAACGCCAAGGAGCATCAATCTTGCTGTGCAACAAAGCCGTGACCATCAAAGTTGCGCACAGAGACCAGAATCCTTATCGATCTGGCTTTCAGGTTCTTGGTATTGACAGAAATAGCGCTTTGAGTCAGACATGGTTGGCGTCACCAAAAAAAAAAAAAGAGAGAGAGAGAGAAGAGGCAGCTAATGCCTGCATCTTCTGGGTATCAATTACAGCATTTTCATCAAATACTTTATTACAGAGACAGGCAAACAAGGAAAGAACATCCAGTGTCATATGCCGTGTTTCAAACCCCTCTGTGGCGGAGATAACAATGGCTCCATTCTGTAAGCTGACATATTTTTTGTTTTCTAATGTATTCCACCCTTTTGTGTCTGTGTATTCTTAAACAACAGGCACAGATGTACCGTTTTCCAAAGGTCTTTGACTTGTCATGAGCGTACTGTCCCCACCAGTGAAATAAATTGATTACGAGCGACAATGTTAACTATTATACAAAGAGCACAGCCTGGGGGCCCTTTTGTTGCATTTTAAAAGAAGGGGGGGGGGAGGAAAGGCAATTATTTGTTCCTTATGACAGTTTGCAAGATTTGCCGGGTGGGGAAGGAAAGATTAAAAAGAAAAGGCGGGGGGAGAAGATTGCTGATGAATATGGAAGGGGATGGCACCAGACCTCACAGACTGTCCATCCCTTATGACTGATTCAGGAGACAAAATATAAGAAGTATGGAGATGGCAACGGACAAGAATGTCAATAGAAGGCATCACATGTTAAACAAAAAAGGCTGTGGTCACACCTTGCTGAAATAGTCCATCTAATTGAGAAATGGGACTCAAAAGGCACTAACTCCGACCTCACCCAATACCTGATCGTTCCTCCTCAGTCTGTCCTCGGTTTGGGTCGCTCTGCTCACACCTTTCAGTCCCCATCCTGAGAATCTTTATGAGACCTTTTTAGATGTGCACTCCTCTCCACCGTCACAACAACCCCTGCACTCTGATAGAAGAAGAAGAAGAAGAAGAAGAAGAAGAAGAAGAAGAAGAAGAAGAAGAAGAAGAAGAAGAAGAATTGGCTTTTCTATCCCACATTTCTCACCCATTGAAGGGGACTCAAGGTGGCTGACAAAGCTTTTCTGTTCTTCTCCCCACAACAGAACACCCTGTGAGGTAGGTGGGGCCGTGAGAGCTCAGAAGAGATCTGTGACTAGCCCAAGGACACCCAGCAGGCTTCATGGGGGATGACAGAATCAAACCCGGTATTTCCAGGTAAGAGTCCGGCTTCCTAACCACTAGACCAAACTGGATAAAAGTTCTGATACTCATCAGCATGTCATCACACACTGGATGAAAGTGAAGGCAAATTCATGTAGTATCCACCCACTATAGTCCAGTTCAGCCCCCTTTAGTCCTCTTCTCCGATCATATCCAAAAAAAGCAAACCGGATTATCACTCTATAATGCCTTAAGACCTGTAAAAATTAGGTCTCAGAAAAGTAAAATTGAAGGGAAGAAAGTTCACAAATAAAAAGTATTGGACAGAAAAGGTATGAGCATTGGGGGCTGAAGACGGACTGAAGAAGGGTTAAAGTGAAGGTATGACCATGGCCAAAGTAGCTGCAATGATGCCTTAAAACTCTATTTAGGATGGAGACGTGAGAAACATACTCGTGGTAGATGCCATAATAGGTTATCTCCCCCCCTTTTTTTAAAAAATAACTTCTCATGCATTATGTTTTTTGCTCATGCTAGATACCACTAAGTCAGGATTTGCTCCCAGAAACTCCATAAATGTAGCAGAGAGACAGTTGAAATGTTTCTTCTGGGAAAAGGGTCAAGAGACCCCTTCCCAATTGTAATAGGAAGGATTTATAATTTGGATGCTTAGGCTAGGGGGGGGGGGTTGAACCTGCCTCTTCAAAGTAAGCACTCTAAGGATTCCCTCTTGCATTCAAGGAGATGGGCATTCAAAGAGACAGGCTGTGTCCACACTTGTGGGAACAGCCACGTGTGTCCCTGTCCACTCCTTCTCATCATGGATCCACAGAGGTGGCAGCCAAGGTTGTCTACATACCAGTGTCTAGAGTGTCTAGATGTTGTGCATTGTTGTGGCACGCCTGTACATGAAGAAGTAGGATCCAGGTGCAATGGCATGTGGTTTGCACACATGACACTGTTCCCAGCCATGCGGTTGCAGCCCAGGAGCTTTTGTCTCCAGAACTGTCTGTGTGCTCCCCCAAAACTGGCCCTTGTTTCTCAACGTCTGCACTGCTGTGCCCCGGTTGCTGCCCAGACTTTTGTGCCCTTGAAACCGCATTCTCCTCTTCCGAGGAAACTGGACTGGCATGACGGGGCATGACACCATGACTGTCTGTGCAGGGACATGTGGCTCTTGTGCACTCATCACACATTCACAGCACCACAATGGTGCTATCCAAACACTGCCAGAGAGTAAATCCGGGGGCGGGGGGCGGGATTCCTTCTGTAGTTGCCTTTCTATTGAGAGACATTAATTTCTATTTGTAGCTTTATCTTTATTCTTACATTTATTGCTATCTGCTTTTATCTTTATTTTTTCTGCCTCGTATAACTGACTTTATCGTACGCCACACTCAGACTGCAGATATAGGGCAGGGTTTTTTTAAAAAAAAAATCCAATAAATAAATAATTGATGCTACCACTACTAAGCCCTGTGGAGATGTGGCCCCAAACCCATCAGTTATTTTATTAGCAGGAAATTAAAATTAATCTCATCCTAAAGCTGGAAGGGAAAAAAAAGAATGGAAAAGGATCATGAAGTGGTCTTCCTCAGTAGGCCTGGCCTTTGACTGCGTCACAAGCTAAGCAACTACCCAAGGTCAGGGAAGTGCACAAATATTTGTAACATTCATTATTCATAAAAATTCAGACAAATCCAGACATTCATACATGAATTGAATGTTAACATTCATACTAGGGCTGTGCACCAATGTTTTTTGACATTCTATTTGAATTGAATCAAATAGCCAAAAATCCAATTCGATTCAAATCTTTTAAATTCCCATTTAACAAGATTCTATTCGTTTTTACCAAGTTTGAATCTATTCATTCAAATTTTTTATTCACATCTGCACATACGAATGTCGACAAAAATGTGCCCCAAAGCATCTTCCCCATACCTGTACACACCTGTACACATCAGTACACATCCTGTAGTTATCACGTATGCATTTTTGTCCCGTACGGATCCGTACAAATTCGTACGGAAGCAGGAAAGATGCGGATCTTCAAGTACACATCGTGTACAAACCTGTACACATATGAATGTCTGGAGAATTCGAACAATGAGATCCAAAATTTGAAATTAGATTTGAATGTTTACATTCAAATTTTGGGACATTCTATTTGTGTTTGAATGTCAAAATTCAGCACATTTGATCAAGTTTTGAATACCTACGTATATTCGTGGACATTCCTAATTCGTACAGATAGAAATGTTTCAGAACGTTCATATAAATAGTTCATACATTCATTAAACTGGGGATATGTATTGGATGCGTATCAAAATGTATGTGTTCATATAGGATACATATCCGATATATATGCATTCATATAGGATCCGTATTCAGGATCCATATACATTTGTATTGGATATTCGTATGAATTTGTATGAATACATTTGTATCAAATAGAATCCTACCACATTCAAAGGGAATCTATTCAAATGAATACGAATTTTCTAACATTCAATTAGTTATGAATCAAATGCCAAAAAAACCATTTGTCCTGAAGTGCTGGCACCAAACGCAAGAAACGTCAGTGAGATTCATAACACAGAAAGTAGTTAGGACTTAAATGTAGTTCTACAGGGCTGCATTCACACCTAAGTTGTAATCCAGCTTCAGTCCACCTTCAGAGTGCAAGAATGCATCAGCAAAGTGACAAGCTGTTTTCTTTGGCATTATCTAACTCAGAAAACTCATCATTGTTATAAATAACATGGAAAGAAAATGATTGATGGTGTGTTTTCTCACCCTGAAGCTGGATTAGGTCTGAATGCAGACCGGATCTCTCTTTCCCCCCTTACCCTCCCATCGAAAAGGATGCAGCCTTACGGAAGCAAAATGCACCAATTGAAAAAGAGGTGAAAGTTGATCCATCGATGACCCTTCTGTGTCTGCATCCAGACTCAGTCAAAAGCCACACAACCTTCCAGCCCACAGAAGTGATGCAGCATTCATTGAAATAAAAATAGGGTGTTTTTCCACTGACAGAAAGTACCCATTTTAGCACCCATTAAGGACCCATTTGACTGAGAACCAGATGACACCATTTCCACCATGGACCCTATTAGGGACACCACAGCTCAAGAAATCCAGATCATATGGGTCCTTCAGGACCTATAATACAGATTTCCTGTAGACCCCATTAAAGGGGTCTACAATGGGGTCTTCAGCCATCAAATCCGGATTATAGGGAGCCTGTTTCCACTAGAATTGGGTAGATCCAGATTTCCCTAGCTGTCGTGGAATGCCGTAACATTTGATTCGTATCCAAATGTCCAAATGTTGTGAATATAGATGCACCTCCCTAGTTCCACTTCATTAAGGGGGGCAAAAAAAATCAGGTCCCTAACATTATGGATCTGATGATCAGGATTCTAGACAGTCATAAGCAACCAATATAGTATATGCAAAAAGTCATAATAGTATTTTCCATCATCCATGGAGGAGGAAGAGATTTTTTAACTTGTTATAATCTGAACTATCCAGTTGCTAAAAGGTCTCCAGGCTTAAGAGGTCCTTGTGTTTCTATGGTATGAAATCAGAGATTCCAGTTCCTGACTTGGACATGGCTGCTGCTTAACCCATGAGCAAACAACTGGTTGTCATGTTATGGCAACTATTACAAGTTTGCTGTTTCTTCCTGTGGAAACTTTAGGCCTCCTTCCTGTCTAGCAGTAGCAACACACACAGATTGTACACTCAGACGTATACATACAGGTTGTTTTTTCATCAGCCTCTCCCCAAACCATGCCAAGAATAAAAGGAGGAGGAGAAGGCTTTTAAACCCAAGTTTTCTCACCCTTAAGGAGGCTCTAAGCAGCTGACAATCCTTCTGTTCTTCTTCCCACAGCAGACACCCTGGGCGCGTCTTCATGGCATGTGTTATTTCAGTTTAAAGAATTCGAAATAAAAGAAACAGAACAAAGCTGTCCAGACGACTTGCAAGTTGATCCGGTTCCGATGGCAGCCTTAACGCAGGATCAATACTCGGAGTCCACATGGCAGCACTGTCCTCCTGCCCATTGCCCACACTCTCTCCTGTGATTGGTTTTCCCTGCCAGGATCCCACCCTCCCTTCTCTTTGCGTCATGCTCCGCCGGGAATTCCCTGCCCAGTCCACCCTCCCCCTTCCCAGCAGCAGCAGCAGCAGCAGCAGCAGCATCCATCCATCCATCCACCCATCCATCCACCCATCCATCCATCCATCCATCCATCCATCCAGGCGCTGCGGCGCTGCGGCGCTAGCGGCTTCTCCCTGGGGCTCCGCCGCCGCTTTTCCCCCGCTTTGCCGCCACTTTGCCCCGCAGAGGAGGAGAGCCAAGGGGTGGACAAGAGGGCGAAGGGGGCTCCTCGCTTGCTCTTCCCCCCCCCCCCGTGGCCGGGAGGGAACTCCGCCCCCCCACCTCACAGGGACCGAAGCTGGATTAAAACCTTGGCTTGTGGTCACACCTAAGGTTTAATCTAGCTTCACTCCACCTTCAGAGTGAGAGAACACATCAGCAAAGTGACCAGTAGTTTTCTTTCCACATTATCTAGTCTAAAGCTTGTCAGTTTGCTGGTGTATTCTCTCACTCTGAAAGTGAACTGAAACTGGATTAAACCTTAGGTGTGACCACAGGCAAAGTAGCCTAGAGGGGGCTCAAAGCGGTTGACATTCTGTTTTCACCCTTCAAGGGACTAAGTGGCTGACAAGCCTTCTCACCCTTAAGGGGGCTGAAAGTGACTGTTCCGAACCTTCAAAGGTCTGAAATTGCGCAAAATTGCAACATTGTTTTAAAGGTGTGAAGTGCTTAGATTGATACAGTGTTTCAGCTTTAAGGACTGGAGGTTTATAGTGGGTGTTTGAGGGTGGATTTTTTCAATGAAGGAAACCCTAAACATGACGTGCTTCTAATACGTTCAGCCATTGGTTACAGTGCGATTGGGGGGGCGGGACAGCCTTAACACTGAATCTCATCCCGGAACGATACTGTCCACACAGTTAAAAAGGAAACACGTATCGACGCACGATCCGGAGTGAGACCTGTTGAGATCAGGATTTATTTCTAATCGGGATAACGTCCTTTAACACGGAAATACCGTGTTAATCCGAAGTGCCGTCTGAACTGCGCAAACTCAAAACGTTTTGAATTCGAGATAACTATGCCATGAAGACGCACCCCCTGTGAGGTAGGTGGGGCTGCGAGAGCTCAGAAAGAGAGCTGTGACTAGCGCAAGGTCCACCCAGCTGGCTTTGTGGAGGAGTGTGGAATCAAACCAGGAGATGACCAGATGAGAGTCCGGCACTGTAACCAGAAGACCAAACTGGCTCACCTATTGGTTTTATAGGTCAGGCTGCAACTCACAGGCCAGTTGACCTGGACCGCAAAGACAACAGGAAGTGAAAGCCTGAGAACCAATGGAAAGAAAATGCACACACACACACACACACGCACAAAGCCTGCTCTGCAAGGGTTGATATAGCACAATAAAACTCCCCCCCCCCAATTTCAAGCGTCTGGGCCTAAATGCTTCTGAGCAAAAGTAAATGAAAATTCATGATACTGTATCGTGCCCAAGAGCCAGCTTAACCACCAGTGCTACACAATTATTTATAGCGGGGAACTATCAAAGGGAATTGCTCGCCAACCTCGTGGCTCTGTGTGGTAATTGATGTGAAGTGAGGCATCGCATCCCCCGCTGACCCCGATGTAGTGAAAGTCAGATGGATTACATCAAACTCAATTATGATGGATATGATCAAAATCCATGATGCACAGCATGCCATAACAGGCTTTCTAAGTGTACCTATTGATTGCTTCGGTGCAGGCAGGCAGAAGGGGTGAAAACACACGGAGGTTCTCCAGCAGATCTCAAAGGAAGGGGAGGAAGAGAAGCTCTCTGGCAGCTTCCCAAGGTAAATACCACATATACCCCATCTGTGTGTCATTCATGAAGCACCAGCTCTGTCGTATCTCTTGCCTGGGGGAGTGGAAATTGCTAATGGGGGAAGAGAGCAGGTGAACCGCTACCTGCAGTGAGCACCTAGTGGTAGCCTCTTCCTTCCAACCAACCACCCAAAGCAGGGCCAGAACCACCTTGCACCAGGGAATGGAGGAAAAATTTCAGCAAAAAAATGAACCTTCTACCACTTCCCTGGTTCAATTCAAGTCCAACCCAGCCTCACCTGGGTGGGGTGGGGGGAGGTCAGTGCAAATTTAAGCTTGCTCCAATCAAACTTGTTCATGCTCCAACCAATGGGCAATTTGCACTTGGCTTCCTACTAGATGCTGGAGTAGCTTCTGGGAAGGATCATCTGCACTTGCAGAAGGCGTTTCCACATCAGAAACATCTCCTGCCATCCCAGAAGCTATCTCAGCAGCTATTAGTGGGGGTGCACAAAATTGCACACCACGCACATCCTAACCCTTACCTGTTCCAGCCAGAGGAGTGACCATTCGCACCCCTGCTGGTTCTGAAAGTCATCTGAGATGCTGCACGAGCGTACTGGCGCCTCAGGCGACTCCAAACGTGACTGCACATGTGAAGCTGTTGGCATGGTGACAGCACACGCGCATGCTCAGTCACACCAGCCTTCGCACAGAAAATGGCAGCACTTGGACATGGGTTCGGACCCAAGTCGGTCTGCAGACATGTTGGAGCTTGGCTTCACGTGCACTAGTTTTCACAAGTGTGAATGCCAGTGCACACCAATGGGCATGCACTCTTCTCATCCCACAGACAGGTAACAGAGTGCAGAAATGCCTCAAGTCATCAACACTATTTCATAGTGAAACCTACCTGGTAGTGGTTTCATTATTTTCTGGGCAACAGAGAAATATATTCCACTTTTTCTGTGCCTCTGCTTCTTAGTACAGTATATATTAAAGGGGTTTTTTTTTTCCTCCTTCTGTACTGTCATATCTTTTTTGCCAATATTTTTAAAAATACATTTTTTAAAAAAATAATTGTTCAAAATAACATTGCATGAGGTTTTGTTGTTATTGCTGCTTCTGTTGATTAAAAAGCAACTGGTGGGCCCCTGTGTGAGACAGGATGCTGGACTAGATTCACTGTGGCCCAATCCAGCGAGGCTCCTCTTAGGTTCTTAGGTTCACAGGTAATTACTTTAAATTTCAACTTGCATTTCTGTTGCCACAAGAAGACCTTTTAGAGCAATCAGCTGAGAAATATTCATCTTCGGGTCTTTTTCCACTGTCACTAGAAGTACCCATTAAGTACCCATTAATGGGTATAAAAATGCCATTATGTACCCATTAATGGATACTTAATGGGTACATTTAGTGACAGTGGAGAAACACCCTACATCTTGACTCGAATGGTCTCTGCATAAGGATGACATGCAAATTTGCGAAGCCTTCCATATTTTTTAAATAAACAGAAAGTTGACTCTTTTCACTCTTGTGTGCTGTCTGTTAACCATGCTTTTCCTGATATTAGAACAGGAGGAGCCCTGCTGGATCAGGCCAAAGCCTATTTAGTCCAGCATCCTGTCTCAAGCAGTGGCCAACCAATTCCTTATGGGCATCTCAAGCAGAGATGAGGGCAAACCTTCTCCTGCCCTCGTATCCCAGCAAATGGCTTTAGAAGCATCTTGCTTGTCTACCCCGCCTGAAAGATGTGCTTAGGCATCCATTCTAGTAGCTACTGGTACCTCTGGCCTCCATTAATGTATCTAATCCTTTCTTAAAGCTATTTTTCCAGAGGGCATCCTCACAAATAAGTGTCCACTAGGACTAATATTGCCCAAACACAGCGAGCCCTGAGAAGGCAGTAATAAGAACCTAAGAGGAGCCCTGCTGGATCAGGCCATAGCCCATCAAGTCCAGCATCCTCTCTCAAGCAATGGCCCACCAATTGCCCATGGGCATCTCAAGCAGAGACAAGGGCAAGCCTTCTCCTGCTCTCCATTCCCAGCAAATGGCCTTAGAGGAATCCTGCTTGTTCCTCTCAGTGACCGCGTTCAGACATCTTTCTGCTCAGAAACTCTTGCCATAGTACTTCACAATGTAACAGACACTACAGTGAGGGGACTTATGGGTAAAAAAATAAAAACAAAATGGTGGATATTGGCAAGGGGGAGGCTGTAGACTCTGGCGACCTGGTTTCCCCCAAAATCAACAGTCTATCCTCAAATTTACCATCTGTAAAACAGCAGCAAAATGAAGGTGTCGGAAAGTATGGAGCCATCTCTCTGAAACTGCTGATGCCAGAGCCATTTTGAATCACATAAACTCGAGCTGTCATGTGGCAAGCACGCAGTGAGCAAGCACAGGGGACACGCTCAGGGAACAGTGACCGACCCAAGAGTCATAACACTGATGGAAGCAGTCTTTGAAATTCATAAATTCAATGGAAAACCTGTTTTACCGGGGCTGATAGTGCTGGTATTAGTTGCAGGAACTTAATGAGGTCCTGTGTCGGAGTACAACCAGATTAAAATGAAAAACGAACCACATTACACTCTGTTTCAACAATTATTATCAGTTGCCTGTAATATAAATATGCAAATTTCCCCAGCTTGAACTTTCACATCCTCTGTAGAGACCATTCATCTCTTTAAAGTATTAATTTAAGTTGTAAAAGGATCCATACATCACCGCCATGTCATTTTGAAAACAAATATTAATCAATTTTGGGACTTGGGATTGCCAAAACTCACAGCGGTAGCGTCCACTTGCGTCGGAAGCAAAGCCGTGGCAAAAGGAATTTACATACCCATCCATGGCTTAAGAAATCATATGATAAATACAAGTGGAAACACAAGGAGCCCAGAGGACTTAAGACCTTATCACCATCTAGGCAAAGGAAAGAAAGACCTTCTTTGCATTCTCAATGCAATAGTATGCAGATGAGGAATAAAGGCCTTTCCCCTATCTAAATAACCTTGAAAACGAGTGACAGCTGATGTGGAATCATAGGTTGTTTTTACTCACTCAGAAAAAAAAAACCAAAACCAAAAACACACTAAAAAAAATGTAGATAAGTTTGTTTTCTTAAAGAGGTTGAGAACATCTTTAAAGGATAACATCACAATTCCAGTATATGAGAGGGAAGGTTTTCATTGCAACGTTGTGGTATTTTTAGCTTGGAGAAGTATACGAGGCACTTGTGTTCCCCAAAATGTTTCCCCCATAAGGAATGGTCCCTCTTTAATTGAGGCCAGATGGCAAAAATAAATGGGCCTCCAGATGGAGCTGGATTCCCTGGCTGATTCAGAAAACTTCCAAGATCTGTATTCCGTTTCACCCACTTACCTGAGGAAGTTCTCCAGGTATGGAACTTCTGCTAATGTTGAGGTCAACTTTTCCTAAGGTGGTGTCCTTCAGATGTTCAGTATATGCTTGCAGGGGGGAGTTAGAAACTAAGGCCACATCCATATGGAGATGAGAAAGATCTGGGTTCCACGCTGCAACTGTGAGTTGGGAGTCTTTGCCATGCCCTTCCCCAGGTGCGAGTCCTGCCTGCTGATGGTAGGACAGAGGATCACCTGGTTCAGCTATAGCTGCTGCCTTTGCTGCAACTTTTCTTTTGTCATTTTTGAATAGTATTATATTAATTGGTCTTGTTATTGTTTTAGTTTCTTTTTACCCTATAATGTGTATTGCAATTGTAGCTTATTGTCAGAATTCCACCCACCGATCCATTTATGCACGCATGCACACATGTATGTATGTATGTATGTATGTATGTATGTATGTATGTATGTATGTATGTATGTATGTATGTATGTATGTATGTATGTATGTATGTCCCCCTCCCATACCCAGAGGTCTCCGGGCAGGTAACAACATCTAAAATCAAACATCATTTAACTTCATTAAAACAATAAGCATCTGCCAATGGGAAGAGAAAAGTATGTCCCCATTTAATCAAAGGCCAGGGCAAAGAGGTATGTCTTTACTGCCTTCCTAAACATATATAATGAAGGTGATAGATGCACTTCAAGGGGGAGACTATTCCATAGTCTAGGGGCCATCACTGAGAAGGCCCTCTCCCGGGTGCCTGCTCCTTTTGCTGCTGAAGGTGATGGGTCAACCAGGATGGCCTCCCCTCCAGATCCGAAGGCACAGGCAGGTTGATATGGGAGTAGACATTCCTTCAGATATTTTGGGGTCCAAGTCATTTAGGGTCTTGAACTGGGCTCAGTAGCGAATCGGCAGCCAATGCAGCTCTTTTAAGACTGGTGTGATGTGCATCTGGCCAGCTGTCCCAATCAGCAATCTCCCTGCTGCATTCTGCATTAGCTATAGCTTCCGAACCGTCTTCAAGGGCAGTTCCATGTAGAGCGCATTAGAGTAGTCTCGTCTGGAGGTTACCAGAGCATGGATAACTGTGGCAAATGAAAATACTAGGGACTCAGCTGTGGTGAGGGCACCATTAAATCTGAAATGGGCCTCGTTTGGGCCAGGGGGAGGGGGATTGCCTTGGATGTGGGACAAGTATAAACTGAACAGCAGGGCTCACTCAGTGCTAGTGCTCTCTTTTGGGGAAGGGTTGCCATGCAAACACACACACACACACACTTACTTTTTTCCTTATTTGCCTGTGCCCAGATGTCTCTAGGCCAGCCAGGGGAAGTGCTAAGGCCATCCAATTGGCCTCCCATGTGATTCAGGCTTTTAAAAATTACAGTATTATTCATGTTTTATAAGGACTTTAGAACAACGACTTCATACATCTATTTCAAACAATCAAATGTGCATATAACATCCAGGAAATCAGAACATAACCACTTTATAAACACTGTCCAACATAAACTACTTTTGCAAGTCTCAAGGGTTAGCTGTAGTAACCCCATTCAGTTAGTGGTAATCAGTTGAACCAGGTGAGGAAAAGTTGCAGAAAGTTTGTTATTGAGAAAAGTGGACAAAAATGGTGAGAAACAATGGAGATGAGTATTTGTCTTTGACGATTCCAAGAACGTTGACCATTTTTCCAACAACCATAATGTGCTTTTGTGTGGGGAGGGGGAGAGTTGGCTTTTCTACCCAGCTTTTCTCACCCATTTCAGGAGACTCAAAGCGGCTGACAAAGTTTTTCTGTTCTTCTCCCCACACCAGATACCCTGTGAGGTAGGTGGGTCTGTGAGAGCTCAGAAGAGAATCACCCAGCTGGCTTCATGGGGGAGGGCAGAATTGAACCCGGTGTTCCCAGATAAGAGTCCGGCTCCCTAACCACTAGACCAAATTGGCTCCATTTAGAATTATTAGATCATTTAGAATTATTGACCATACTTTTTGAAGCCAAAGTTCCGTAGATAACGATTGGGAATCTTTCCAGAATTGAGCAATAATTAATTTAGCACTAGTTCCTTAAGCCTTGATAAGCAGTTTATGATTCAGGCTTTTTGAAAGGGAACAGGATACAAATACAAATGTATTTGAATTGGTTCAGATTTGAATATATTCATTTTTTCTCCATTCATATGAATTCAGATATTTGAAAATTAGATTTGGATTGAATCAAATGTTGAAAATTGCATTTGTGCACACCCCTATTAAGCAACATGCCCCACTGTCCTATACGCCACCACCTTTCCCCAGTTTGGCTTCATTTATGAACCCACCAAATTTACATACAGAAATATCTACCATTGTAACTGCCTGGAGATATTCTACAAGAAGTGTCATGTAAACACTTGAATAAATATATCCATTTCATGCCTTTCTGAACGTTTCAAGTGTGAATTATATATATATTTCATTTGTGAACCTTTGCTTTTCTTCCAAATTGCTGAAGGTGGTGGAAATCAACTTATCCTTTTCCTTATTTTATCCTCAAAACAATTGTCCATGGCAAATTGGGTTAGGAGGACACGTACAAATGTTTGTTTGTTTTTTTCAATTCGTAGCAAATCGAATGTTAGAAAATCCATATTTGTTCAAAGAGATCCACTTTGAATGTGATAGGATTCTATTCGATACAAATGTATTCATACAAATAAATATCCAATAAGAATCTGATATAAACAAATATGTATCTGATACGAACCAATACATATCCAATATGTATCCCATAACATATCCATGCTCTGAAAGCATCAAATCCAACTTGAATCCACTTTTAATCCACTCTCAATCCATGTCAAATGCAATCTGGATCCTTTGCAAATGTGACTGGCGCAGTCGCTTTCCCACCTCTCCAGTTTGTTTAACGAATATCCAAATTATTCGTACAAATGTCTGAAACATTTGTATTCATATGAATGTTAATGTACGATTGTCGTAACATTAGATTCGTTTACCAATGTCCAAATTTAGACAAATTCAGACAAATAACGAATGTTATGAATATTCATGCACATCCCAGTGACCTTTCAAGGCTGATCAAGGATGTTCAACTGCATTCTTTTAGATGCTCTTGAGCTACAACTCCCATAATTCCATGCTAGCCTCAGCCATGTTCAGGGACATCTGGGAGAGTGCACCTGATTGCGCCATTGGAGTCCGACCCTACAAGGCCTCTAGCACACATCTTACCATTTGGTGCCCGTCTTTCTGCCCCTTCCTCATTCAGCAATTCTTTTCACAACACAGACAGCAGTTTTACAGACTCCTATATCTTCATTCAGCAACCCTCTTTGCATCACTGAACAAAGATTTAAAGTGCAGTAAAGACTTTGTGGTGATGCTCAGCTGTACACTAAACAAAGTGGGAAATGGCTCAAGACTTCACCTTACGATGAACAGAAGGACTAACCAGACTTTCATTCTCTGCATCTAGTTAGTTGGCTTTGAATTAGAGGTGTGCACAATTTTTTTTTTTTTTTTGCATTCAAATTTGAGTTGAATCAAATGTCAAAACATTCAATTCGATTCAAATGTTTAAAATCCAAATGCAGCAAAACCCGTATCTGTACGCATTTTGTACACATCCCATTTTATCCCGTATGCATCCCATTTTTGTTCCTTATTATAAGCACAAATGCGTACAGACACGTATGATATTCGTACAGATAAATATGTAATACATACATATCTGTACATTCGAATCATTCGAACAAGTATTTCAGAACAATCAAAATTTATTTGAATGTCTAAATCCGAATGTGAAAACATTCTGTTTGAATTCGAATGTGCACATTCAAACGAATTTGATCAGATTTTGAATGTTTAGGATACTCGTGCACATCCCTACTTTGAATTAATTTTTAAGGCCAGTGCTGAAGCAAATTTAGGGCTTTTGCTTGGTGCTAAACAAATGGTGCTAAACTGATGGGGCACAAGAGGAGAGAAAAGGCATTTTCGTCCTTCTAAAGAACAAGGAATTCTTTAGCCAATGGTCACAGCAGTCCCAAGGAGTAGACAAAGTACTGTGAGTTAGGACTAGGGATGGGCCCAAATATTCATCACGTTCAATTTACATAAAAATTCATCCGAATTCGGACATTCGAATTTGAATCGAATGCTGGTACATTTGAAGATTGACATTCATATGCGAATCGAATGCTCTGATACATCCGTATGAAGCTTTGTTACATTTGTGAACCTGGAGAGGTGGGAAAGCAGCTGCACCAGTCACATCTGCAGTGGATCAGAGTGGATTCAAAGCGAATTCAGAGTGGATTTGATGCATTCAGAGCAGATACGTAGGAGATACATGGAGGATTCATAGGAGATTCATAGGGGATACGTAGGGATTCGTAAATGATTCATAGCAGGGATTTGAATTTGTATCGGACATTGGTATCAAATTCAAATCCTACCACATTCAAAGGGGATCTATTCAAACAAAGTTTTTATGCATTAAATTCAATATGAATCAAACACACACACACACAAAGCATTTCTGCACATTCCTAGTTAGGACCTCAGGACCCATGGATTCAAATCCCTGCTCAACGGGAGCACTCATTGGACCTATCTGCACTCATTGGACCTATTCCACACATTGGTGTAGTGCATGGGAATGCCAAGCTCCCTTGCTATCATACTCCACCTTCATTAGGCACGCTCTAGCCCAGTCTAAGTGGCCAACTCAAAAGGGATTCCAGGTTGCCCTTTTGCCACATGCACATGCAGCCATAGTGGTGGCCCAGAAGTCGTTTGTAGGCTGGATCAATCACACCCCACTCTGCCTTTCCCCACTCTCATGAGCATTCTGGGATAGAAAAGGTGGAATAGAGATGGCATGAGAACACAAGGGTCACATGCTACTGTCTCTGAAACATTTTTAAGACACTTTCCTGCATGTGAATGCAGCCTTGTTATAGGGGGAAGGCACACCAGAGGGAATAGACTCTGGATTCTCCAAACACTGGGTAAGATGCTTGTTTTGTTTTTTTTAGGGGAGGGGGGTTTGGGTAGATGTGGCCCCTGTTCAGCCACCAAACGTTGTCTGCTTCAGAGCACCCCTCTCCTCTCTCCACCTAAATGAATATTGGGAGCCAAGCATAAAGTATGCCTTTATTGTGGGCTCCTCTCAGACCATAACTCTTTTTTAATAGATATTTTTTTCTAATGCATCATCTGTCTGTAAAAGTTCCCCACCGCCACCGCACCCCACCCCTTTTAAACAGTTCCCTGAAAAGAGGATTCTGTGCAGACCTATATAATTTTTATATATTATTAAAGCTCTCCATTCAGACTTGTCTCCCGATATGCTACGTTTGGCTACACTGACACATTATACAGCATCCTTTTAAAAATAAAGATTATAAACGCAAAGGCGCCTTTGGGTAAAGTTGCTAAAAAACATTGCATGTGGACTCCATTGTATGTGGGCAGCAGCTGTTTTCACATGGGATAAAATACGACCAGAGAGGAATGTCATAATCTTGCTTTACAGGAACGGATGCTGCACCGGAGTTTCTGATGGCTCACACAAAACAGAAATTGTAGCGCCGGAGCCGTTTTTGCGTACTAGGCATCCACAAACCAGGCGTTAAGGCTGAGCCACTGACGGTGTTACGAAACAAACCAGGATACTGGGACAACGAAGAACTAGTCAGAACCGAACTCTTTTCTCCCCCACCCCTGAAAAAACAAATCCAGAAGGAAGATCAAAGACAAAGGCTCCATCCAGATATCAAGAGCCCCACTGCAACAATGGGAAGAACAAATCAGTTGAGCCCATTCTTTTGATTTGTGATTTTTTTGGCTGAGAACTGCCAACCTATCCTAACTAAAGTTGTGCAAAATTCAGTTCAGGTGAGCAACTTCAAGTGAATATTTTGTAGGGATGTGCATGGAAGTTGTTCAAATTTGGACATTTGAATTTGAGTCGAACAGCGATATGTTGAAAGGCTGACATTCAAACTGAATGTGAATGGAACCGAATGTTTCTATACATTCTCACAGAGCTTTGTTATATTCATGAACCTTGGGACATGGGAAAGCAGCTGCCCAGTCACATCTGCAGCAGATTCAGAGTGGATTCAAAGCGGATTCAGAGTGGATTTGATGTGCTCAGAGTGGAATTCTAGGGGATTCGTAGGCATGACCGACAGCAGGGATTTGAATCAGACTTGTATTGAACGTACATTTGAAAGGGCTCTATTTGAACAAATGTGAATTTTCTTGCATTCAGTCCAATTTGAATCAAACACACACACAAAAACATTCATGCCCATCGGGATAGGGCCTTTTCAGTGGTAGTTCCCAGACTGCGGAATAGTCTTACTCCTGAGGTGCGTCAGGCACCTTCACTCTTTACCCTGGCCTTTGGCTAAGTAAAGGAACAGCCTTGTCCTCTTCACACTCAGACACTCCCGTTAATATGCTTAATATATTGTTGGTTTCAATGTGTTCATTTTATTTGTTGTAACCTGTCCTGAGACCCTTGGGTAAAGGGAGGGATAAAAATGCAAATAAATAAATAATAAATAATCTGTATTCGCAAACATTTGCATCAAAACGAAAATCCGGTTTTTCGAATATTCCAAACTCCTGCTTTGAAAATGATCAAAAATTTATATTTTGCCGGGGGTTTGGCCATGAAAAGGACTTTTTTTATTCAATAAAAGGTCCTTTTCTTTGCAAAAAAGTTAAAAAACAAATGCGAAAATCCAGTGTTTTGATTAAACAATTTAACAGTGAAACAAATTAGATCTTCACTTCAACAGTGAAATGAAAATGCAGATTTTTTCATGCACGTCCCTAAGCCAAGTCAATGAGCTGCCCACTCCACACTCAGTTGGACTCTGAGGGCCTATTCACACTTACCTATTGCAGAAGTGGTTCCAGCTTCCCATGGGGAATCCCATCCATACCTTGTGAGCCAGTTTGGTCTAGTGGTTAGGGAGCTGGACTCTTATCTGGGAATACTGGGTTCAATTCCGCCCTCCCCCATGAAGCCAGCTGGGTGACCTTGGGCTAGTCACAGCTCTATTCTGAGGTCTTGCAGCCCCAACTACCTCATAGGGCGGTGATGGCCAACCTATGACACACGTGTCACAAGTGATACACCAAGCCCTTTTGGGTGACACACATGGCCACCCTGGCATCTGGGCGTGTAGTGCTTGCTTGTTCTTAAAGTGTATGAAATACCAACTTTCAATTGAAGATTTAGCAACAAAAGTCACTAATGTAAAGAATTATTTGTTTTTGCTTTTAATAAAATACATATATCAAAAAGATAACTTTTTTACTAGAGCCACAAATATCACAGAATTATGGATATGTCTAGATGTGACACAGCACCCGAGTTAAGCTAGGTTTTCTTGCGAATTTTGACACACCGAGCTCAAAAGGTTCACCATCACTGTCATAGGGTATTCTGTTGTGGGGAGAAGAACGAAAGCTTTTTCAGCCACTTTGTGTCCCCTTAAATGGGTGAGAAAAGTGGGGTAGAAAAGCCAACTTTTCTTCTTCTTCTTCTTCTTCTTGCTCTGACGTCACCATCCCAGAGCCTCCTGGAGCTCACTCCAGCTGCCCCGCTCTTTGTTAGCTGTGGACAAGTAAAATCTTCTCCACCACTTGGCCAGGAGGGGTTAGCGTGCTCCTGGTCAACATCATTCACACCATCTCCCACTCCCTTTCAACCCCAGCCTAGCCCAGGTTCCAAGAAAGGCAACTTACCTGTAAGACTCCTTGAAGTAATGCATTGTGTGGGAGAGGAGGACAGAGATTTTATTCTTATTATTACACAACCACTGGGACTAGGGGATTTTCTATGAAGCAGATAGCAAGGAGTATTGCTGCTGATGAGGAGGAGTCCCCCCACCCCACCCCACCCCACCCCACCCCACCCCTGCACAGAGTGACTGATTGCAGGAATTTCCTGCCAGAAGAGGCAGCGACAGCAACCAGCCTGGATAGCTTTAAGAAAGGATTAGACAAATTCATGGTGGTCAGGTCTATCAGTGGGTACTAGAATGCATGCCCGGGTACCATCTCCAGGTTGGGGAGGCACAGGATGCCTCTAAAGGCCATTTTCAGGGAGTCAAAAACAGGTGAAGGTTTTGCTTTGTAGGGATGTGCACAAATGGGCTTTTTTGCGTTCAATTTGTATCAAATCAAATGTAAGAAAATTTGTATTTGAATGGATTCCCTTCGAATATGGTAAGATTCTATTCAATACTAATGTATTTGTATGAATTCGCACAAATATCCGATATAAACACATATATGTATCCAATACATATCCAAAGTAAAGAGAACAGGAAAATTCCAGCAAAAAGAAATGAACAGAAGAATTGGAACTGAAGACCTCAAGCACTTGCTTTTTGCTGTTCCCTGTTCCCTCCCACACCATTTTTCTTTTGTTTCTTGTCTCTTTAGATTGTAAGTTGAGGGCAGGGACCTGTCTAAGATTAATAAAATATTGTAACCCACCCTGAGACCTTCGGGTATAGGGTGGGATAGAAATACAAATAATAAATAAGATAAATAAATAATACTATTGCTTATGTATCCAATACGTATCCCATAACATATCCACTCTGAAAGCACCAAATCTGCCCTGAATCTACTTTGAATCCACTTTCAAACCATGTCGACCTCACTCTGGATCCACTGCAGATGTGCCTGGAGCAGCCGTTTTCCCCTCTCCCCATTTCATGAATGTTCCGGAGCATTCGTACAAATGTCAATGTGCAAATGTCATCACATTCAATCCATATGCGAATGTCCAAATTTGCCCAAATTTGTACAAATATCTCTTTGTCTTCCGCTTGAGATGCCCAGAAGTAATTGGTGGGCCACCATGTGAGATAAGATGCCGGTCTAGGTGGTTTGTGGCCTGATCCTCTTGATTCACAGATGTCAGGTGTATTCATGGCTTCTAGAATGGACGCTTCGGTATCACCTCGAGGCTGGAGAGACAGGCAGGACGGCGCTAAAGGGTCATTTGCAGGGAGTTGAGAGCAGGTGAAGGTTTTGCTTTGTCTTCCGCTGGAGATGCCCAGAAATAATTGGTGATCCACTGTGTGAGCCAGAATTCTGGACTGGATGGGCTGTGGCCTGACCCAGCAGGGCTCCTCTTATGTTCTGAAAAAATATCCATGCCTACTCTTCCAGTTGCCTGAGAGAGAAATTTACCCCACCCATGTCGATGTGGATTAAGAACTGTCCCGAAGTGCTCCTGAGATGCCCACCTCCATTTCCTTGCTAAAGATCTACCTTTCTTGCCCTTTCTTGTCCTATTGGGCATCGGTCTGTTAAGACACATGAAGCAAGAACATCTCCCCCGCCCCCCAACTGCACACTCTTTTATGTCAAGAGGTTCCCGCCCCCCCCCAAAGCATAACAGATATTAAAAGCAAACGAAGTCTATTAGACAATTACCGAGGGGGCTCATGAAACAGGAGTTGCCCCTATAAAGCCAATGAAGTTATGACAGCTGCAGCCCGAGAGAAATCAAGGCAGAATAAAATACCGTCTCCGCGGCAGACAAACGAAGATAAAGTGAGCCTTTTAGTCAACAGTCAGTGGAAACTGACAAGGCCAAAGCCCACAACTAATGAACAGCCAAACCTTTGCTACTGCTGGCAACAAAAGGAATGGCAAGGGTGGGAGTTTCATCTGAATAAAAGACGCCGCGATTAAATTTAACTGATCTTCATCCTGTGCTGCTTTAAAAAAGAAAGGTTGGGCAACCAAGCCCCTCTATTTTAATGTCCATCTGAAGATATTCATCATCATCATCATCATGATTTAATTTCCTTTTCTGTGATTAGACCAACTTATACAACCAGGTAGACCAACTATTTTGTTAGGGGTGGGAGGAGGAGGAGGAGGAAGAGGAGGAGGAGGAGAAGAATTGTGAGAATAGCTTCCATTTTTCCAGCCAAAGAGTATATTTCAGATGGGTTCTATGCCATGCTACCTGAATAATACAGGAAATGCCATTTTTGCCAACAGGTGCTTTGCTGGTGCCAACTCTCATAAGAACATAAGGACTCTCCCAACCCATCTAGTCCAGCATCCTGTCCTGCACAGTGGCCCACCAATTGCTCCTGGGCATTTCAAGCAGGAGACAATGGCAAAACCCTCACTTCTTCTTGGGTTCTAATAAATGGCCTCTGGAGACCTCCTGCCTGTCTCCCCAGCCTGGAGGACGTACCTGGGCCTCCATTCCACCTGCCCTCCTTGAATTTGTCTAACCCTTTTTCTTAAAACCATCTTGGCTGGTTGCTGTTACCACCTCTTCTGGCAGCCAAGTCCATAGACAGATGATCCTCTGGGTGGAAAAAAAAATACTTCCCCTCATCTGAACTGATTATCTTACCATCGTTTATTGCTAAATCTCAGTCCTTCAGTGCCCATCCGGGTGGACAGAGTCGCACCACATCCAACGGGTGCGGAGGGTGTACTAATTTCACACAACAAAGACGCAGCTGCACATTAATAAATATGTAATGTTTGGTTAAAAAATATGGATTGTATTTCTTTCCCCACTTCCCTCCATCCCTCACTCACAAAATAAATAAGCAAATAAAAATAAATAAATAAATAAAAATAGCCCAATTGCTCACTATCCTACTCCCCCCCCCCCCCAAAGGCAGAAGATGCGATCATATTACTTGCTGGCTTTGGAAATCCAAAACTCAAACGTTTCCCGGGCCCAGCTGTTTCCTATTGTTCATGTTTATCAGCTCAAAGGGCGAAGAGAGGAACAAAGGGAAGAGGGGGAAGAAATTGCTTGCATTTCAAATGTGCCAGTCACTCACTGCATTGTTAAAAGAAGAAAGCTTTAATTGTCTATGCTGCCCAACTTCTTTTTGGTGAATGTCCAGTTTTTAAGAAAAGCTATTCAGCTGTGCAATTTGTTTAATACATGCTGGGTTTGGGGGGGGGAGAGGAATGCACATAAAATCACATGCTTTTGAGAAAAGATGGAAGAGAAGAGAATAAATCCATATCTGTACATTGTAGGGCTACAAAGTTGCCATGGTGGTATTGCAGTTAGATATTGGACTTCCAGTGGTTACAAGTTTGACTTGCTGTGGTTAGAAATGTGTAACTGTCGTGGTTCGGCAGTATTAACTAATTTATTTATTAATGATTAGTCCATTGACCATATCATAAATACAAAATGCAACTGATAAAACTCATTTGTCCTTTAAAACAATTAAGAACCAAGTTATAACATTTAAAACAATTGCAGTCCGTAAATCTACTGCCCCCCGGTTATAAATGCAGTTCTGATCTTATTGGCCTTAGCTATAAATGCCGCTACTCTCATAATGGTTGCTTTATCAGTACCTTTTAATAACAAATACATTTTATCTTGGTTATTCATACTGTAGTCATTTTGCAGACATGGAGCCAATAACTGCTCTCAAATAGTTTCATACAGGGAGCAGTCCAAGGGTGTTTTCCCACTTAGCACTAGAGTACCCATTAAGGACCCATTAAGGGATGTATCCTCTACTACCTTTGAATCACAAATACAGAGTCAATTGTCCCTCGGGGTTTTTTCATATCTCCCTGTACTGATCATTATTTTTAGGTTCAGTGGTATTGAGTTTGGGGTCAATGGTTTCCCCATTGATCCGATTAATCCGATAACCAATTAATCGAACAAATTTTTTTTCATTTTTTTTCAACTTCTTTGAAAACAAATATATTTTTTCTATTTTTATTTTTATTTTAAGCCCTTTCTTTCAAATTGTCCATCTTCGTGAGTGGTAGGCAGGTTCAGTTCAAAAGAGTTTCCAGTAAGGTTTTGCACAAATGTTTCTTTGTATCGAATTGAATGCAAGAAAATTTGTATTCATTCAAAATGTCCCCTTTGGATGTAGTAGGATTCACATTCAATAGGGATGTTCAATACAAATTCGCATAGGAATCCCATACAAATCCCACAGGAATCCATAACAAAGCGTCGAATGAATGCACCAAAACATTCAATTCAACTTTGAATGTCCAAATTTGGCTGAATTCATATGAATTTTAAGTGTTACGAATATCTGTGCACATCCCTCATTCCCAGATATCCAGCCAAGAGCATGTTTGGTTCTATTCAGGCAAACTGCTTGGTCAAATTCTTGAACATGAACAGAACTTAATCTCTGCTCCTGGCTTCCCAGTGAAGATTTCCAAACAGTTTTCTTTGCAGACAGAAGAAGAGTTGGCTTTACACCACTTAAGGGGACTCAGAGCTGCTGGCAAACCTTCTGTTCTTCTCCCCACAACAGAACACCTGTGAGGTAGGTGGAGCTGTGAGAGCTCATAAGAGAAGAAGAAGAAGAAGAAGAGTTGGCTTTTCTACCTTGCTTTTCTCACCCATTTAAGGGGACTCAAACGGCTGACAAACCTTCTTTTCTTCTCTCCACAACAGACTCCCTGTGGGGTAGGTGGGGCTGTGAGAGCTCAGAAGAGAGCTGTGACTAACCCAAGGTCACCCAGGAGGCTTCATGGGGGAGGGTGGAATCGAACCCAGTATTCCCAGATAAGAGTCCGGCTCGCTAACCATTAGACCAAACTGGCTCACAGTTTGAAGCAATTAACAATTTATTTATTTAGAAGAGATGCAATCCTCTCTCAGGTAGTTTCTTTACTACTGGTTTACATTTCTGACCTGCAACTGCTCCTGCAAAAATCATTGTTGGTTTGCATAATACTTTCAACACATATTAGCAATGTAAAGCAGAGGAATCTTTCCATTTCTGACTGCAATTTTGGCATTAAAACTGAAAAAAAATTGATCAGTTTATTTTCACAACAGCCTTATAAGGTAGGCTCAGGCTAAAGGCAACAGTTTTCAACACAACATCAAGCAAGAGGCAAAGGAAGAGCCTTGTTTGTTTTGAAACAGACTTGCACGTTCTTATGTAGCTTTCATGGCAATATGGCTATATTTACCTTGACATAATTTTCTCTTTATTTTATTTATTTTTTTGACAAGTCTTTATCTTCTGACCCATTCAGAATAATTGACAGGTCTTGGTAGAGTCGGTGATATTACTGAACCTGTAATTGTCCTGTCTTTGTTTACAAGTCAGGAGGTCAATACCATGTGATTGACACCCAGCCCAGCCCACGTCACTTGCAAAAACGAGGAAAAGGGAACGCACCTCTTCAGCAGGCTTAGAAACTTTGGTTTTGAACTAGCTAAGCGAGTCAACCGAGTGCTGTCATTGTCTGCCTGCCGATGAGAAATACAGTGACTTAGCATCACTTTCTTGTCACTTGCTTCATCCCGGCTGAGATCGCTTGGGAATTACTGACATTTTGACCTGCATTAATTTGCACTACTCTCCTGCCACAACACAGTGGGCCATTTTTGCATTTAAAAACATGAAAACAAAGGTTGAAAATATGCAAAGCTGAGGAAAAGACATGATCAGTGGCAGAATCTGGGTGAGTGGGTGGAGCATTGGAGAGACGGATAGGCGGGCGGACTGATGGGCGGACAGGTAGGTGGAAGGAAGGAAGGAAGGAAGGAAGGAAGGAAGGAAGGAAGGAAGGAAGGAAATAGGCCATGCCTCCACTTATCAATGAAGGTGCTATACAGTAAAGAAATGAACATTCCTAAGCCATGGTCACACCTTGCTGAAATAGTCCCCCTTATTAAGAAGCTGGACTCATAATGCACTAACTCCAACCACACGCAATAGCTGATTATCCTTCCTCAGTTTGTTCTCAGTTTGGGTTGCTCTGTTCACACCTTTCTGTTCCCATGCTGAGACTCGTTTACAAGACTTTTTTAGATTTTCACCCCCTCCACCATCACAACACCCCCTGTGCTCTGATAGGGCCAAAGTTCTGTCACTCAACTGCATGTCATCACACACTGCTGAAAGGGAAGGCAAATTCATGCACGATCCACCCACCATAGCATGGTTCAGCCCCCTCTAGTTGTCTTACCCAATCACACCCAAAAAATGAAAACAGATTTACACTCTATAGTAGCTTGAGATAAAAGATCAGGATTGGGGAAGGTAGGATTGAAAAGAGGACAGTCCACAAATGAAACAGATCAGACAGAAAAGGTGTGAGTGTTGGCATCTGAAGATGGTCTGAAGAAGGATTAAAGTGAAAGTGTGACCACAGCCCTAGATTGCTCCTTTCAGAATTGTGACTTCCAGACCCTCAAAGTGAGACTGTCTCTGTCTGTCCGTCCATCCGATCGACTGACCAACCATGAATTTCACATATTGAATGTACACGAAGTCCCTGTCTTCAAAGTTAAACAGTAATGAAAGAGGAAAGTGAGACTTTGCTGCCAGCCCATCTTTTCTCCTTTTCATACAAAAAACCTTACACATATCCAAATTTTTAACATCATCCTATTTATTGTATTACTTATTTGACCAAGAGCAAGAGCATTTATTTTAAACAGCTGTTAGGTTTTTGTTGCTACTTGGCCAATGGATATAATAAATGTTCATTCATTCATTCACTAGCCCAGTGCATGAGATTTTACCCTTTGCCTCTGACCTACAATAGGATACAACCATAGTCCCACAATGTGAGCTTCTTCCTGCAATAAGAAAAAGATCATCAAGAAACGCTGATGATCACATGGACAAATGCATATCATTTTGTTGATAACAATACAGAATTAGTTTGCCATTTCAGTTTCCCCAAAGTAATTTTGTTTTGTTTTTTCCCTGCCCTGTCTACAGTCATGGGATTTCCTGTTGGTCTCCCATCCAAGCATTAGAAGATCCAAGCCTTCTTAGCCTTTTGATATTAGCCATGGGCCCAGGCTGAAAAACATTTTGCAAAAGGTGGTGATAATATTATTAATTTTTATTTCCATGATAGTAATACAAAGAAAAATGAAATCCTCCCAAGAGACAGAAGCAATTGGTCAGCATTCAGGGTATCAAACTAATTGTTTTTAAACACATTCAGATGTGCTGGTTCCTAGAAACATCAGAACAAAGACAATTCTGATGTCACTAATGCACAAGCTCCGTAACTTAAATCCTTTTGCTCCTATTTTTAAATTACATTATTATTCTTTCCAGCTTGGATTCCAGAATCAAAACTTTCCATAATTTCCAAGAGAATTACTCTGATATTTCCAGAAGGATGGGGTAGGAGAGACATATGATCTCTAATGAGATAAAGCAAAACCACCTGTGAGCCTCACGTTGGTTTAGAGGCTGTTGTTGCCAAGCGTAGAGTCATTTCATGGCTATGTTAGTCTTCACCAACCTGGTGTGTTCCAGATGTTCTGGACTAAAATCCTACAGGCAGAAAGGGGTTATCTGGGCCATGAAGTCCAAACACCAGCTTATCTGTAGTAGGGATGTGCATGAACATTCGTAGGCATTCGAAATCCGATCGAATGTGCCGAATTTCGACATTCAAACTTGAATGGAATGTCCCAAAATTCCAATGTAAACATTCAAATCAAATTTCAAACTTTGGATCTATTTGTTTGAATTATGCAGACATTTGAATGTATATGGGTTCGTACATGATGCGTACCTGAGGATCCACATCTTTCCCACATCCGTATGCATTTGTACACTCATACGGGATGAAAACGGGTTGCATACGGAATATCTATAGGATGTGAATGGATGCGTATGGATGTGGGAAAGATGCATACGTGCACATACAAATGTTGTCGACATTCATATGTGCAGATTCAAAAAAAATTCAAACGAATAGATCTGAATTTGGTAAATACGAATAGAATCTTATAGAATCATAGAATCATAGAATCATAGAATGGTAGAGTTGGAGGGGACCTCCTGGGTCATCGAGTCCAACCCCCTGCTCAAGGCAGGATCTCCTAAACCATCTCAGACAGATGGCCGTCCAGTCTCTGCTTGAAGACCTCCATCGAAGGGGAACCAACCATCTCCCGTGGCAGCCTGTTCCACTGGTTGATCACTCTTACTGTTAGAAATTTTTTCCTAACATCTAAACTAAATCTTTTCCCCTGCAGTTTCACCCCATTGTTTCTAGTTCTTCCTTGAGAGAGTGAGAACAGGGCTGATCCCTCTGCCTTGTGACAACCCTTGAGGTATTTGTAGACAGCTATCATGTCTCCTCTCAGTCTTCTTTTTGTTAGACTAAACATTCCTAGTTCCTTAAGCCGTTCCTCATAGGACATGGTTTGCAGACCGTTCACCATCTTGGTAGCTCTCCTTTGAACCTGCTCCAGCTTGTCAGCGTCTTTTTTAAACTGGGGTGACCAGAACTGGACACAGTACTCCAGATGAGGTCTGACCAAGGTAGAGTAGAGGGGGATAATAACTTCACGTGATCTGGACTCTATGCTTCTCCTAATACACCCCAGGATTGCATTTGCCTTTTTTGCAGCTGCCTCGCACTGTTGACTCATGTTCAGTTGATGATCTACCAGGACACCCAAGTCTTTTTCACATGTGCTGCTGCTCAGCCCAATTCCTCCCATTGTATATGTGCTTTTTTCATTTTTCTTGCCCAGGTGCAGAACCTTGCATTTTTCTTTGTTAAATACCATTTTATTAGTTGCAGCCCATTGTTCGAGTTTCTCTAAATCTTTTTGAATCCTCTCTCTCTCTTCTCTGGTGTTTGCAATCCCCCCTAGCTTTGTGTCATCAGCAAATTTGATCAGTTTCCCTTCAACTCCCTCGTCCAGATCGTTTATAAAAACATTAAACAAAACTGGGCCCAGGACAGAACCTTGTGGTACTCCACTTGACACTTCCTTCCATTTGGATGTGCAGCCATTTAAAGCCACTCTTTGAGTACGATTACTAAGCCAGTTTTGAACCCACCTTATAGTTGCCTTGTCAAACCCATATTTGATCAATTTTTCAATGAGGATCGCATGAGATACTTTGTCAAATGCTTTGCTGAAATCAAGAAATACTATGTCTACTGCATTTCCTTGATCAACCCATTCAGTGATTTTGTCATAAAATGAAATCAAGTTAGTCTGACACGACTTGTTTGATACAAACCCATGTTGACTACTGTTAATTATTGAATTCCTATCCAAATGCTGACGTATGTGTTGTTTAATAATTTGTTCGAGAATCTTTCCTGGTATTGAAGTCAGGCTAACAGGCCTGTAGTTCCCTGGGTCTACCTTCTTCCCTTTTTTGAAGATAGGAACAACGTTTGCCCTTCTCCAATCGTCTGGGACTTCTCCTGTTCTCCATGACTTCTCAAAGATTACAGCAAGTGGTTCAGCAATTACCTCTGCTAATTCCTTCAGTACCCTAGGATGTAATCCATCTGGACCCGGGGACTTAAATTCGTTTAAGTTAGCTAAGCGTTCCCTTACTCTCTCAGTGTTGATTTTGTGTCTTGATTCTCCTAGTCCTTCATCAGTACAGTGAAGGACTGTTGCATGTACATTATCCCTCTTGGAAAAAACAGATGCAAAATAGGAGTTCAGAATCTCTGCCTTCTCAAGATCACTTTCGATCACTTCTCCATTCTCTCCCTGCAGACTTCCCAAAACCTCTTTGACTTTTCTTTTGCTGTTGACATATCCCCAAAACCCTTTTTTATTGTTTTTAGTCTCTCTTGCAAGCCTCAGTTCATTTTTAGCTTTAGCTTTTCTGATACTCGCCCTGCAGATTGTACTGATTTCATTATATTCCTCCTTAGATATGTATCCCTCCTTCCATTTCTTAAACATTTCTTTTTTCTTTTTTATCAAGTTTTTAAGTTCTAGGTTTATCCACCCTGGTCTCTTTAGATGTTTTCCATTCTTCCTTCTTTGAGGAATTGTTAATAATTGCGCTTCTAATATTGCATTTCTCAAAATATCCCATCCTTCTTGGACATTTCTATCCTTTAGTACATTTAACCATTTGATCCCTCCTAACCTCCTCTGGAGTCCATCAAAATCCGCCCTTCTGAAGTCCAACTTTGAAGTCTGAGTCCTCTCATGCTTTCCTTCCCTTATTATCCAGAATTCAAGGATAACATGATCGCTGCCTCCTAATGCCCCAGAAACTCTGATATCCTCCACCATTTCCTCTCTGTTGGTAAGAATTAGATCAAGGATAGCCAATCCTCTTGTTTCCTCCACCACCTTTTGGTACATGAAATTGTCAGCGAGAGAGGATAAGAACTTATTAGACTTGTGACTTTTTCCTGAGCGAGATTCCCAACAAATGTCTGGGTAGTTAAAGTCTCCCATAATCACTATGTCATGCTTTTGTGAAAGTTTAGCCATCTGGTCTAGGAATAGGTCATCCATATCTTCTGTTTGTCCAGGGGGCCTGTAATAGACTCCTACAATGGTATCCTTTCTGTTGCTCTCTCCTTGAATTCTTACCCATACCGATTCTACTGAGCTTCCACTCTCTGAAACTTGAACCTCTGAGGAGACAATTTTTAAAAATTTGAATTGAATCAGATTTTTCGGTATTCGATTCAATTCAAATAGAATGTCAAAAAAACATTCATGGACATCCCTGATCTGTTGAAATCAAAACCAAAGCAAATTCAAGAGATGACTCTCCAGATTTTGCTGTGATTGGTCACCACGCTATTGAATGGCCCTGACATTAAGGACGTTTCTCTTGGCATTCACATGGAATCTGTCTTCCAGCATGTTTAGTCCATTATTCAGCATCCTGAAGCAAATTCACAATTCCTATCCCATCCAACAGATGGAAAAGGTGAGCTTGCCCACATGACCTCCCCTCCCCCCCCCCACATCTCCAGACCCATCTGAAGCGCAGATGTGTGTTTGGGTGCCCCTGTCTTGAGTCCTGGTGTCAGTACCAGTGTGCCAGTGCTGTCACTTTGCAATGTTGACATGCTGCATGCATGCACTCACATGCCAGGTCACCTGACATGCCAGCATGCTTGTGCGGTGCATCAGCTGACCTGCCCAGCACCACAGAGGTGCAGATGGGCTTGCTGGAGCCAGAGAAGGCCAGGAATGGTTAAGGTAAGTGCAGTGGTCACTGCCCAACACCTGATGAGCCAACATGATTGTGCGGCGCATCAGCTGACCTGCCCAGCACCACAGAAGTGCAGATGGACTTGCTGGAGCCAGAGAAGGCCAGGAATGCTTAAGGTAGGTGCAACGACCACTGCCCAACACTGTCCTGCCCAATAGTATTTTACCACAGAATCATACTTATTCTGTATACTATGGCTTAGTGTTCACAGGCATCCCCTGCATACTTCCCTTCCTGTTTCTTCAGAATATAAACTGGAGGCTTTTCTTGCCAGCAGGCTGCTGTCCTCACTATATTGTTTCTATCGCACTTAAAGATACAGTACTCCTTTACAAGGATATGCTTTTATTGTTTCGACTCAAAGCCAGCAGTCAAACACACTTTAAAGAGAACAAACAGACATTTGTTTTATTGTAACAATCTTCTTAAAAGGCAAACAGTCTTGAACGTCTTACACAGAACTCTAAAATACTTTCTATTCATAAACAGAACACATCGTAATCAGGACTCTTTAACCAAACTTCTCTCAGATCAGCTAATAACTGGTTCCCCCTGCCCACCCCTTGGTGGTTACCTCAGGCAAAGAGCCACACACCCTAGTTACAGGTCCTGCACAAGTCATCATCCAGTCCTGATTGGCTCTAGTGAGGGGTTAGCTTCCACCCGCCCTCAAGAACTTAGTAAGCCATGCCCCCCAACCATAAAACAGCTGATAACATGGGGCTAAAATTATCTATCTACTCCTAACTTACCTTTACAAACGGTCGTCACAGTAAGGATACGTATGGGATGTTTTTCCACTGCGCTCCTTTAATCCGATCTAAGAAGATCCAGATCTAGGGAATGGGTACTTCCCTTAATACGGATCTAGCTGTCTAGTGATGTCAACTGATGGATCTCATCCGGCAGGTCGTTCCAGAGTTTGGGGGCGACAGCAGAGAACGCCCTCTGGGAGGTCGCCGCAAGCCTGGATTTTACAGGCTGCAGTAAATTCCTCCCAGAGGAGCGGAGAGCGCGGAGAGGATTGTACGGGAGAAGGCGGTCCCTGAGATAGCTTGGACCCAAGCCATTTAGGGCTTTAAAGGTAATAACCAACACCTTGTACCGGGACTGGAAGCTAATAGGCAGCCAGTGTAAGGACCTAAGAACTGGGGTAATGTGGTCCATTCTAGATGTACCGGAAACGAGCCTGGCTGCCATATTTTGTACCAGCAGAAGCTTCCGGACCAAGTAAATATTCCACACATAGCTGCTGTGCCGTGTGCTCCTGCTCCTGCATGAAGAAGAAGCTGGTTCTGATTCAGAAACAGCTCCTTCAAGTGCAGGCGATCTGTCCCAGAACGCACTGTGTGGCTACCAGTGGGTCAAGCGCGGAAAGGCCCCAGGGTTCCTGCATGACTAAAGAATGCGACGAAGAATGTGCACAGATGTTGGTAACATTCAATATTTGTACAAACTCGTATGTATCCGGACATTCGCATATGAAAGCATCAAAGCCAGCCTAAATCCACTTTTAATCTGCTCTCAATCCATGCCAAATAGGGATGTGCACGAGTGTTTTTTTAGACATTTGATTTGTAACAAATCGAATGTTAGAAAATTCACATTCGTTCGAATAGATCCCCTTCGAATGCGGTAGGATTCTATTGGATATGAATGTATTCGTACAAATTCGTACAAATATCCGATATGAACGCATGCGGATCCTCGATACAGATCATGCATACGTATCCTATACCAGTGCATACATATCAGATGCAAATGCATACGTATCGATACGTGTCCGATAGGTATCCCCAGTTTAACTAACGTACGAACTAATAGCACATCTTAAATTACTTTTTAATTTTTTCCTGTTTTCCCTTTTAAAAAAACCATTCCCAAGCAATGGAGTTCTTCTGATTTCAGGAGCAAAAAATCCAAACAGGCGCAAAATGCAGCCTTCCCGCTAGAGATTTGAATCCCTCTCATCAAAGTGCTTCGGTTAAGCATGTGCTGTCAACATAATTAACAAGGGGAGCCACAGGAAGCTAGGAAAACAAAAGGGCAGGACCAGACCTATATGATAGCAATAAAAGACGACGGAAGAGAAGAACTGCGTTATTCAATCTTGACTATTGACATTAGAAGTGCAGCCATATGTTGAACAAGCTGTGGAGTGCTCGCCAGGTGATCACAGGTATAACTGTGCTCCATTCAAACACACAACTGGGAGAGAAAGCAGGGATGTGCAAGGGTGTTCAAAAATTCAAAAATCCAATTCGAATTCAACCAATATCGACATTTGAATTTGAATCAGGTTTTCAAAAATCCGAATTTCCAAATTCGGATTCGAATCCGGATTTTTGAAAATCCGATGTGGATTTTTGAATGATTTAAATGAATTTGACATCATATGTCACATCCAAATATCGGGGCCATTTGCGCATACAATGCAGGATGCAAACAGAATGCAAGCGCGAAAAAAAGGATGCAAACAGATTTGAAAATCTGTTATCAGATATCATTCAATTCGAATCGGATTTTTGAATTTCAATTGGAATAGAAGAAGAAGAAGAAGAAGAAGAAGAAGAAGATATGGCTTTACTACTCTGCTTTTCTCACTCAAAGGGCGAATCCCCAGGGCAAGCTTATTTCAGTTTCAAACAGTTTTCAATCCTCGCAGACCCCATGTCAGTTTGGCTTAACATGCTTTCCGAATGTTAAATTGCCCCAAAGCATTGTAAATGTTAACCCTCATTTCAACAGGTCTCACTCCGGATCGTGCGCTTGATACGTGTTACATTTTTTACTGTGGGGACCCTACCGTTTTAAGGGATGAGAATCCATGTTTAGGGTTTCCCTCTCCCAATAGCTTGCTTCCAAAGACAGTGATGTCAGTGTAAAAATCCAACCTTCACAGCAGCCGCTACACTGTAGCAATCCAGCCACTATGCACCTGATAACAATGTTGCAATTTTGCGCAATTCTAGCTCTTTGGAGTTCTGAACTTTAAAGGGGAAAGGAAAGCAGGGACAGGTTCTGGGAGATGTGTGAAAGTTTAAAGCAAGGGGGCTTGAGTTTCTGCTGCTGCTGTGTGCCCTGGGCAATGGGGAGAATCGCTGGCTGCCCGCTGCTGTTTTTCCTCCATCCAGGCAAGCAGCAGCCACCCAGCCAGACTCCATGAAGGGGTTCGTTATGGGTGGCGCATTCACACCAGGAGGAAGAGGTCAGGGCAGCCCCGAAAAGCAGCTTTTAGAAAGTAGCCACTTGAGTCCCCCCTTGAGTCACATACGCCACGTAGGATCCTCAGAATCCGGATCGAACGCGATTAAGCTGAAAGTAATGGGAACAGGTAAATTCGCTTTTGCATCTGGTTCTATTATTTGGGTTTAGGGAAACTGGATTAAGCTTGTAATGGGGATGCGGCCAAAGTGGCTGAAAAACCCTCTGTTCTTCTTCTCACCACAGAGACCCTGTGAGGTTGTGAGGGCTCAGAAAGAGCTGTGACTCACCCAAGGTCGCTCAGCTGCCTTTGTGGAGGACTGCGGAATCAAACCCAGTGATTTCCAGATGAGAGATCGGCACCCTAACCCCAAGACCAAACTGGCTCACAAAACCGAGGTCATAGTGACTTCACATACCTAAGCCAGACCAAACACAGGATTGGAAGGGCCAAGAGACAAAACCCCTGCTGTGTACCAAAGACACAATGGACAGCGCCATGCAGACTAAACTAAGCCTCTGTGATATGGTATAATGGTAGCAAGGCAGCGGCCCTCTCTCTGCCTCACATTTTCAGGAGAAGGAAATAGTAACCAGCAGTGTTAATACAGCCTTTCTCAATCCCTGCCATGTATGTGGTTTGGAAGAAAAAAACTTGGTTTGAATTAGAACCAAACAGCCAGTTAAATTTTGTGGAGATCCCTAGAAATACATTTAAACAAGAACTAATTCCAACTATGAATTATATAAAGTTGGGGAATTCTGGGTCTGCACCCTGATGGAGCATACACATTACAAGGAGCTGCTTCTATACCAGAAGCGGTTCCACATGTGCTGGAGTCCCCCTCATGAGTATAGCAGCAGAGCAGTTTTAATGGAGGCAATTCACACTTACCCAGTTCCTAGTTAAGCACTGGCAAAGTTCTGAAGGGCTCTGGCATCCAGAAATGCAGATGCCATTCCAGAACTTGGCTTCCCTGGGACTTGAAAGTGTGAAAAGGCCCAAAGAGAGGAAAGCCTTTTCATGAAGCAGAGGACTCTTCTACAGGACCACAGAAGAGAAATGAAGCAGGGCCCTGGTCACACCTCTATGAGGCAGGACGTTCTGATTCATAATTCGAACTCAGGTCATACCAGTCCTGCTCACACCTAGGTCATCCTCAGGCCATCCTTACTTTGGGCTGCACTGCTCACCTCTTTCTTCGTGATCGACCTGAGCCTCCTCCATGGAACTCTTGGCTCTCCACACCTTTTGTTGCGTCAAATCTACCTCCTTTCTTATTGGATGCTGTTGTGTCACTCAAGGAAGGCAAGGGTGTGTGTTTGCCATTCTTTTTTAAGCCTGATGACCCCCTCCACACACCCCTCCTTTTTTATGTGCTTTTCTTCTCCATGTGATTAATTTTAATAATAATTAATAATAATAATAATAATAATAATAATAATAATAATAATAATAATAATAATAATAATAATAATAATAATAATAATAATAATAATAATAATAATAATAATAATAATAATAATAATAAAGCCCAGGAAAGCAGGCGGTAGAGGACTTTTGCAAGTGAAGCAAACAGTGGAAGAAGAGAAGCATGCATTAGCAGATTACGTGGCAGAAAGCAAAGAATCAGCTTTGATTGAAGTCAACAACAAGAAGCCTCTCAAGGTGCAGCAAACCAAGAACCAATACCGGAAAACTGCAATTCAATGCCGAACGGACAGCTGGCACAATAAAGCACTGCATGGGCAGTTCCTGGAGAAGATCGAAGGCAAAGTGGACATGGAAAAGACCTGGTCTTGGCTTACGAATGGAACATTGAAAAAGGAAACAGAAGGACTGATTCTTGCTGCACAAGAACAAGCAATAAGAACAAATGCCATCAAAGCCAGAATTGAAAAATCAGTAGAAGATCCAAAGTGCCGACTCTGCAAAGAAGTGGATGAAACAATCGACCATATACTCAGCTGTTGCAAGAAGATCACACAAACTGATTACAAGCAGAGACACTATGCTGTAGCACAAATGATCCACTGGAACTTGTGCCAAAAGTATCATCTGCCAGTGGCAAAGAACTGGTGGGATCACAAGCCAGAAAAAGTGGTTGAAAACGAACAGGCAAAACTACTTTGGCACTTCAGGCTTCAGACTGACAGAAAATTGGAGCATAACACTCCTGATATTACAGTTGTTGAGAAAGAGAAGGTGTGGATCATCGACGTTGCTATCCCAGGTGACAGCATAATTGAGGAGAAACAGCTGGAGAAGCTCACCAGATACGAAGACCTGAGAATTGAACTTCAGCAACTCTGGCGAAAACCAGTGAAAGTGGTCCCAGTCATCCTCAGCACACTGGGCGCGGTGCCAAAAGATCTCAGCGAGCACCTAAAAACCATTGGCATTGACAAGATATTCATCTGCCAACTACAAAAAGCCACTTTACTGGGGTCTGCTCGCATAATTCGCCGATACATCACGCAGTCCTAGGTGCTTGGGAAGTGCCCGACTAGTGATATAATATGAAATCCAGCATAGTGATCTTGTTTGCTGTGTGTAACTGTTGTTTTACATAATAATAATAATAATAAATTTGTGGGAAAATGATAGAGCAATCATACACATAAACTGAGGAAAGGTACCTCACAGATTCCCCACAGGCTGATTGGCCAAAAGGAAAGAGTGGACCCACCCACCACAGCATGGTTCAGCCTCCTTTAGCCCATCCCCTCGCTCACAACTGAGGAAGCAAAGATGTCCTGGCATGCCAGGATGGGTGGAGTCCTCTAAAAATGTGGACTTCTGATAAAACGATCTAATGGGGCTAGGCTGGCTTGGAAAACAAATTGAATAAAAAGAATGTGAGTAACTCAACCTGAAGCAGATCTGAAATTGCCTTAAACTAGAGGTGTGACCAGGGCCAGGAGAAAGAGGTGACTCTAGCTAGCTGCTTTCACTTTCAAACTTGAATTCTGTTGATACCCAAGGCAATGCCACTGGCATTTCCAACCATAAGCGATCTCTCCAAGGATCTTGATATAAATTTTAAAGTTAAGTATCACCATCCCTAGCTAAGACCCAGAAAACGTGGGTTTGGTCCATCTGAGAGGTACTTTAACATTTCTTGCATTGCCTTAGAATTCAGTGGAACTGTACTAGATTCTCATTCATGATTCTGAGGGTGTTTTTCCACTGTCAGAAAGTACCCATTTTTGCACCCATTAAGGACCCATTTGGGTGTGAGCCGGGTGATCCCATTTCCACCACAGCACCCATTTGGGACCAGATTGTTTCAACTGCCACTGGGGAAATCTGGATCAAATGAGTACTTTCTGGCCTTTAATCCAGATTTTCTGTAGACCCGGGGTCTACAATGGGGTCTTCAGGCAGAAAATCCAGATTAAAGGGAGCCTGTTTCCATGCTTGTGTGGCAATGGGGTCTAGAGGAGGCTAGGGGGAGGGGGCACCCATGGGGGGGGGAGCCCTAAAACCTAAGCTTCAAAGTCATTTCGAAGTCACTTCGAAGTCTGTGCAAAATAACTCTGGAGCGTCTTTGAAGTCTGTGCTGATCTTCAGAGTGAACTTCGAAGTGACTCCGAAGTCATTCCAAAGTCACTTTGAAGTTCACTCTGAAGATCAGCACAGACTTCAATGGAGCTGTTTTGCACAGATTTCGAAGTGACTTTGAAATGACTTCAAATGACTTCGAAGCCACTTCGGAGACTGCACTCCCTGTCCCCCCAAACACCTGGCAGACCCTTCATGGGTAGATCTGGATTTACAAATGGGTGCTCTGGTGTTTCCACGACAGGGAGGCTAGCACCCATTGCTATTGGGTGCTAGACCACTCATGGAAACACATTGGGTACTTCTCTTAATCCAGATCTACTAGATCCGGATTAAGGAATGTACCCATTCCTTAAATCCAAATCTTCTTAGGTCCAGATTAAAGGAGCGCGGTGTAAAAACACCCTGATACACATCCAGCCCATAAGAATTCCAGCCAAGATTTTCAGCAAACTGACTGCTCAAGTGAAGATTTTGATCTTTTATTTTATTTTTTTAAGAGTGAGCAAAAGAATAAAGCCTCCAACTTCTTGGATGCAGATCTAATTTTTATTTTCCAAGATCACAGGTACAATATTGCACCGGAGCCTGTACACAACCTAGCAGTTTGTCAAGGCATCTCTTGGCTTTCCCAGCTCTTTAACCTCAATAGAACAGCCCTTTGGTTAATTATAGTGACTCCACAGTGTGATATTAAAGTGTTCAATTGTCAAACATATTCTTATTTATTTTAGGACTCTAGCCTTTCCCCCCCTTTTTTCCCCCAGGTAATGAAATGTCAGCACCCTACTTTTTCTGGTTTTGTAGCATGTTGATCAAAGTGACCTTTGCTTTTCAAGCAGACACAAATCAATATCACGCGCCGCACCGTTTGACAGATAAAGGTGCAACATATAATAAATGACAATCACTGACGGGGAGAGCAAGAAAATACCTGCCAACTTCAGTTCATACCGGCAATTTTCAGACAATGCTGCATGTTACGTTCAAAGCGAAATTCATTTGTCCATCTAATAACAGAGATGGGGAGATATTAAAGGCCTTGGTTTTGTTAAAGAAATGTTTCATCTCACGGTAATAATTCAGAGAGCAGTCAGGTTCGGAGTCACTTTTGAGCAGGTAAAGTCATTATGTTTTGAAAAGCCGTTGAGAGGAGCAATTTTCCCCAGAAATGTAAGGGAAAGTAAACTTTTATTCATGAAACAAAATTTCATGCAGATTCTGTTGCTCAGTTCCTGTCTTCTTCCTGGGGAGAGACTAAGGTTATGTTCAGACACACAACTTTCGGTGCCCCTGGGGTGATTTTGAGACCCTTGGAACACACAGAAAATATTTAAAAATAGTCTCTGTTTGTGCAACCCTTTTGCAGACTCAAAATCATTGCTCCCAGAGCGAGAAGCAGTGATGGTCAAGTGGTGTGGGATGGTTATGAGACTCTTGAGCCAATCCAAGTCTGCGACCATTGCTGACTGATCAGATCTGTGGAAAATTGTTTCAGTAGTAGCCAAGGGAAGGCAAGAACAGATTAGCAATGGGGTGAAGTACAGAAGGTAGGATGTGAATGAATGGGGCTTTTTTGCATTTGATGCATATCAAATCGAATGTAAGAAAATCCGTATTCGTTTGAATAGATCCCCTTTGAATGCGGTAGGGTTCTATTTGATACAAAAGTGTTTGTACGGATTTGTACAAATATCTGATACAAACACATATGTATAACAAACATATCTGATAGGTATCCTATTACATATCTGCTCCGAAAGCGTCAAATCTGCCCTGAATCCACTTTGAATTCACTCTCAATCCATGTTGAATGCACTCTGGATCCGTTGCAGATGTGACTGTCGCAGCCACTTTCCCACCTCCCCATTTCACAAATGTTCCAAAGCATTCATATTTAAACGAATGTCAATGTACGAATGTCGTAATATTCTATTTTGCATACGGATGTCTGAATTCGTACGAATATTCGTGCACATCCCTAGCAGAAGTCAATGAGGGGATGCTGTTCATATATTGTTGCCGGACCCAGGATGTAGAAGTGTGTCCTATCACTGGGCTACAGACACTCCTGGGTGCAGAATAGTGGCGCATGATGCACCTCAAAAGCAAGAGTGCTTGAAGAATGATTTCCTTTTGTCCGCCCTCATTCTTCCAAGGTTCAGCTTATTGGTGTGTCCCTTGGTTCTAGTATTTTGGGAAAGGGAGAAAAACATCTTCTTATCTCCTTTGTCCACAACATCCACAAGTTCTTAACCCTCTGAAAATGCTTCTTTGTACATCAGCAGTAAAATGGCGGAATTCATTGCCAGGCAGCCTAGTGGTAAACTGAAGAACAATCTGTGAATTGATGGCCTAGTGACGCAAATGCCGTATCTGGACTACTCATGTAGTATCGAATCTGGCCTTGATCCTGGTCTTTAGCCATCACATACTTCTCTAATCCCTGGAAGATCTCCTCTCCTGACCCTCCTGGTTCCAGTCCACCAACCCCAGCTTGATCATTTAAAAGGGCATGGGGTGCATTTGGCTATCAGAAGACGTGCGCTGCTTTTGGAACCAGAGGACGTAGGCAGCTATCATCCCCTTGCTGGGAAACCTGAGGTGAAAACGTCCTAACCATTGGTGTCCTGTGGCATCTGATGAGCAACAAACAGGATGGGCCTTGCGGAGCCCTTTCTGTTGTCTTGCCAGGTTCTCCATAGGAGTGTATCACCATAATCAATATCTGTGGGTTTTCCAAACCCATGGTCTGCCACAGAACATGATCTGGGTGCTGAGTATAGAGTAACACAGGCTTAGCCTATCAATCTTCTGCTATTTGAGGGTGTGGAGAAATATATTTTCTAGAATACCTCAGCTTGGGGCTTTTATTCTATTAAGGGAGGGACTGTTTCTCATTTCTCTTGAGTAGACTTTGGGCAAAGGGTGGGTCATAACACATCATCCGTTTGCTCAAAAGGCTGTCAACCTTCCCAACTGGCAAATGGTTAACGGTAAACAACAGATTTATAACCTGACATAATTAATTGCTGAGAGAGTGACATTTCCCATATTATAGACAATTGTGAATTATGAGCCCAGATGTTAGCCTTCTCATTCACTGAAATCGGTTGATAAATATGTTTATTCCAGGTCAGCCTGGCCTCATCCATTAGAAATATTGTTTTTTCTAAACATTACATTGATTTAATTTAACTCTAATCAATTTAAAATGGTTCTGACAATTAACAAAAGCTTCAAATATGACCTTAAAGTAATAGGATTCATTAGCTATGTTTAGGATTAAACTTATCCTAATAGGGCCATTTTTCTTCCAAAGACTGACTGCTGGTCAGTCAAAATGAAATCAATTATTATAAATTATACAGTTTAAGTTGATTATGTAGTGACTGCTAATTTGTATAAATAAAGATGTCAAACAATAGAAGCCATTTATTAATAACTTTCTCTATATGCTGGAGCTGAGAATCATACACCACGTACAGCTGTGGGGTCATCTGTTAACTAAGAAGTGTTATATTCTCTGCTGTCAGACGTGTATGCTAATTAAACGTATAATTAATTGTAACAGTTATAGTTAAAGTCAAAATGCTGACAGCATTTCTTGCCCTATTATTCATGGTAATCAACTGAATCAAAGAGAATCTAATCATATGCTGGGAACAGGGATTCAGAGCATGGCAGAGCACCAGAGGCAGCTGGTAAACACTGGTCTAGGTCACACTAGGCTAAGATCAAGATCTGTTCTTATCAGTTCAATATCTGGTATATCCTCTATTTTGAATATTTGATATTAAATGGGTTTTTGGGCCTGATGTCAAAATAAAAAAAGAAAACCAAATCATACACCTCTTAAATTGCAAGGCATATGAATGGGGCAATGATTGTGTGGCAATCCATGCACAAGCCTAAGCCATGCTTAAGAATTCACGCCTTTATTACAAATAAAGATGTGCAAACTTTTGGTTTGTGTCGGAAAATTCATACAGTTGAGCTTCATGGATGTTTACATAGAAATATCCAGAAATTAGATCAAAGCAACCCAGCCCTACACTTTGACAACACTATTTCTTCAAAGAATTCATGTTCAATGTGGCTTTGTCCTTGGTTGGTTTTTAAAAATATTTTCTCAAAACAACTTAAAGCATAAAATTAGAGATGTGCACAAAAACTCATCGCATCAAAAATTCATACGAATTCATCACATTTAAAATTCATACGAATTCATCCAGATTCAGTCATTTGAATTCAAATCGAATGCTGGTGCATTTGAATACGAATGAAATGCTTTGAATCATCTGTACAAAGCTTTGTTGCATTTGTGAACCCGGGGAGGTGGGAAAACGGCTGCCCCAGTCACATCTGAAATGGATCTAGAGTGGATTAAAAGTGGATTGAGAGTGGATTTGACATGTTCCTGTAGGGGATATGTAGGGGATACATAGGGATTCATAGGCGATTTTTAGCAGGGGTTCGAACTGGATTCTTATCAAACTCAAATCCTACCACATTCAAAGGGGATCTATTTGAACAAATACGTTTTCTTTCATTTGAATTGATTCTATAGAAATCAAACATGAAAAAAATGTCATGCACATCCCTATGTACAATATCAGCAAAAATAAAATATATACAATTGTTAGTGTCTTGGTTACATCTGTTGCCTTCCAGTCTCCCTCTTGATGTTCTGCCTCCCAAATTTTTTTCTCTTTTTCTTCCACTTTGTCCCATTTCTTAACTTAGCCCTTGAATCCTGCAATTAGTATATCATTTTCTTGTCCCTGTAAATAATCAATAAAAGGTGTTTACCAATAAATTGGTCCATTTGTCCATTTCTGCAAATTCCATCATAATTATCCAATCCCCTATTGTTGAAATATCTTCCATTTTCCACCTCTGGGGATATGTAAGTTTGGCAGCAATTACAATATATTGTACTAACACTATCAATTTATCCAAGGGCTTTTTTCTCTCAATTAAATCTAGTAGAAACATTTCAGGTTTCAACCTTAAATGCACTTTTACGTTGCTTGTATTTCCCTACATATTCTGGATGAGAACTGCTTTGCTTTAGGGCAAGCCCACCACATGTGATATATTATTCCTGTACTATTTTTACAGTTCCAGCATTTATCAGAGAACAAGCTGAACCAATGGCTGTTGAGTTTGACGGCCATGTAGGCTTGTGAACCCAAAATGGTGGACCACGGAGAGTGTTTTACAAAGGACAATGCCATAACATTGAGGTACAAACTTGCATGTACTGTATATCAATGCAGCCAATGGGGAGAAGGGCAGACAGACGTGCAGATAGCTCTTGTGGTGTTGCGGAAACTTCAAAAATGTCTGTGCTCCAGTGCAGAAAGGGGACGGCTCTTCTGCTTGCATACCCTTCCCTGTCTAAATACTCCCTGCCTGCCCACCACTGGGGAGAGGTGTGTTTGTCTGCTCTGGAGCTTCAAACAAAGGCACAAAAACCTTCACTTGGCATGCAAAGGTCACTCGTCAAATATAACGAATATTCAATTTGAATGCAAAGTTTCCAGACCTAGGCAATTCCTAAAGGTTGCAAAGCTGATGACCCTTTTTCACCCATCCCAATTTTTTATACCTATTATCACTTTACTTGCAAGAATGCTCCCCCCTCAATCACACACACACACACACACACACACACAAGCACTCGGTCTGCAGCTGGGCTGTATTCATTCAACACTGTGGATTTGTACAAACACCATCACGTGTAGTCTGCCTTATCATTACAGTTCTTGCTTTAAAAAAAAAGGAAAAAAGAAAGATCAACTTTTCACCGCAGTTCCTTGCCCTGGTTATTGAGCTGAAGTTAATGACCGGCTGAAAAGTATGTCAGCTCAACAGCTGGAAAGTAACACTTCCTTGTAGCTTTATGTGACAGCATATGCCAGCCACTCAGAACCTGTGATAATTCAAACAGGAGCTGATACAACAATAACAGATGGGCTGAAGCATTGTTATTCCTGCTCCAGGTCTCAGCCCTTAAGGGATCACTAAATAAAATCAAAGCAGATGGACCATTACAAACTCATTCGTGTCTGACTGCTAGCACCTCTACCTCCAAGTTGTGATATACGGCACCTTAGTATACAGTGACATGGATGGGTAACGTGAGCTAATGGAAATAGTATCCGGCTTGGTTAACTGAGCAATGAAGCTAAAGAAATATGTGCCGTAGGGTTTCGCTCTTACCTTGTACTTAAACCTCCCATCCACTATGGTTATTTTCACTCTATGCACCTGATGCACTCCGCCAGGAGATCCCATCCCTGCCCGCTTTACATGCACCTTTGAATGGGCTAGTGAACTTCTGAGAGTGTGTAAACATTAGGCAGAACTGTTTCAGCACAACAAACCTATCACTTTAAATGTGGGGTACAGAGTTTATGGTGTATTTTCTCACCCTGTTCAGTTTCATGTGCATTTAAAGGCACTTATATCCTGTAGTTTGGTCTTGTGGTTGTGACCCAGTTTGATCTACAAATAGACTCTTCTCTAGTAGTCTAGTGGTTTGATTCCGCACTCCTCCATGAAGCCAGCTGGGGGACCTTGGGCTAGTCACAGCTCTCTTTCTGAGCTCTCACAGCCCCACCTACCTCCCCACCTGTCTGTTGTGGGGAGAAGCACAGAAGGTCTGTCAGCCGCTTTGCGTCCCCTTAAGGATGAGAAAAGCAGGGTATAAAAGCCTCCTTCTATTTAGTTCATTAAACAGGATAGTCTGCATTTGAACAGCCAATTATCGCTCATCCCCAGCTGCTATCTTCCAAAGCTGTGCCCGGTCATGAAGCCAACACAGAGCCTTCAAAAGCCAGGAGTGAGTGTGCCCAGACTCCAGAGTGTGCCCAGAGGACCTATTTCATTGACATGCCAAATTCCAGCAACACTTCTGGCAGCATTTCCTGGTGTGCCACCAGAAGAGGTTCCACCATGGAGTTCCAGCCTACAAAGGCCACCTTTCCGCACACCCTTCACAGTCCAGGGTACAGATCCTGTCCCCCTTATGACTTTCTTTAAAGAGTCTGTAGCATGACTGGGATACGACACCATTTTAACTATATAGCCTAGTCCACCACTTGGTTCAATGCAGACAAATAAATCTATGTCGGGTCAGCAGGACCTCACTGGTGACTCTTAGGTGTGGACAAAAGAGGTCCAGAAGTGAACCATGGACCAGAAGACAAATAAGTGCAGAAAGGGTCATGCATTCTTTTAAGGCTAAGAATACAAGGCTCGTGCCGATGTTGAAGAAAATCTGCGTCTTTTCTCCAAATTGGTTGGCTAAGGGGATGGAGAATTGCTTAACCTCTGGCACTTCCTTGGCACTTGTCAGAAGTGGGGGGGGGGGGGCAGCATATATTTTCTGGCCTGGTAGCAACAAACATCAAAGTGGCCACTAACTTAGTATGTCACTCAGTTTATTACATCTTTAACTTAACAATAACAACATTTGTCTACTGTTTGGTCTAGTGTTTGTAAGTGTGTTTGTGCTTGAGTCAGTTTGGTCTAGTGGTTAGGGAGCCGGACGCTTATCTAGGAGTACCGGGTTTGATTCTGCCCTCCCCCATGAAGCCAGCTGGGTGACCTTGGGCTAGTTACAGCTCTCTTCTGAGCTCTCACAGGCTGTCTGTTGTGGGGAGAAGAACAGAAGGTTTGTCAGCTGCTTTGAGTCCCCTTGAATGGGTGAGAAAAGCGGGGTAGAAAAGCCAACTCTTCTTCTTCTTCTTCTTCTTCTTCTTCTTCTTCTTCTTCTTCTTCTTCTTCTTCTTCTTCTTCTTCTTCTTCTTCTTCTTCTTCTTCTTCTCAAGGTGTCCAGGAATAGTTCTTTTCTCTCCCATATCACTTCCACAATAAATCTGTGTGTTAAGGCAGAAAATAAAAATGGTCAAAAGCCACCGGGAAACGTTGTGTCTAAGAAAGAACTGAAACCCTCTTCTCCCAGTCCTAGCCTTGCAATCTTTAATGACAAGATTCGAACAGCTTCCCTTTATAGAGATGTGCTTTTGAAAGATAATCAAGCACACGTTTCTGCAACTTTAGATATTCAAGGAAGAAAGAAAATACCAGAGATCTGATAACACGATGATGGCCATGTGGGTTGCAGAAGGGCATTGTGGGTAGTATTCCATAAGATTTGTCAGCTCATCTGCATGCACAACAGCTGTTTGGTTTCACCACCATGATCATCATCACTTGCCTTGGAATAGGGGGCTAGGAAGCATGAGTCTTGTTCACCTCTGGGCATATTGCTCTGCATTTATTAATAGCTGCTGCCTCCCATCTCATTATGCATTTAAATGCAGCATTATGCACCACTTATTCACTCATTTACTGTAATTGATGGCTGGGCGAGGGGTTACTTTTGCAAATTGCTTCCATAGGCTTGAGATCAAAGCAGCACGGAAAATCCAACAAAAAGGTGTATTTTGGATTCCGCAGACTGGGTTTCTATAGCTAGGATGGGGAACAACAACAGCTCATCAGCCATGCACGTTGCTTGTATGTTGTCTAGACACGGTTAAGAAATTCTCCTCTCCCAAGCCCTCCAGTCCCTAAGTACTAATTACTTTGATCAGGCTTCGCCATTATGGCGTCTGTGGGCACAAGTCCAACTGCAAAGACCTTCCCTGATACCTGCAAGAGGATCTGAATCAAGTGGAACCAAATGGCTCGTTGAAGAATTCATCTTCTCCTCCCATCCTTCGGCCTTTGCAGGTGGTTTTAATTCACTCTTCTTCAGTAAGCATGGCCTCTGTGTTGCCATCTTTGTCTGTGCAGGCTGTGAGGTCGTGCCTTCTAGCTTATCTCATGGTACAAGCAGGTAAGAAATGAACCGGCAAATGCCCATCTGTGTTACTAAAAGCTCTCCAAGGCCAGAGCCTGAGGATAAAGGAAGGATGTCAGAATATTTAGACATGGAAGAAGGAGCCAAACCTTCTGTTGGAGTACGTCGTCTTGTAACTGCAACTTTACTGCAGGGATGCTTAGCAATAATAAACCAACATGTTGCTTCAGTGCAGAAATTTGTCTGGTTTTGACCGTGAAGAAGAAGAAGAAGAAGAAGAAGAAGAAGAAGAAGAAGAAGAAGAAGAAGAAGAAGAAGAAGAAGAAGAAGAAGAAGAAGAAGAAGAAGAAGAAGAAGAAGAAGAAGAAGAAGAAGCATCCTTGAGGCAGTTAAGAGAAGGCTTCATGGTGGGCTTGTTCACACAACAGTCTGCCCCTCCTCCCCAGAATATTCTGTGCTAGAATGGTGGATCAGAGAAGACCTGGGGACATGAGGGCCACACACTGTCTCTCTGAGGAGCATCTGAGGTGCCCCTTTTGTTATCTCTGAACACAGCTTTAAGAAAGCTTTGAGGTGGGATTGTTCACACATCAGTCTGCCCCTCCCTCTCCCCTGAACATTTTGTGCTAGAAAAGACAGATTAGAGAAAGCTTGGGAAAATGAGGGCCACACACTGTCTCTCTGAGGTGCCCCTTTTGTTTTGCCTGAGTGCAGTCTTAGAGGGGGCTTTGAGGTGGGATTGTTCACAGACCAGCCTGCCCCTCCTTTCTCTCCTGAACGTTCTGAATGTAAGAGGAATCCTGCTGGATCAGGGCACAGCCCATCTAGTCCAGCATCCCGTCTCACACAGTGGCCCACCAATTGCCCTTGGGCATCTCAAGCAGAGGCAAGGGCAAACCTTACCCCACTCTCAAATCCCAGCAAATGGCCTTAGAAGCATCCTGCTTGTCCCCACAGCCTGAAAGATGTACTTAGGCATCCATTCTAGCAGCCACTGATACATCTGTGACCCATACATTTGACTAGCCCTTCCTTAAAGCCATCTAGGCTGGTTGCATAAGAACATGAGGCCTGGGAACATGAGGGCCACACAGTGTCTCCCTGAGGTGACTCTGAGGTGCCCCTTTTGTTATGTCTGAACATAACCCTTGTCCTGCTTAGGCCAGAATTCAGGGTGGTGGTCTTGACACCTCCCAGTCAGAGGCATAGCTAGGATAGAAAGAGTCTTTGGCAAAACAACGACGACAACCAAAATAAAACAAGAAACAAGAAAGCAGGAATGTGCACAAATATTTGTAATGGTTGAAATTCGGCTGAATTTGGCCAAATTCAAACATTCAAACTCAAATTGAATGTTGCAATATGTGTTTGTTTAAAGTGACCTAGCATGCATATTGTGATTTTAAACAATTTTTTGTAAATATCGGTATCTTTTAACACTTGATATATCCAGTCTGTGACCGTATAAATAAACTATACTAATATATGTTTGTGAATCACAGCCGGTGAATTTCACTAGGGAGGTTGTTCTATAATGGGGTTGGGGCTCAGTGGAGAATGCTCTATTCCCTGGAGTTCTCCCACATAACTCCTCAAGAGATGGCAATCCCAGTAGTCCACTTGTTGACCACGCATCTACAGACACCAGCAAACACCATTAGCAGAACCATGCGCATCTAGCCCTGGGGCAGTTGTTGGAAGACGTGCCAATTGTTCTGTAAGCCAAAAACCTAGTTCTCATATAACACATGACAACTTTTGTTTACATGGCTAAATGGAGTTCCCATTCATGGAGTAGACTGTAGGAGTCATCCTGCAGCTGTGCCACTTTAAGTGCCACATGTAGATGCAGCCTGGGACCAAAGAACACGTACAGTGTGTAATAGTAAGCAATGATCAGGCCCAGAAGTCAGCCAAATTCCCCATCTCCACCTATGTTTCCTGCCCCCACTTGCAAAAAGATTGACTCACGCAGGGGCAGCCAAACATTGAGGAAGCACTCGGTGAGCCAGTTTGGTCTAGTGGTTAGGGAGCCAGACTCTTGTCTGGAAATACTGGATTTGATTCCGCCCTCCCCCATGAAGCCAGCTGGGTGACCTTGGGCTAGTCACAGCTCTCTTCTGAGCTCTCACAGCCCCACCTACCTCACAAGGTGTTCTGTCGTGGGGAGAAGAATAGAAAAGCTTTGTCAGCCACTTTGAGTCCCCTTAAATGGGTGAGAAAAGTGGGGTAGAAAAGCCAACTCTTCTTCTTCTTGTACCAACCTGCAATATTCTCAGCCTTCCTCAATTCCTGCCACTGCCATTTTGTATCTAGAAGAATCCGGAAGCCTTCCCAGCTTTCCATGGCCATCTACAGACCCACACAGAGGGTAATTCAATGAGGCAACAATCCTCTGAGGTTTCTACCATACCAAGACACGAAGCAACCAACTGACGTAAGGAATGAATAACCTCTGAGCACCGCAGTCTTTACACTGATTCTGGTGAAAGAGAAGAAAGATAGAAAGTAGCCCCAAAGTGGTGAAAAATGGCACAGAACTTAAAACCAAGGTGGCTTCCTGCAGTGAGTTTCAATAAGTTAAGGTTGCCCATCTGCTAGCTCATTTACAAGACGTCACTGGGCCATGTAAATCTACTGCTGTGTGTTTCTGGCCCTCTTTACCTCCTCACACTTAATTATCGCACAGATGGAACTTTGCTCTATAAGCCAGGTTAATGTTTCATGCTATGGGCTGTTGGGTGCAAAGTGATCCAGGCTGATCCTGTGGTTTCACCAAAACATCTTCCTGACCCTCTCAGCTGGAGGAGGCCAGACCACTGAACTATCCCAGGTGTCTTCTGATCAACATGATCTGGCCTAACAAAACAAGTCTGGACTCGGTCCAGGCAACTCCAGCTGATGGAAATTCTCACTTCCTGCTTTCCATAAACAGGTACTTTTTTTACTCTGAAGATGAGAAACATTGAACCTGAACCCTTTAACAGGGAATAGGCGGTGGGGGGGGGGGGAGATTTCCATTGGGGATGTGACCATCATCAATAAATATCTGTTTGGGTTCTCTGGTGCGTAGGATTCCCCCCCCCCAATATTTTCTTATCATCTGTATAGATTTCTATTTATGTAGACTTCCTGTTCTCGGATTTGCACTAAAGTGTAGACACTGGAGGGTTTCTGAAGCTTTGCACCCATGGACACTCAGATGGAGCATAGAGAAGAACATTCTGCCATGAATACAAGGAGCAGGGGCTAATTGATGGCCATGTTCACAGGCAGGTTTTAATCCAGTTTCAGTCCACTTTCAGACAGCGAATCCCCACAGCAAGCTTATTTCGCTTTCCCTAACCGAAATAATAGAACCGGATGCAAACGCGAATTTGCCGGTTCCCATTACTTTTAACTTAATCGCGTTGGATCCGGATTCTGAGGATCGTGTGTGGCGTACATGACTCAAGGGGGGACTCAAGTGGCTACTTTTTAAAAGCCGCTTTTTGGGGCTGCCCTGCCCTCTTCCTCCTGGCATGGACGTGCCACCCATAAGGGACCCCTTCACCAAGCCTAACTGGGTGGCTGGGTGGCTGCCACTTCCATGGATGGAGGAAAAATGGCAGCGGGCAGCCAGAGATTCTTTCCCCTCCTCTCCCCATTGCTCAGGGCACACAGCAGCAGCGGCAACTAAAGCCCCTTTGCTTTAAACATTCACATTCAGCTGCTTTCATCCCTTTCCCTTTCTAAAGTCAGAACTCCAAAGAGCTAGAATTGCCCAAAATTGCAACATTGTTATTCCAACCATCAAGGTGTGAAGTGGTTCCATCCCTACAGTGTAGCGATCCCTGTTAAGTGGATTTTTACACTGAAATGACTGTCTTTGGAAGCAAGCTATTGGGAGAGAGAAACCCTAAACATGGATTCTCATCTCTTAAAATGGTACTGTCCACACAGTAAAAAATGTAAAACATTTCAAGCACACAACCCGGAGTGAGACCTGTTGAAATCAGGATTGAGATTCACCACGCTTTGGGGTGGTTTAACACGGGAAAAGCGTGTTAAGCCAAACTGCCGTGTGGACTCCAAGGACTGAAAACGTTTTGAATCCGATATAAGATTGCTGTGAAGACACGGCCAGAGTGAGAGAACACATCAGCAAAGTGACTAGTCATTTTCTTTCTACTTTAACTAACCCAAAGGTAGATTTTCAGAATTATATATTTCTGAAAGAAATTAGCTCATCACTCTGCTGATGCGTTCTCTCATCATGAAAGTGGACTGAAGCTGGATTTGAACGTAGGCGTGAACGCTCACCAAAGTGTTCATGTATTTGACCAAATGTGAAATTCCATTCCAGTGTGATTCTGAACCATGCATTGTATAAATGAGGTAAAACAACTTCCCCCCGATGTGACTGTGAAGCCAAACATCAGACTGTTGATCATATTGTGACCAGGTGTGAACTGAGAGCCTATTCAGGATTGGTGTCAGACTTTTTTGAAACAACAGATACAGTCCTTCAATGGATAAGGGCCTCGATACTATCATATAAGGTCTCTTTAACGTATGAACTCTAACTTCTTATTTTAACTTCCTATTTTAATTGCTGTTAGTCCATATATTGCTGCCATACAATAAATAATAATAATATGAGCCATGCAAATGCCATTAAACCAGAATATTTGTTCAAAAATTCATTTGCTCATTGGTTCAGACCCCAAAATGTGTTCTCCTAGGACTATATCTAGATGGAGATCTAAATATCAAAAGCCTAGTGAAAGTGGCACCGAAGGAAGTAAAATGTTGGCCTCTGACTTACCTCAATAGGGAACCTATTCCACAGCATGGGGGCCACCCGAGAAAAGGCCCTGGGAAGGTCCTAGGCTTATAAATCCTGGAGTAGAATAACAAAGTAAAAGCAATTAAAACAGACAAAGGCCAGAGCTACACACTTAAAACAATAAGGGGGCCCTCTTAAAATAATACAGCTTTTTTAAAAAGAGAGAAAACAGTTATAATAACTTTACAACACTGCTGCTAGGATGAAAAGTTCGTTAGAGATATGTCAAAGTAGTCTGGATTTGAACCTGCTCAAATTGAACAGGGGATGTTTGGAAGGTTTGAGTTTGAACCAGACACCATGCCTGTTCGAAAACAACGCTCAAATTTGCTCCAAACAAATAGGCACTATGAAATTGCCTCCCTGCCTTGTTGGTTGGTTGATATCTGTGAAACAGGTCTCTGAAGAGACATCTGGACAGATATTCCAGATCCCAGACTTGTTTAAGGCCTTGTTTGGTCTAGTGGTTAGGAAGCCAGACTGTTATCTGGGAATACCAGGTTTGATTCTGCACTCCTCCACAAAGCTAGCTGGGTGAACTTGGGTGAGTCACAGTTCTCTTTCTGAGCTCTCACAGCCCCACCTACCTCACAGGGTGTTCTGTTGTGGGGAAAAGAACAGAAGGTTTGTCAGCTGCATTGAGTCCCCTTAAATGGGTGAGAAAAGTGGGGTAGAAAAGGCAGCTCTTCTCCTTCTTGTCTGTCAATAATATTCATAACTTGAATTGGCCTCTGCAGTAAATGTACAAATACTACAGAACTTTCAAGAATGGCGTGCATCCATCCAGATACCCTGGGCAACTGTTTGCTGCTATGTTCTGCTTCTCAGCCACCTTGAAAGGCAGACCCACATAGAGCTCATTGTAGCAATTCACCAATACAATTTAAGAGTGCTTGCTTTTAAATGCGTTGCTAGCAACTCTGGGAGGTTTATGGAGGCGGGATACCACTTATCGAAGCTTGCTCTGGAGCAAACTCACTTCCTCTTTGCTGGTTCTTCAAAGCTCTTCCTGCTCCTAACAGTATTTCTTTGGTTTTGGAAAGGACAGCCCTTGCCAACTGGCCTCAATCCCAAAGCTTCTCTCTGCCAGCCACTCAGCAAGCAAGCAAGTTGTTCTACAATTGAAAAGATGTCACTTAACACTCAGTTACTTTGTCCTGGCTCCAGTGGTGGCAGAGACTCAGAAAGTCCTCATAGAGTATCCCACAGGGACCAAAATGACCTGGTTAGATTGCTGATTCCCACAGACAGACAGACAGACAGACAGACAGACAGACAGACAGACAGACGAGCTATCCCCTATCCAAACCTACCAGATTCTACTTCATTACATGCTGAGCAATATGGTAAAGACGTCACTGAGTTGAACTCTACTTCTGGTGAGTGCATGGACAAATCAATGCACCAAAAAAGGTTTGCTGGTGTCTTCCCTGGGGACATTTGACTCCCCAGTCCATGATTTCTTGATGGTACTGAGCCTATTCCTGCTTAGCTTCCAAATTCAGACAAAATCAGTGAAGGGTGTCCCATAATGATTTAAAATTGTATTTTAGTACAAAGTAGTAGCCTGGTATTTTAGGAAAGGAATGAATTCTTCGCCCTGTCTGTACTTCCGAAACTACACATCATTTCCCATGCTTCTATCGTGTGTCTTCTCACTCTTTTTCTTCTCTTCTTCAGACGTTATCAAGTGTGTAAAACCAAATCCACATTATACTGGGACAAGTGTATATTAGTGCGCATAGAATATAACGTTCAGGAGCGCAGTGAAGACCCATTTCTTTGCCCCAGCCTTTGGCCAAATAAGCAAACAGTTTTTCCTCCCCAATTTCAGCCACGGCTATTGTGTTAGTATGTTAAGGTTTGTATTTGTCCTTTAACGTTGCAGCCCACCCTGAGACCTTCAGATATAGGGCAGGATAAAATGCAAATAAATATTTGGAGGAATCTACATCATGCATATTCTATGGGGAAGTGACCAGATGTGCAAAACTAGTTTGCTTGGTTCGCACTTGTGAGCGAGACAGGTCATTCGCAAATGTTCACACTGAACTGAACAGTCAGTTGTTTGAATATCCAAAACTTTGATTGAACTGAATCAGTCTCACACGTGTGGACACAATTTGGTCAAATAGTTCACGTTTGCTGTGTTTTTCCCACTGAAGTGAGCTTTTTTAAAGAGGAAAAAATAAGTATTTCTTGATCTCAAACCAGTTTGAAATTGAAATTGAAGTTTGTTTGATTAACCAGTTTGCTATTGAACCAAACAAACAGGCATTTGGTTTTATAGTGAACCGAACGAACAATTTGAGTTTCTGTACATCTCTGTTCTTTAATAAAACATCAACTTCATTAAGAAAATGGGTCAAGGTGCAAACCAGGTTCTACAAATAATACTTACTTGTTCCTAGGGATGTGCACGAATGTTCTTTTGACCTTCTCTTCGAGTCGATTCGAATTGAAAATTCAATTCAATTCAAATTATTTAAATTTGAATTTAGCAAAATTTGATTCGACTTTGCAGTTACGAATATCAACAAGATGCGTACATGCCCGTACGCATATTCCTGACATCCATACAGATGCGTATGCATCCGTACATGTGCGTATGCATCCCATGGTTATCCCATATGCAGCCCGTTTTCATCCCGTACGGATCCATACAAATGCATACGGATGCGGGAAAGGTGCAGATCTTCAAGTCCGCATCATGTACTAACCCGGACACATGTGAATGTCCAGATAATTAGAACGAATAGTCCTGAAATCCAAAATTCCATTCAAATGTTTAAATTCAAATTTCGGGGCGCATTCTATTAAAATTTGAATGTCAAAATTTGGCACATTCAATCAGATTTTGAATGCCTACGAATATTCATGCGCGTCTCTACTTGTTCCCCAATTTAACCTCTAATTGTAGGTTAAGGCTTTTGCTCTTCTTTTCAGCATTTCTTGCACATTAAGAAAAAAACAAAACACCCTATAGATTTCATGTAATATTGCAAGTTGCTCCAGTGGGAAACATTAAACCTCAGGGCTGGTATCCACGCGCTATTTAAAGAACTGTTTGAAATCTCCCACTGGCCTAAAGCCCAACTTTCTAATACATTTCACCGCTTCAAAAGGGTATTTTCCCTCCAACTGGCCTATTTTAAATAATCAAACAGTTCAGCCGCTTGGTGATTCTTTTTGTCTGAATATCCCAAAGCAAGAGACCGCATGTTTTTTGAAGCTCAGCCAAGGGGTGGCATTGGGAAGGTGTCATAAACAACAAATTATGCTTTGAGGGTGAGATCCCCAGCAGGAATTATGGGATAGTTCTTTTCTGCTTCATCTACTTGATCAGAAAAATGGAATTTCCAGTGGTAGGATGGATAAAATCTTCAAATGTGAATGAATTTCTCTCTCTTTTTATTGCCTTTTTCTTTTGTGCTGAGTCTTAGCAACTTGAAGAATTTCCCTTCTCCTAAGAAACTGTGTTAAATAACAGCTTGTGTTCAATGAAGTTATGAAAAGGTCAGAAAGTAAATGTGAAGCTCAGTGCAGCGCGAGTGTCAAACATTAATACCTAAAAGAAATCTTTGCTACTAGAGATGTGATGAACTGGTGTGGTTCACCTGTTCTCATTTCCCTGCAAATGGCCTTTAGAGGTAACCTGCCTGTCTCCTCAGCCTGGAGGACGTACCTAGGCATCCTTTCTAGTAGCCGCTGATACACCCTTTCTTAAGCTATCCAGGCTGGTTGTTGTCACCATCTCTTCTGGCATCAAATCCCATAAACTGATGACCCTCTGGGTGAAAAAATACTTTGTCGGTCCACATACTTCTGCCCCTCACCTTCAAATAGTAGCCCCTGGTTCCAGTGTTACGTAATAGAGAAAATAAGTCATGCCTGCTGATCCTGATTCAGGAAGGGAGCTGCGTCCTGATTTCCCGAACTACATTCAGGCAGGTGTTCCAGGTAGCAGGTTCCCCTTTGTTTCAGTTTCACCAAAGCTGGAGTCTAGGGGTGTTTTTCCACTGCAGCCCTTAGATCTGGATCTAAGAAGATCCGGATCTAAGGAATGGGTACATTTCTTAATCCGGATCTAGTAGATCCGGATTAAGAGAAGCACCCAGTGTGTATCCACAGGAGGTGTAGCACCCCTTAGGAATGGGTGCTATCACCCCTGCTGTGGAAACAGCTTTGTACCCATCTGGGGAATCCAGATCGACCCACAAGGGGTCTGTCCATCACCCCAGGTGTTTTGGGGGGCAGGGGGGGCAGTCTTCGAAGCAACTTCGAAGTGATTTCGAAGCTGACTTCGAAGTCACTTCGAAGTGAATGTGAAGTCAACTTCGAAGTCACTCTAAAGCCATTGTTGGGGGGGGTCCCAAAGGTGCATCTCCTCCCCCTAGCCTCCCTTAGACCCCATTGCCTGTTACCAGTGGAAACAGGCTCCCTTTAATCTGGATTTTCTGGGAGAAGACCCCACTGTAGACCCCTTTAATGGGGTCTACAGAAAATCCGGATTAAAGGCCAAAATGTACCCATTAGATCCGGATTTCCCCAATGGCAGTGGAAACAATCGGGTCCCAAATGGGTGCCGTAGTGGAAAAGGGGTCATCCAGCTCACACCCAAATGGGTCCTAAATGGGTGCAAAAATGAGTACTTTTGACAGTGGAAAAACACCCTAGGCCTCCATCCACACCCATCCACACCCAAGTTTTAATCCACTTTCAGTCTACTTTCAGAGTGGAAGAACACATCAGCAAAGTGATTACTCATGTTCTTTCCACATTATCTACTCCAAAGACAGATCTTCTGAGCAAGATGAAGCCAAAAGCAGACAGCAGATCACTTTGCTAATGTGTTATCACTCACTGGAAGTGGGTTGAAGTTGGATTAAACTTTAGGTGTGAATACAGCTTAGGTGTCCCCGAGATTGGTCTGGGACCAATCTGGATGCATACCCTTAAGTAGGAATGTGCACAAATATTTGTCACATTTGAAATTCATATGAATCCATACAAATTAGGACATTCAGATCCGAACCAAATGATGGTACATTAGAAGACTGACGTTCAAATATGAATTGCATGATTAGATACATTCGTATGAAGTTTTGTTTCATTCATGAACCTGGTGGGATGGGAAAGCAGCTGTCCCAGTCACATCTGCAACAGATCCAGAGTGGATTCAAAGCGGATTCAGAGTGGATTAAAAGTGGATTGAGAGCAGATTCGACGCAATCAGAGTGGATACATAGGGAATTTGTAGGGGATTCATATCAGGGATTTGAAGCAGATTCGTATTGAACATTCAAATCTTACCCATTCAAAGGGGATCTATTTGAACGGATATTTATTTTGCAATTAATCTGTTACCAATTGAACATGAAAAAAGCATTTGTGCACATCTCTACCCTGAAAGAGTTCCAAATTCAGCTAAAGTGATGTTTTTTCTTCCCTGACGGTTGAGGTGTATGTGTGTGTTTGGGGGGGGGGGAGGATGAGACGCCATAGATACTTGATGTCAACGGGCCAAGAGTCTGGTCACCAGAGAGTCGGTGGAAGTCGGGCAGTCAGTCAGTCAGGAGTCAGGAATCAGAGTTCACACAAGGTGGGGATTGCCAAGAAGATTGTTTGCAATGGAGGTTGCTGGACTGGGCATTTCTTAAGTACGACTCGGAGAGCCACACCCCCACTGATGCAGCTGTTTGGCATGGAGGCACGCTGAACACCAAAGTTGTTCAGCGTGCCTCTGGTCTGGGTGGGGCGCAGCGTCTGAAGCTGAAGCTGAGTCCTCTGCTCCTGGGGGCACAGAACCACGGGGTGTGTCTCCCTCGTTCTGGCTGGCATGGGTGGGGACCTCACCCATCTGAGGAGTCAGAGAGGGTACAAGGCATGACACCAGGCTGGTGAAATGAGGATGCAAGTCCAGGATGCCTCGCTTACAACTTCTGTCCATACAAAACCCAAGAAAGAGTTTGCCGGCGGCCTGCTTGCCTCGGGCACAACCACGATCCTTCTCCCAGATGATCTCCATCAAGCCGCTGAATGGAAGAGTTCTCAGTCCCAGCCTTTCCTCCCACAGTACCGACATTTTCATCTCTTTTGAAAACAAAAGTTTGGCTTGCAAATACCAAGGCCGCCACTTCTTGCAAAGGCAAAGAAACAGGTGGAGGCATAAAGGAAGGAGATGGGCCCTCAGAAAATAATTTCAGCTATTATTTGGTATCTCCTGCCTCCTACTGGCCAGAAGAGGAGATAAACTTAGCCTAAAATAGCACATTATACAAAAACAAACACCAATTTCCAAAATAGCCATTTATAATAGTACAGCTATAGTTTTACTCTCCAGGAAGGTGACTGAGCCATAAGCAGATGAGCTGGGACAATCTACCCCATCTCATCTGCTTATTCTAACATGAAAGGAAGGCTGATCAGTCAAACTGGTGTATGAAAAAGCCCACTCCATTCTGACTTCCAGCAGTTTGGTCCTGTGGTTAGAGTGTCAGAATCTTAAATGATAGCCTCCTGGTTCACGTCCGCACTCCTCCATGAAGCCAGCTGGTGGCCTTGGGCTAGTCACAGTTCCTTTTCTGAGCAATCACAGCCTCACCTACCTCGCAGGGTGTCTGTTGTGAGGAGGAGAACAGAAGGTTTGTCAGGCCCTTTGAGTCTCCTTAAAAGGATGAGAAAAGCCGGATATAAAAGCCAACTTTTCTTCTTAAAACATTATTCAGTTATTGCTGTTAAGGTACTAGTGAGCCTCCCCCCAGCTCAACAGCCACTTCCTTGCAGCTTTCTTGGCTGGTTAGAAGACAATGTGATCTCCATTCCTCCTTTATTCAATGTAGCAGGAAAGCTATCATAAGTTATCAAACTCTATGCTCAAGTCCATGGAGAAAACCAGGCAAATTCACCGCAGTGATCAAACACCAGCCTCGGTCCATGGGGGAAACTAGACGAATTTGCAAGATCCAGTTATCAAGAGGGGCTGATGATGGCAACTGCGCACCACCTCTGGCAAGGTCCATGAACCATCATTTCCAACCTTCCCATGGGCACCTGCTTTGCCAGGGTGAGATGAAGGGGCTGCTGGATTAGATGGGACAACGCAGGAGCAGCCTGTCCATACAGCGAAAGTCAGCAACTTCTCATCATATGCAGAACAATCTTTTCTCTTTTATGCATGTTCCAGTATGGTTTTGTTAAGGGGTGCATAATCCATTACGTTCAGCGGGGTCAGATTTTCATAGGGTTGTGAGGAAGTGCAGCCTTAAAAGTATCCCATCTACAATTACTTTTCTGTAGTTACTTTTTCTGACTACTGGGTCCTTTCTGCACTTGGAATGTATCGCAGGACAGGGGGTCCATTATTTGCACGTGAATGTCCATTCTGGCAGGACTCCCCTGCCATCTATTATAGCCTGCAGTAGCATGTGGACAGCAAGTTCCTGTTCCAGGATATATTCCAAAATAAGACCAAGTACAGAAAGGCCCGTGGTCCCACTTTCTTCCAACCATTCTGCCCTCTGCCCCCTAGCCTGCCACCGCCTCTTGATCCATCTAACCATGCCAGGATAATAAAAGGGAACATTCCACGTCTTTTCCGATGTAGCAGTCATCTAATTCAGGATGATTACAAAGGTCAAACGAGCCTTGTTCCATAAACACCTCGAGGAGAAACATGGCATGCAATTGCAATTAATTCAAATGTGGGACAGACGCCCTCCTTTAAGCAGTCAGCAATTACAGCTGCTGTTCTGCTTGAGTATGTAAAATATCACGGATAATGAACAAATTAATTGGCACTTAAAGAGAAATTAATGCAAGTTAGCTGCATTGCAAATGCTCTTAAAAGTGCTTTGTGGTTTAACAAAAAAAGGAGGGGGGAGTACGTTTGTCTCAGTTGTGCCTTTTCACCACAAGATGGCATGTGGTACACGCATTTCAACCCAACCTGCTTGGCGAATAGATTGGTCTTTGAAACTCTTAGAATAAATCTATTGGCCGCCACAGAGTTAGAAGGAGTAACCAAAAATTGTGCTGTTTGCTGGAAGATTGTCCCATTTGCAATAGTCACTGAAAATTGTGCAGTTTCTCTGGTTTCTCTTTCCAAAGTGTTAATTTACACGCAGTGCAAAACCTGTATTAGTTTTGGTACTTCTAAACAATATGCTGCTTTCTGGGTCCCCCGCACCGAGTTCTTCATCGAAAGAAATCAAAAGCCTGCATACTATTTTGGGCTCCTCCGTATTTTTGCTTTGCATTATCCCAGTTAAGAGCACTAGACCACAGATTTTAGAATTCTTATTAGGGACGTGCACAAATATTCGTAGGCATTTGAAATTCGGTCGAATGTGACAAATTTTGACATTCAAGTTCAAAATAGAATGTCCAGAAATTCAAATTTAAATATTCAAATCCAATTTTGAATTTTGGGACTATTCGTTCAAATTATTCAAACATTTGTATGTGTATGGGTTTGTACACAAGGCGTACTAGAAGATACACACCTTTCCCACATCCGTACATTTGTACGGATCAGTACGGGACAAAAACGGCTTGCATACGGGATAACTACAGGATACATACACATGTGTACGCACATGTGCGGGTCTCGGGAAGACGTGTATGGACATCTACGCATCTTGACCCTTTCTGCACTTGGCTTTATTCTAGAATATATCTCAGAATAGGGACTTGCCATCTTCATGTTAGTGTAGACTATAGAAGGCCCCAAGTGAAGCCTCCGGTAGTCTGAAGTAGCTTGTGGCCAGCCGACCACTATCCAGAGATATATTCCAGAATAAGGCCAAGTGCAGAAAGGGCCCTTGTCAACATTCGTAAGTGCAAATTCAAATCAAAAATTCAAATGAATAGATTTGAATTTGCTTAATTCGAATCGGATTTTGTTAAATTCCAATTTAAATAACTCAGACTGTATTTTTGATTATTCAAATTGACTCAAACAGAATGTCAAAAAGCCATTCTTCATACCCCTAATTCTTATTAGCCAATATGTCTGCTTTAATCAGCAGCCCAGACAGTGATCCAGGAAGTTGAGAACCCAGGTGCCCATAAAAGCAAACCATAGCTCCAAAGGAGGACATCTTTGTCAGAAAACCAATTTACACGTTTGCATGACCTTCACAAGATGTTACACAAAAGACAAAAGGCCTGCTCTTATTTGAAGAAATGATTTGTTTTAAACACATGTGCATGTTGTTGTTGTTATTCCTATGGTAGTTTGGGCTGAAAAGAGGTGATGTCAGAAGAGGTGGTAACAGCTACCAGCCTAGACACCTTTAAGAAAGGTTTAGACAAATGGTCAGTGGTATGGAGTGTCAGTGGCTACTAGAATGGATTAGGGATATGCATGAAATGTTCTAAACATTCAAAATTCAATCAAATTCAATCGAATGTGTTCACATTCAAATTTAAACATTCAAACGTTCCAAAATGTTCGTTCCAATTATTCAAATCATTCGGATGTACAGATACGTACCCTGTTTCCCCAAAATAAGACCTACCCTGAAAATATTTTTCAGGATGTTTGAAATATAAGCCCTATATAAATGTTATATAAAACATCCTCTGAAAATAAGCCCTCGTGCATCTTTAGGAGCAAAAATTAATATAAGACCCTGTTTTTGGGGAAACACTGTATGTATTACATATATATCTGTATGCATTTGTGCTTATAATACGGAACAAAAACGGGATGCATACAGGATAAAACAGGATGAGTACAAAATGCATACAGATATATATTTAACACATACAAATGTTGTTGACCCTTGTTATCTTCAAATTCAAATCTAACATTCGAACAAATAGATTCAAATGTACAGTATTCGAATTGGTTTTTGTGGCATTCAGATTCTAAACATTTGAATCGAATCGAACAGATGCCTAGGTACCACCTCCAGGGTGAAGAGATGGACAAGATGCCTCTGGAGGCTATTTGCATTCAAGAGCAAGTGAGAGTTTTGCCTTTGTCTTTTCCTTGAGATGCCCTGGCGCAGCTGGTGGGCTAATGTGTGTGATGGGATGCTGGGCTAGATGGGCTGTGGACTCATCTAGCAGGGCTCCTCTTTTATTTATTTATTGTTTACATTTCTATCCCGCCCCATACCCGAAGGTCTCCGGGTGGGTTTCAACCTTAAAACAACAGATAAAAACAGAATATACATTCAAAGACTTTAAAAATTCAACAACTCTAAAACAATACACATTATGTTTACAATGATAGTGTCTGACCTGGGTGGGAAATATAATCAGCTCAGCCAAAGGCCAGGGAAAAGAATTGCATCTTCACTGCTTTCCTAAATATATATAAGGAAGGGGCAAGACACACCTCGAGGGGAGGCTATTCCATAGTCTAGGGGTCATCACAGAAAAGGCTCTCTCCCGGGTGCCCACCAGCCTCATTACTGAAGGTGGTGGGACAACCAGGAGGGCCTCACCGCTTGATCTTAAGGCACGGGCAGGACGATATGGGAGAAGGCGTTCCTTTAGATATTTGGGGCCCAAGTCATTTAGGGCCTTATAAGTCGGTCAAAACCTTGAATTGGGCTCAGTAGCGAGTTGGTGAATGCTGCAAGATTTTCACTGTCCCTTATCAAGAAGTATAGAAAATGGTCTGCAGACCCAGTAGTAAACAGCAAGCAACACAGAACCAAGAACTGAGCCTATATATGTCCTTCCAAAACAAAACCCACATCCGTGTTTCGAATTCTCTCCTTTCATGTCTGCAAAGTTCTACTGATGGGATCCCATTCCAGCCCAGCGTGGCCTTGGCTGGCACCCGTGTACCATAAACCATTCACCAAATAATCCTCTTCTGTTCCTGAGACATTTCACAGAGCAACAAGCCCAAGTGGATGTTTCAGGCAGGTACGCGGGGGAAGACTGGTGTGCTTTAATGAAGGGCCTATGGAAGACACTTAGGATATTCCTATAGATTTGTTGGTTCTATAGCAGGGATCCTCAACTGCAGTCTATTAGATATTTCAGGACTACAGTCTTCATGGTGACCATGCAGTGAGCACTTCAGCAGATACATTTTATTTATTTGCATTTTCATCCCACCCTATACCCAAAAGTACTAGGGCAGGTTACAACATTAAAAACCCAATGTAAAACAAACATACAAAAATAACAGTGTCTGAGAATTGGGAGACGCTGTTTCCTTAGCCATAGGCCAGGGCAAACAGGTGCGCCTTCATTCCTCTTCCAAACATGTGAAATGAAGGTGCCTGACACACCTCAGGAAGGGAGATTACTCCATAATCTGGGGGCTATCACTGAGAAGACTCTATCCCCGTTGCCCAACCCTTTTGCTACTGAGGGTGGTGGTACAAGAAGAGTGTAGGCTCAAGATTATAAAGCTATGGCCAACTCCATTCAAGCTCAGCCAGCAAGCCCAATGGTCATGGGTGTAGGGCACTCCCTTCCCCCATCCAGCAGACCAGAGGTTCTCCATCTTCTCTCATACCCTATGCTTGCTCTTGCATATGAACACATTTGTCGCATCCACAACCATTCCCCCTAAAAAAAGGGGGGGGGTAGTAAGAAAGAAAGCAGAACCAATTCCTTACAGCTGTCAGTTTCTCTTCAAGCCTAAGATGCCTGTCAAGTTCCCCATAGTAATGAGACAGACATAAAAATAATAATTTTAATAAATATTCATACAGAAATAGTGTGCGGTACAATCTCTTCTCTGGGAAATTAAGGCTTAAGAACAGCAAAACACAATTAAAAAAAAAAACCACAAACATTCCGCTAAGCACTTCAGGGAAAACACATCTACTGAGGAGACCCACTTGCATTCAGTCACGAGATGTTTATTTAACAAAAATACCAGGAACTGTGCAAGGCAAATCAGAACACACTTTGTTACAATGGCAGAATAAATAAAAATTCAAAACTTCAAAACAGACAGTCTAAGGAAGAGCGGGAAAAAAAATAAAATTCAGCTTTCACATTTGCTGAACCAAAATTCTGCGACAAACTCAGCCCCCGGGAACACATCACGCTAGTGTTTCTGCTGTTGAGTTTGCATATCAAAGCCAGTGAAACATGACCAAAATAAAAAATAAAGAGGGTTTCATGTTTGCTGATCCTTCCATCTCTGCGTGTGACTATTTCAATCTTGGCTCCATTCAGGAATACTGGCGCATGGAAAATGCATCTACAATGTTGCAAAAGGTGTGCCCACACCAGGAATCAAGGTAGAAAGGCAGGCCCATAGCTGACCCCAGTATGTCTTGTTCTGAATTTCACCGCATGTCCCAAGGGAGAGTCCACGAATGCCTAACCTTCGAAGAAAAACTGCAGTGCAAAGCAATCATTTGAACATGGAGGTGACCCATGTCACTGATCAAGAAGTCTCCTGGAAGTGTGTTTGTCAATGAAGGCAACACATATGTCCAGATAGAACATATCATCTCATTGCCTAACATCCCATTCTGCGTTTTTAAGCCTAAAAGAGGCAACCATCAGTAACACCATTAAGAGACACAGAGGAGGAGTGTGGAGCAAGGAAATTTAAATACAGCTACATCATGGATCGTCCAAACTAGTAGGACACAAGTTGAACTACATGATCATACATGATGACCCACAATCCCAGCAGCACCTATTTTACATATTCCATGTGGGTGACAGAGCTCCAATACAGACCAAAGTAAGGAGACATTTGGAAGTGCAGTATTTCATAAAGGATGGAAAGCATTGGCAAAGCTTGTGCTTATTTTATAAATTAAGGCTTCCTATAGCATTTTAGCAATACCAGAACAAAGGCGCAAGAAACTGCGTAAATGTGCTAAAGCGTCATTTCAAAATGTTACACAAAGAAAGGGGAAAGAAAAGGGTATTTGGCAAAAAACCAAAACCAAAAGAGAACACCTCTTTCCAAATTTGTTTTTGTTACAGTTAAGCGATGACTGGTTTATTAAAAGCTATCCTTTGGCTTCTTCTTAGAAAGAACTGTAAATTTGGGGGTGCCATTTCTGCCCAGAATTGTAGGAAGAGAATGTATTGTTCTAGGAACAAAGGAGAATTAATATGGAACTAGAGTGCAAACCATTCTTTTGGATTCTTTTCTGTTATGAATTTCCCTTGCACGTCCAAACTCTGGCCTACATCTAGTTTCAATTTCAACTCAATTAAAAGGGAAAAAAAGAGGACTGGATGCAAGACAACTCTGTACAACTTTTGGTACATTTATTCTACTATTACTCCAAGGACCGAGGCAACCAGAAAGCTGTGATCACGTCCAAGAGAGCAGGAAAGACAGGAAACAAGCTGCAAAACAGCCTATGGAATAAGGGCAAGGTGCAGAAATTGAGGACTCAATGAGAAAATCAGCAAGGAGGCCAATGCAGATACAGAAAGGGAAAAAAACAAGATGGCAAGAATTAGCAGCTTTCCTCACCTCTGCAAAATCAGAAGAAAAACACATCTCAGCAAACCTGGTATAAGGTAGGGTGGGCTGGGGAGTTTCCTAGACTTTGTACAACTGAAGACCACACAGATCTACTCTATGCTAGTTGGATTTTATGTGGGCAGACTCCACATTAAGACTGCATCCAAGATATGCCCATTTTGTAGGCCTGGTTATACACTACGTGAGCTGGTGCAATCCTGATCTGGTTAGAATTCTATCACCACAGAACTAAATATGCAACCATATTATTTTCTTCATTATTTTTTGCAAAGCAAACCGATCCAGACTCTGTGCACAGTTCAGCATTTACTCCCCAAAAGTTACAAAATCTATCTATCTATATTTAAAAACCACAGCATAACTTATCATCCATTTCTCCCTGCCAAATCACTTCCCCCCTCCCAATCAGATATGCATTAAACTGCTCTTTTTTAACAAAAATAAATAAATAAAACACTTAAGGCAAATGCAGTCAGAAATCGGGGGGGGGGGGGGTTCCAACTGCAGATCATCATTAGACTTAAGAAGAATATGCAATCATCCTACAACCTTCCAAACAAGTTAATCTTCATCTGAATTGTGCAGCAAGTAAAATAGTTTGTCTCAGTGCTTACCATTCAAGAGGGTACAAATTTGAAAGTTAACTGCAAAGAAGCAAAAGAGTGGCAGTTCCCCTTTTATGGGCTAGATTTCAATCCTGTGATGCTCATTTGAGGCAAAATGATAATGCACGCTGTTAAGAATGACGACCTTCAGTCCTATGCAACGTACAAGGAGTGTAGAAAGGGAGCCGCCAATGTAACAAGCTGGAGGTAAGCTGTCCCTTCGGATTAATGCTAGCAGCAAATTTACCTTATAGTTGAAATCCACCTGGAGGCAACCAGAATAATTCATCCACCAAAGTGTGGATCTCCCTAATGGGTAACAGATGGGAGTCATTGTTGCCTTCAAGCAAAGACTGCACTGAAATCGGGTGTGCTCCAGATTTGCTTGCTAAACATCCACACACAAATATCAAACGGAATTTCAGAAAGGAAGGTTTTAAAAAGGAAAAAGAAAAAAATATTTTTGTTAACATATGTTTTGCCAACCCAATCAAAACACTCCTTGTCACCTCCTTTTAACCAGACCCAGGCCCTCAGAACTATCCACTCTCTGGACAGCAACTGAAAAAAATGAGAGATCCATCAGTTGCAGAAATGCAAGAAATATGATAAGGAGTGCTCAAGGCATAGAAAACTGAAATACAAGCTGTTTTTGAAATGGGCCTTTTGCTAATAAGCAGTACCAATGAAATATTTTGCAAACATGAAGCCCCTTTTGGGATTATTTCATGTGGCACTGGGCGAGCATGACAGCAGAATTAGTCACCCAACCCCATCCGCCAAACGCAACTTGTTCAAAGGTGACCCTCTGCAAATCACATCCGGTTGACAAACCAGAATGCAAGTATACCGCGTGGAGGGTACAAAGCAAGAAAATGCTTCCAGCGGTAACTGTTCTAAAAGCCTTTGCGCGGCTACGAAACCATCAAACCGGCTTAATTCACACTGAATCCCAATGGCAGTCAGGAGCTCTGAAGAGCACTGAGCCCTCTTGGTCGGTGAAACACCGCTGAGAAATCAAGATGGTTCGTATGTTACGTGCACTCACTCGATCGTGAGAATGCAGATATTTTGTGCCTTTCCTGATTTAAGTTACACTGGGTCAAAATAAGCAAGCGGAAAGCTCAGTGCCAAGTCTCGAGGTAAGGTTTCTTGTTGCACAATTCATACAGGAGGGAGAAACATCCGTGCACACACCAGTCCAAGTCCTTAGGGCTTACAGCTCCCTGGGTAAGATCTATCGCAGAACATTCCACATGGTAACCAATGTAAACATCACTCCACGTACGCAACACGCCTGAAATGCAGCCTTAACGTTTTAAGAACTTCATAGACTTAATTTAAACAAACAAACAAACACACACACACACACACTTTTCCTGGAGTGCAAAATTCTTGTTAATTACACGAGCCACAGAACACTGCATTGTCAGATATTTTATCTTTTGTAAAATATGCAATTTTTCTTCCTCATAGATTTCTTTCCTATTTTGTCTTTCGCCTTCTTTGAAGCATCCATTGCCGGCAACAGATGCAGACGCAAGTGAGCCGACGGCCCCGCTGAGCCACCTGAGGTTGGTCAAAGTCGCCGGGAAGCATCTCTTTCTTCCCAGCTAACAATTTTCACTTGTACAAGCTCATGGTTGGGCTCTGGTACATGCACATGTAGGCATCGCAAAGCAGTCTCCGCGCGCAGCCTTGAATCTTCCTCGAGTCCAACGAATGCAACTCCTCAAGCGACATTTTCAAGTACTCTCCAACTTCTGGGCATGGAGTAACTTGGGGGATATTGAACCCATTCTGGCCTCCTTTGGGAAGGAAAATGAGGAGGAGAAGAGAGGGCAAATAGGTTAATTCCGGAAGAAGAAATACAGAAATAGCTTACAATTGTGACAGTTGGATTAATAGCGTCCAGAACTGTACCACTGACCATAGCAGCAAAATGGGTCGGCACCCAGGATAGTGCCTTCTCAGTGATGGCTATGGAATGGTCTCCCCCCTGAGGTGAAGACACACCTCTTTGCCCTGACCATTTTATCCCCAATTTTCAGACACTTTTAATATGTTTATATTTGATTTTAAATGTTGTCACCTGTCCTGAGACCTTTAGGTATAGGATGGGATAGAAATGCAATCAGTCTCACTGACTGACTGATTGCATTTCTATCCCATCCTATACCTAAAGGTCCCAGGACAGACAGACAGACAGACAGACAGTCTGTGAGGGAGGGAGGGAGGGAGGGAGGGAGGGAAGGAAAGAAAGAAAGAAAGAAAGAAAGAAAGAAAGAAAGAAAGAAAGAAAGAAAGAAAGAAAGAAAGAAAGAAAGAAAGAAAGAAAGAAAGAAAGAAAAAGAAAGAAAGAAAGAGTTGGACCTATTGGAACAAAAGGGCAACATAGAAAAATCACTGGTTGCTTCGCATTATAATAGCAAATACAAATTTATCTATGAGGAATTTCAATACATTTATGTCATCATTTTTAAGCTATAGTCTATTAACTTTTCCTCACTTAAAATTCTAAACATATGTGAAGTTGCTTTACTTTTCTCAAGTACTATTAGTATTTAAGTTAAATTTATTTATTAAAATTATTGCTCTATTTTCTTATGGTTTGTTATGTTAAGCCACTTATTGTATTTTTGTTAAAACTTTATTACCATTTATCATATTGTTATTACTTTAAAACAAAATAATGAGAAATTGTACTTACGTGAGGGTTCATTTTCGACGGGGTCACGAAGTTGGCAAACATAGGGTTAATCTCCTCCTCCTGCCTCATTCCCCAGACCGAGAGGTGGAGCCTTTTTTAATAATCTATATAAGCTCCCTCTGCCCGTTTCCCCCCAGTTCATCTCGAGGGAAGACTCTCCGGTAAGTATGTACATCATGAATCCTCCCAGAGTAGTAACTTACACATCCAAGGGTGGGGGCCAACTTCGTGACCCCGTCGAAAATGAACCCTCACGTAAGTACAATTTCTCATTTTCCGACGGGGTCTACGAAGTTGGCAAACATAGGGACGTACCAAAGCAAAATGTCCCTTGGGCGGGCTCCTTAGGTATGCCCTTATGCTAAGGTAGGATGAACTGATGTTCTCCCCGTTCCTATAACGCATGCTGCAGCACTCTTCGACCAAAAGCAGCATCCGCAGAACGAAGCTGATCCAGCTTATAGTGCTTTGTGAATGTAGACGGGGCACTCCAGACTGCAGCATTACAGATCTCCTGTATAGATGCTTCTCTGGCGAAAGCTGCCGTGGTGGCTGCACTTCGTGTCGAATGAGCCCAGATTCGACCCGGCACGTTTACATTCTTTGTCTGGTAAGCTAATAAAATGCAGGAACGAATCCATGCTGATAGTGCCCTTGGGGAGGCCTTTGTGCCAAGCGTCGTGGGATGAAATGATATAAACAAGGATGAGGTCTTTCGTACATCCTTAGTCCGGTTAAGGTAGGTCTTTAAGGCTCTCCTAACATCCAATGTATGCATGTCCTTCTCAATAGGATGCTTGGGGCCTGGACAGAGAGAAGGGAGGTGGATTTCTTGCGTTCGATGAAAAAGCGTATTGACCTTAGGCATGTACGTGGGGTCCAGACGTAGTACCACAGAATCAGGTGTGAATCTGCACAGCGGCTCCTCTACTGAAAGCGCCGCCAGGTCTGAAACCCTCCTGGCTGAAGTCATGGCTACGAGGAAGAGTACCTTGAAAGATAATAGTTTTAAAGGAATCTCCTTGATAGGTTCGAAGGGCGGTTTCTTCAGAACTGATAATACTAAATGCAAGTCCCAATTTGGATATCTGTGTATAACTGGAGGCACACTGGTCTTGACACCCTTTAGAAACTTCCGAATGTACCTATTCTCGGACCAAGCTTGCCCAGGAAAAAATTCCAACACTGCTTGCAAGGCAAAGACCTGCCTCTGCAGGGTATTGTAACTTAGGTTCTTCCGCAGACCGGCATTTAGGAACATAATAACATTTGTAGCCGTGGGATTGACAGGATCTATACCCCTAGCCATAGCCCAAGTAAAGAATTTTTTCCATGTGACATTGTAGATCCTATTTGTGGAAGGTCTTCTGGACTTTAACATCACCTCTATAATGGATGAGTCAAACCCCAGGGCCTGGAGACGCCTCCTTTGAGTCTCCAGGCCGTCAACGCAAGCCAAGCTGGATCCGGATGGGCCACTTGACCCTGGGTCAACAGGTCTGGTTTGAGTGGCAGAGTCACTGGCCTTGCAGTCAACATTCTTAGCAGTTGTGGGAACCATGTCCTGCCTGGCCAGAATGGCGCTATTAGGATCACCGTGGCCCTCTCGTCCTGTACCCTTCGAAGGAACCTGGACAGAAGAGGAAGTGGAGGGAAGGCATATAGTAGGCCGGCCGGCCATGGGGCTGATAGTGCGTCTGTGTCTAAGGCTCTTGGATCCCTGAACTGGGTCATAAATCTGGGAAGCAGATGATTTTCTGATGATGCAAATAGGTCGACCACTGGGAGGCCCCACTGCTGTGTTATCTGATTGAAGACCTCCTGGTCCAACTTCCACTCGTACTGGGACAGCCTTGCGCGGCTCAAAGAGTCTGCGACGGTGTTGGTAGAGCCCTGCACATGAATAGCAGATACAGAAGCTATATTTACTTCTGCCCATGCAAAAATGGTATAAGACAATTCCATTAATGCCCTGGACCTGGTCCCCCCTTGCCTATTAATGTGCACTTTTGCCGTCATATTATCAGTAGCTATGAGGACGTGACGGTTAGACAAGAGAGGTAGAAACCGTTGTAACGCCAACATAATAGCCTTTAATTCTAACCAGTTTATCTGGTGCCTTAAATCAATCGGCCCCCATTTGCCCTGGGCTGTGCGACCTTCACAGTGCGCTCCCCAACCAATCAGACTGGCATCGCAGGTGACCAATATGCGTGCGGGTTCACCAATGGGTACCCCTTTTGTTAAATTACTCCCTTTACTCCACCACGAAAAGGCCTTCCGGATCTGCAGAGGTAGAGTCACTCGGGAAGAAGTAGACCTGGAAATGCGATATGCCCAGGGTAACAAAAACCATTGCAAGGGCCTGGAATGTATTCTTGCCCATGGTACTATTTGGAAGAAGGACACCATTTTCCCCAAAATGGATGCCAACTGTAATACTTTTGGTCGTATATTGCCCCTTAATCGTGCCAGGTCCATCAGGAACGACTCAATTCTCTCATGAGATGGGGCTACAAGGTCAGCCCGTGTATCTATGAGTGCCCCGAGATGGGTAAGAGTCTGGGACGGAGTCAAGGAACTCTTTTCCATGTTGATGACAAACCCATGACCCTGTAGAACCCTGAGAACTACTTGGAGGTCCGAGGAAACTCTGGATGGAGAATCTGCCAATATTATAAGGTCATCAAGGTATGCATAAATGGCCACACCCCTGACCCTTAAAATTTGCACCAAGGATAAGAGGATTTTGGTGAAAATCCTTGGTGCGGCACTGAGCCCAAAGGGGAGAACTCTATACTGGTAATGGTGCTCCGCTACTTGGAAGCGGAGATACCTTCTGTGTGCTGGCAGTATGGATATGTGGTGATATGCGTTCTTTAAATCCACACTGACCAGCCACTGCCCTTTATGGATGGCCGAACGGATGGACGACAACGACTCCATTTTAAATTTAACTGGTTGAATAAATTTATTTAGAAATTTCAAATCTAGGATAGCACGCCAGGACCCATCTTTTCTGGGTACCAAGAACAGATTTGAATACACTCCTCTGTTTCTCTGATCAACTGGAACAGGCTCTATAGCAGCCATAGCCAACAATTCTTTAACTTCTGCCAACAGGGCATGCCTCTTAACCGTTTCTGCAGGAACCTTTGTTATAACAATCCTGCGAATAGGCTTCTGGGCGAACTCAAGAGCATAACCAGTGCTCACTACTGAACAAACCCAAGGGTCATGGACATCTTGATTCCATGCTTCCTGGTAAATCTGAAGTCTCCCGCCAACTGGTGGTGACGAGGATGCACTGTCAAGAAGAATAATGAGACTGTTTGGCTCCTCGAAAGGAGCGCTGATATGACCCTCTGGCGCGCTGTGTCTGGGAAGTGGATGCTGTATGGGGGTAGGATCTCTGGTAGGGTCCCCCCCATGAAGATTGGGATCTATCTCGCTGCGTATAGCTAGGTCGCTGGGAGGTATTCGGCTGGCGTGAATATGATTTCCTGTAATAAGATCTGCGGTCTTTTCCCTTAGATGTCGTTTGAGTGGATGGGGTAGATGGCAATATCATTTTCTTACTCTTCGACTCTATTAAGAAATCTTTCAGAACTTCATTGCCGAAGAGCTGACCACCTCTGAAGGGCAAGGAAACAACACGCATCTTTGATGCATAGTCTATATTCCAATGACGAAGCCACAAAACCCTTCTGGCGGCGGTGGATGTGGCTAGGGCTTTGCCAGTGAGCTGGAATGAATCTAGTGATGCATCAGCACAGAATGCTAGGGCGTGCCTAATTTCTTTCATTAGAAGCTTAGAATCCTTAGACAAGGTAGGGTCGGCCAGGACATGGTCCGACCACTTCAACGCCCCTCTGGCAAACAGCGAAATACTAGATAATGCTCGTGCTGCAAGCGCAGATGCTTCAAAATTCCTCTTCAAAAGAGTTTCTTGCTTGCGTTCCACCCCATCTCGGAGGTTGGTTAATCCCTGCTGGGGAAAAACGTGGTTTGAGACAAGGGCGAGGACAGGCTGGTCAATTGTAGGCACCTCCCACATTTGTTCTGGTGGGTCAGACACAAACATCTTCACTAGGTATGGGGAGATCCTCTTTGAAGAGCAAGGAGACTCCCAGTCTTTCTTGACCAGCTTCTGGAACGCTGCAGGGCAGGGTAATGCTTGGCGCTCCACAGGAGTAGGCAGCAACAAATCATGAGCTTCCTCCACTTCCTTCTGTTTATCATCCTTCTTCCCGACATCCAAGTGTAAGTCCACCACCAGGCTCTCAATGAGCCTAGAATATTGAGTGGAATCAAAAAGCTTTTGACCTGGAGCCCCAGAAGCTTCATTATCAGAGTCATCAGAATCCTTGTCGGATGGATTGGAGTCAAATTCAAGGGACTCCCCTTCTTCAGGATTCGCCTTGCCAAAGGCCCTGGCCAAATCTGCTTGAGCGCGTCTAGTTAACGGCTGTAAATCTTGAGATCCAACAGATAGCTGTTCTGAGGGTACATCCGACATAGGAGAAGGAGACCGGAGTCTGCGTGAGGTATGAGAAGACGTCTTCTGAGCTCTGGACTCATGCCTAGAGGTGTGGGCATGAGATGACGATTCGCCCTTTTTGGATTTTTTTGGTGCAGGTGCAGCCTCTGCTGTATCAAGCGAAGGTCTCTTGACTGGAAGTCTCTTGTCTAGCTCAGTCTGTAGAAAAGTCAACAGAGCTTGCTGCAGCTCTGCCTGTTGAGTAGATGGAACCTCCTTGCTCTGGGAAGAAGATGTCTTCTTTGAAGAATCAGACTTAGATGTTCTTGAAGACTTTTCCGTGTGTTTCTTCTGAGTACGTTTGAGAGAGGTACTTTGAGGTTTAGGTGATGCTCGCTCCTCAGGGGGGAGCTGTGGAGCAGACTTGTCTGTCTCCTGAGGATCCATATTGATCAAAATATGAACCTAGGATTGAAAGGAAAAGGTGCACTTTAAGGCCTCAGATCCTAAAAGTCAGGCAGCTAGAAACAGCAAATCCCCTTTTTCTTTTTCTTTTTACATGGGGAAACAGCCTTAGTCTGTTCCTATCATCGTATAGCTTTCTATCAGGTCTACCCTGTGACTACCATCATCATTGTACAGGGGAAAGCGACCTTAGTCTGTTCCATAGAGTCATATATCTTCCTATGCAATTACCCTGTAACTACATCCAAAGGTTATACAGGGGGAAGCATCCTTGGTTTGCTTAGCATAGTTGTCTAGCTTCCATCTAGTCTACCCTGTAAGTATCAACAACATAGTACAGGGGGAAGCAGCCTTAGTCTGCCAAACGGTCGTATAGCTTCCCCTGTTAGGGGAGGGGAAAGAACCGTGGCGTTCCCAGATAAGAGTCCAGCTCTGTTAGTATCCTCCGCCGAGTAGGGGGGGGGGGAATAAGCAGGGGCTGCTTGGCCAGCACGCCATAGCCCCCCCTCACCATCAAGGCCCTTCCTGGGCAGTCCAAGCCCCGCCGCGAGCAACCGCGGTTCAGGGTCCTCCTGCTCGCGCTATTCCAAATAGGCGCGAAGGGAAAACGCTGAGCTAACGCTGCAGCGGACGGAGGCGCGGCGGCTATATATCTTCCTTTCTGCCGCTTGTTTCCCCTCTACAAGAACGCCGGCTTGAACCGCTGTAAGGAAGCGGTAGCGGGCAAGTTTGGCGCGCGCACAGCCGTTGGCCGGGCTCCCACCATCTGCCGCCGTTTGAGCGGAACGCCGGCGTTAATCGCTGTAAGGCGATAGCGGGCATTTGGCGCGGCCAGGAGTCTTGGGGAGGAACGCGCCGGGGAAACAAAGGACTCCGAGGTCCAGCCCGTTGAGGAATAAAGCTTACCGTAGCTCAACAGCCGCGGTTAGCTCTGTGCTCCCGCGTTGCAGGCAAGCTGCGAGCAGCGTGGCCTGAAGCCTTTCGGCTCTTCTCTCCCTCTCTCTCTCTCCGGCGATGACGCAATTTGCAATTCTTCGACGGGGTGAGGCGAGACCGAGAGATGAACTGGGGGGAAACGGGCAGAGGGAGCTTATATAGATTATTAAAAAAGGCTCCACCTCTCGGTCTGGGGAATGAGGCAGGAGGAGGAGATTAACCCTATGTTTGCCAACTTCGTAGACCCCGTCGGAAAATAATAATTTTAAAAGCTATAGCAAAAAAAAAAAAAGGAAGAAATGCATCACCTTTAAATGCCTGCCCCTCTAGCCTTACTGATCCCTCTTTATAGCAATTTAACCAAAACACTCAGGACAGTGACTTGAAATTTGAAGGGTTCTGTCTCTGGGGTATCCCTGAAGATGTTTTATGTCACCATGACTGTGTAATAGCAGATCAAAGGAAAATAATTAACAGCTGGCCTAAAATGTGCACCAAGACTCTTATTAAATAGCATCTGATCTGTTTATTTTGTCAAAACTTCAGAGATCCTAAGAGGACCTCTCCTGGATCAGACCACCACCACCTAGTCCAGCAACCCATCTAGCACAGCGAGCCACCAATCTAGACAACTCCAGCTGCAAAACCATGACAAAACCTTCACCTGCTCTCAGATGCCTGCAAATGGCTTTTAGAGGTTTCCTCTCCAACCTGAAGGCAGCATCTAAACCTCATTCTAGCAGCCACTGATACACCTGTCCTCCATGAATTAAGAGAAGCCCTGCTGGATCAGGCCACAGCCCATCTAGTCCAGCAATCTGTCTCACACAGTGGCCCACCAACTGCTTCTGGGCAACTCAAGCAGAATGAGAAGGGAATTAAAAGAATTCAGACTGGGACACTCGGCTCCCAATTTTGCTCCTCATGGGGTAAAGCAAGTGCCAATTTAAAGGTCATCAGCCAACTCCATTACACTTAACCGTGGGCCTTCATTTCGCATTCTCAAGCATCCCTCTTATTAGCATAGTATAATTTAAGTCACTAAGCAGAAAAGGATCATTTCCAAAACTGTGGCATATTACTGCCAGAGGACTTTGAATTTAACCCAGCAATTACAGCTCGACAGAGTGACAGGAAGACCATGAAAGCTAAGCAAAAAGACAACATACCATCCCGGTCGGCCATGCTGTCAAAGAAAAGCCAGGCGGAATCCCCCTTGCCATATTTCACGAAGGCCACATAGTGGCTGGTTTCTATACAAAGCACAGCAAACAGCTCCATCTTCTGACAAGGTATGCAGCCATGTCTCCAGTCCCAGTCTGGTAGGTCTTTAGGAAGAGACACCGGATTGAATTTATGACTCTGCCTTTTTGGGTGAAGGTGGACCTACGTGAACGAGGAGAATTAGTATGTCTGTTTAGTTACAAGAGCATCTCAAGCCACGTGGTTTTCTGAAAGTAGTAAGATCCCTTCCCACATGGTAGCTACTCCACTTTATTAAACATAACACTGGCCCTGGGACCTGATGGCGAGTTTTAATCTGGTTGTATTTTATCTCCTGTTTTATTGCAGTCTCCCACGGCAAGCTTCCCAAAGAACCTGCATCATTATAGGGTGAGCCACACAAATACAGCAACCTACATATTTACACACACGTCACTAACTTGCGTATTGCAGGTTTTACAAAACTGCTTGATTTTGCCGGCTGAAATGTCCGTATCATCATAGCACTCCCGGCACTCATACATCGCAAGGCCTCCACAAATGCGGCACTGGCGAGGAGCTACACATGGAGGAGAGAAGGAAAAACTTATCAAGATTTTGCATAAGAACCAGAAGCAACCATCCCTTCAAAACAGATAATCACTGAGTCGCACTGCTAGGCTGGCGGACCAGGTTCAAATCCGCAGCATTTTGATGACTGCTTTTGTGTGGGATGCGCGTGAACAAAAAAACCATATTCGATGCGCAGTTGAAGTGAACGTGTGAAGATTTGTTTCTCAAATTGTTCACTTGAATGTTCAAACATCTGCATTCAGTCGGGCATTTTTGCAGACTCTCCTACCATTGAAAATCCCTATTTTCATGAGTAAAATACTGGGAAAGCACGAACATTTGATGAAATGTTTGTATTCACAAGCCGTGAGCATCGTTCAACTCGTTGAACGTCAGACAACAAATTTTCTGCATCATTTGAAAAGACGTTTGAATGTGTGGGTTTTTTTTTATTTGACACCCAAACCTGCAAATGCGAACATTCAACTGAACTTTATAATGTTAACTCATTCATATACCTCCCTACTCTTACACAGTGGTAAAACCAAGATGTAACCTATAATTCTTGCAAAATGTCCAAGGATCAAGATATGCTGTTCGGTGAAAGAATATTCATACTTACTGTCTTCCAGAAGGTCTGTGATATTTAACTCCAGGGAGGGAAAGATTTTGTTGAACATTTTGAAGTCTTTTCCAAATCGGGGCATTTGAATAATCAGACAGGAGGGTGCCTAGCAAAAGACAGAAAACAGTGCTTTTATTTTCACCATAGCACAGGCCCGGGTGAGGTTTCACCTTCATTTAGACTGGGGTGCTCAAGGTATAGGCCCTCCAAGTTTTGCTAAACTTCATATCCCATCAGGCCAACCATCTGTTGAAAAGTCCCTAGAGGCCATACTTCGAGCACCCTGGTTTAGGCAGTGTTAAACCAATCAGGTCAGAGTCAAGGAAACGTGGGACCTCTTTAGGTCACATTGCTACATATGCATTTTATAGGTTCCTTGTTGTTGCCAGTTGCTGTTTTAATATATATCTGTTTCGACAGAAAGACAAATGAAAAGGCAGAAAAACAAGACACACACACACACAGGCATGTATGTATTATGTTTTATCGATCTAAGATTGCAAGAAACTGACTGAGAGACAGAGGGGGAAAGAAATGAAGTATCCCACTGAGAAATGTATAGCTTGCAAGAGGATCTCACAGCTCTTTTCAATGTAATGGCAGGGTTAACCTTTGACCCTCAGAGTGTTAAATGAGAGCCAAGCCTGCAGGTAACGCCTTCTCCAGCAGGCTCTGCTGACATTTCTGAACCTTTAATGATTTGGTCCCTGCCTGCCAGATGTGATCCAAGAAGCTGAATGGAAGTCTGAATCTTTAAATGGGGGTAAATGGGGAGAACTGGAGAGTTAGTCTGTGTTTGGAACAAGGACTTTTGGTTTCTGATGCAAGGAGGGATAAACCATGCCCTAAGGTAGTAGAAGGTCAAATCTTAAACAAAGAAGTAGCAAATATCTCTTCCTGGTATTAACTGAAGCTAAGAAGAAGAGGAGTCAGCTTTTTCACCCTGCTTTTCTCACCCATTTAAGGGGACTCAAAGCAGCTGACCACAACAGACACCCTTTCAGAGAAGAGAGCTGTGACTAGCCCAAGGTCACCCAGTTGGCTTCATGGAGGAGTGCGGAATCAAACCCAGTATTCCCAGATAAGAGTCCAGCTCCCTAACCACTAGACCAAACTGGCTCAAATTGCTGAAGCTAAATCCAGGTATAGCTTGGCAACCCACAGTGACTGGGGTTTGGCAAGCTCCTTCTCTTTTCACAGGCGTCTCCATAACCCTGCAGTATTCTGTAACTTTTCACACAAACTGAATGGCAGCTGTAAGAAAAAGCACAGTTCCTTAATCCTCTAGGGCTTTAAGATTAACGTGATTAATCTGACAATTCAAACACTGATGATACAACATTGTATTAATGTATTTGGCATTAAGCCCAACTACACTCAACGATACTCCAAAATTCCAAAATTGACTATTATGCTGATCCAGGATCACACACAAATGACTTAAACAGAAATTCCCCAAGCTCATCAGAAAAAGTCTATAATCTAAAGCACCAAAAAAATCTGTTACCGACTGAACAATTATGATACTGAGTCCTATAGGAATCCTTCCAGCATTCTGCGTTCACACCTATGTTTTAATCCAGATTCACTCCACTTTCAGAGTGACAGATCAGGAAAGTGTCAAGCTGTTTTCTTTCAACATCTCCGGGTTAGATAAAATGGAAAGAAAATTATTAGTCACTTTGCTGATATGTCCTTTTACTGTGAAAGCAGACTAAATCTGGATTAAAATATTCAGCCAGGAAAATGCACATCCAACTGAAAAGAGCTAGAAAACCAAAAATATCTTCCAAACCTCTGCAAATTTCAAGTTGCTATTGATGAACGACCATTCCAGCAATTGCTGAATTGTGGGAACACCAACTTTTTCATTCTTGTCCATAAAAATTTGATAGAAGTAGCAGTCTTGAACTTTTTGACCTGCTGATCTAAGAAAAAGATAATGGTTGTTTAAAGGACACATTTCTGTAAAAGTAAGTCAAATTATTCAAAAGAATAGATATCAACTACTTTGTGGATTCCACCAGGGTAATTATTTTTTCTGTTGGTAACATTACAGGCCACTAGGAAAGGAACTCGAGTGTTTTCTAAGGTAAATAAACATGTTTTCTACATTAATGTTTAATAAACTTACAAGCTTTTTGCATTAATCTTTAATAAACTCTTTAAAAAATAATCTAGACAATGCTGTACTAGTTTGACTCCTATGTTTCAAATGCAGGGCATAAACTATTAAGTAACTGTATTCACTACCAAGCCCAATTCAAGGTTTAACTCTGACTTATAAGGCCCTAAATGACTTGGGCCCCAAATACCTACACACCTTCTCCCATACTGTCCTATCTGTACCTTAAGATCTGGTGGGGAGGCCCTCCTGATTGTCCTACCACCCTCAGCAGTGAAACGGGTGGGTGCCCAGGAGAGGGCCTTCTCAGTAATGGCCCCTAGGCGGTGGAATAGTCTCCCCCTTGAGGTACGTCAAGCTCCTTCTCTGTACAGGGTCAGGAAAGCAGTAAAGACGCACCTCTTTTCCCTGGCCTTTGGCTAAATGTGGTTACTTCCCCCTCCCCCACTTCTAAGTAGTACTGTTTTTAATATATATTTGGTTTAACATCTGGATTTTAAATGTTGTTGTAGGTATTACTGTTTATTATATTGTTATGTTTTAATGTTTGGAATTTTTAAAGCATTGTTAGCCGCCCCGAGACCTTCAGGTAAAGGGCAGGATAGAAATATAAATAAATAAATAAATAAATAAATAAATAAATAAATAAATAAATAAATAAATAAATAAATAAATAAATAAATAAATAAATAAATAAATAAATAAATAAATAAATAAATAAATAAATAAATAAATAAATAAATATTACAGTAGATTCAGGCAGCCTTTTTCTTTCGTATAAGAATTAAGACTAAGCCGTATCAGCGTCCTGTTCTTTGGAGTGTTTTATACACATTTATAAACAACCATGTAGCCGTGGTTAAATAAACTGATGTAAAGCTGAACTCCTTCAAGAGAACGGAAGGCAGGCAGGCAGGCAGGCAGGCAGGCAGGCAGGCAGGCAGGCAGGCAGGCAGGCAGGCAGGCAGGAAGGAAGGAAGGAAGGAAGGAAGGAAGGAAGGAAGGAAGCCAGGGCCCTGGTGGAACACTGCTGAACCTATAGGAGTATTAGGATTCGGTTAAGGGAGCTATTGTTACAAACCACCTGGCTGTCACAGGCAATTAGAAATCTCTTTTGAGAGGTAAATTACAAGGCCTAGTGAGCTATCCAATACTGTCACTCTTCAACCACTGTTAATTTTTTAAGAAAAAAAAGCAGAGAAAAAAATCTAAATTCATAAGCAACAGTAAAATATTTTAAAGATTCACAACAAAGGTCCCATAAACTGCCTTGTAAAGAAACCTGTGAGATGTTTTTACCCTGGTCACTGAGGAATTGTATTTTATGAGAAAAATGAATATTATGTCAAGCTCTGATTGGATGACAAACACGCAATTACCCACAATGAACACATAATCCAGTTCAAGTATTTAATTCCAATTTTAGATATTAATATCTATGTATATCAATGCTCAATATCTCTCTCTCCCTACACACACACATACAGAGTATTAATTTGAGCCTCTTAATAACTGAAAACAATTTTAATTAAAAAAATTCAAAGATGCTCGTCACCAGAAATTATCTGCCTGTTTATATACTTTGATCAGGTTACAACTCTGAAAGAGCGGACCCCCAAGTTATACAACTAAGAAAAGTGCTAAGTTTCAGTCAAGAAAATGTAGTATTTCTATGTAAGACTGCTATTGAAGAAGCAGAACATTATACCTGATTTTTAACAGTGGCTCCACTCTCAATATATGATGGAACAAAATATTCAAGAATTCTTCAGGATCTGTGAAAAGAGTGTCAAAACACAGTAGAACAATTGTTAAAATCAGATATCTGACCCCTTCCCTTTCTATATACAACAGAAGTTTCACATCATCAGTTAGTTAAGATTCATCAGTTAGTTTAGATCAGTGATGGCGAACTTCGTGTGTCAAAATTCACAAGAAAATTTAGTTTAGCTCGGGTGCTATGTCACATCTAGAAATATCCATAATTTTGTGATATTTGTAGCTCTAGTAAAAGTTATATTTTTGATATATGTATTTTCTTAAAAGCAAAAATACCGTAATTCTTTGCATTAGTGACTTTTGTTGCTGAATTTCGTTTGCTAAATCTTCAATTGAAAGTTGGTATTTTGTACACTTCAAGAACAAGCAAGCACGACACGCCCAGGTGCCAGGGTGACCATGTGTGTCATCCAAAAGGGCTTGGCGTGTCACCTGTGACATGCGTGTCATAGGTTGGCCATCACTGGTTTAGATGGTTCCCCAGTTCTTCCATCATTACAAAAATGTACACTGTGTCACTGATTGCCACAATGCCCAGCGTTCCAGAAAGTGCCTGCCCTCTCTGAGGAGTAGCTTGGCCCCGTTAGGATGCTGGGTTCGTGCAACGGCCAAGTGAATACTACAGTGTGGACACAAAACACTGGTAGCAAGCGTTTCAACAGTAAACAAAAACAAGTTTATTATTATACACAAGCAATACTATAAATGAAAAATAAGGTTCAGGTATTTGTTGGATTAACTCAAGTTTAACTCAGTAAGTCTCTTAAGGCTAGGAGCTACCCCTTTCTCTAAAGGAAAATAGTTCCCCTTTTAAAAGACAAGCCTCCACACGTTCCTCCCCCTCTGACTTGCTTTGCCACATCTCAAGCCAAGCCAGTGTACCAGAACGTGGCCCTAGATGATCACAAGGCCCAGTCCGTCCTTGCTTGTCCGATCATCCAGCCTGGTCAGTTGCTAGTGAAGTCTCCCTCAGAGCTACAATCCACCCGATTGCCTCCTTCAGAAATCACTCAGCCCAAAAGACCACTGGTCAGCTACTGGTTCCAGCTCCCTCAGGATCAGCTCCTCTGTTCCCTTCAGCCTCAGTCCCAGCACGAAGACCCCTGGTCAACTACTGGTCTGGCTCCTTCAGGTTCAGCTCTTCTTCTCCTTTCAGCTCTTGTCCCAGCATGAAGACTTAGTCTGCTGTGTTCTCAGTTCCTTTATACACACATCCCTGACTCTGACTGGCTCTAGCCGCAATAAAATGCTGCTGGAGACTCCTAACAGAGGCTGCTGTCCCTCCAGCCTGATTGGTGGGAACTCCTTCTCTAGCCCCTCCAGCACTCAGATCCCCGGACAGCTTTTCCCTCCAAAACCTTACTCCAGCCAATCACTGCAACAGGGCCCGCACAGGATTTCCCGCTCTTTTTGCAGCCTCTGCCTAGGTCTGCAACAAGCTGGCTTTTGCAGCTTGCAAGAAGCCTGCAATGCCAGAAAGCAAAGCAGTTTACAGCCTGTACCCCTGAAACCGTCACACTGATTTACAATGGTAGACTGGGCATCCATGGTTCCTCCCCCAAAGGTTTCTACAAGTGAACTACAGGCTTGGTGGTTTATGAGAATGATTGTATTCAGCAAGATTACTGTCTTCAACAGCTTGTTTAAAACCCAGAGGTTCAACTATGGGTCACTTAAGACAGGAAAGGAAAATAACTAGCTCTTTTTAAAAAATCCCAGCATTTCCCCACAGTGGAGCCAAACTAGGGTAAAGATTAGTACAACCTACTTCAGCACCCTGCCAATCTGATATCTAGGAACTCAATGCTCTCACCCTGTGTAAGTCTTGCACATGGAGAACTTCCAGGAAAATACCTAGACTTTTACGATAGTGATGAAACTTCTGCTCTATGCGAATCCAGTGTTTTGGTAGACATGCTGGCATGACCAAACATCACATCATGCCTCTCTGCTGCCCCCTCCCCCTCCACCACAGTACTGCATAACTGACACTTTTGCATCAGTGGACATCTATGTCTTTGGGGAATGAAAGGTGTGATCAATTGAAAAGGCAAATATATATATATATATGGACTAGAAGAGCGCTGTTGTTTGATTTCTCTAATAAATTCTGAGGAAACAGGTCAATTCATTCATTCATTCATTCATTCATTCATTCATTCATTCATTCATTCATTCATCCATCCACCAAAAAGGTCTCAGGGCAGGTTGTAATAAGAAAGTAGACTAGTTGGCTTTTCTACCTGGCTTTTCACACCCTTTAAGGGGACTCAAAGCTGCTGACAAAGCTTTCTGTTCTTCTCCCCACAACAGACACCCTATGAGGTGGGTGGGACTGTGAGAGCTCAGAAGAGAGCTGTGACTTGCCCAAGGTCACCCATCTGGCTTCATGGGGGAGGGCAGAATCAAATCCAGTATTCGCAGATAAGAGTCCTGCTCCCTAATCACTAGACCCAGAATAAAGCCTATAAAATATTAAAACATTTTGAAAAACATTAATAGCCTATTGACCCACGCTGATAATTGAGGATTCCCCCACTTTCCGATTAAGCAGGTGAAACATAGCCTGACATTAATCACAAGCACACCTGAATACCTCCTCAGTTGTTTTTAATTTACTTCTCACCCTCAAAACCATGGAGCTCTGTGGAAGTTCAGAACTTATGCAATGTACCTTTCTCTTCAGAGGTGAATCCCGAAGCCGCTTCAACTTTTTCCAGTATTTTCCGCAGCTTCATTATTTTTGTTGCGCACACATACCCATATCTAGAACAAAAAAGTTTGAGAAATTCTGAGGAGAGACAGACGTTGAACATGAAATGAGGCGCATGAAAGACATCCTGCTTCATCGGCAGGTAGGGAAACACTGAACAAGCGGAATGAGTAAGCTTCTGCACTGGGCCTTATTCTGGATTATATCACAGAATAGGGGCCTTCCATCCACATGCTGGTGCAGACTGTGGCTTTGGACAACAGGCCTAGGGATGCGCATGAATGTTTTTGTTATGCATTCAAATTCGAGTCAAATTGAATGTCAAAACATTATATTCTATTAGTCTGTTTAGAATCCAAATGCAACAAAAACCGATTTGAATCCAATACATTGACAATCTATTCGTTCGAATGTTAGATTCGAATCTGAAGATACGAATGTTGACAACATTCATATGTATTATATGCATCTGTATGCACTTCGTACACATCCCATTTTATCCCAAATGCAACCCGTTTTTGTTCCATATTATAAGTGCGAATGCGCAGTTAAGTATGATATTCATATCTGTACATTCAAATCATTCAAATGAATGTTTTGGAACATTCAAAATTCGTTTGAATGTTTAAATTTGAATGTGAAGACATTCTATTTGAATTTGAATGTCTACAATCAATAGAATCTGATCGAATTTCGAATTTTTAGAACATTTGTGCACATCCCTAGACAGGCCCTGATTCCAGGATATAATCCAGAAAAAGGTCCAATGCAGAAAGGGGCGAAGATTGTAAGGCTGACAGACATGAAACCACCAATGAAAGCAAAAACATTTCCCTGCCAATTATACTGTTGAATGAGCAAAGGTCTGTATAATTAGCAACTACAAAGATAAATTCTTTGTACAAAGTATTTTATAATACTCTGTTGCCTATACTCACATTCTGAGAGGATTTACTATCTCTGTCCGCAGAAGCGCTTGGGTTTCGCTATAATATTCTACGTCGTTTTTCTCTTTCGGTCTAAGCAAGACTGTGTCCAAAACAGAGCTGAATGCGAACAAGCTGAAAGACAGAATAAACTACCATCACTGCAAAAATACATCCTCCCTATGGGCCTTCGCTTTTAGAGAAAGAAACTAAAAACTACTCCTGAATTCTAGCAAAAAGAGTTTCCAATTTTTGTCAGTATCAGAAAACACTGGGTCTACACCCTTACACTTTTTGAAGTTCAAATTTAAGCCAGCAGACATAGTACTCAGAATGTGAAATGTATTAAATATCAAAAGGGGTGAAGCCAGAACATGAATGTAGACTTAAAAAGGGGAAAGGCAGGGGAAGAAATAATGCTAGCCTATATTGATTAGAAGAATTCAGAGGAATACCATTCAGCCTCGCACGTAACAGAACAAAATTTCAGTGGAACGTTTGAAAGTCAAAAACAGCCAGCAGAAGCTCTGTATTTTTTTGTCAGTCGGATTTTTTAAATTGTCAATTGATTTTATTTTTTGCTTGCCTACCATTGCTAATGTGGAGTTCTCAAAAAACAAACATTTTGAAGTTACTGAGATCATTCTTACTTCCCTGCTCTTCATGCATGTCACACACAGATTCTAGCTTCTTATTACTGGCTAACTATGAATTTAGCATAACTGCAGATCATCTTCAACGCAGCTATATAATCTGAGCATTTTAAACACGGTAAAAAACATTCATGTCAACAATGTTATGGACAAAGTCCCAATAGCCCCTAGAAGAACATCTTGCTCCTCATGTACTCCCCTACCCTATAAGCCACAAGGCATCTCACAGCTTCTCCTCCCAGTATCAGATACTGAGCAGATGGATGTGGATGAAGAGCAAGTGTATTGGGAGACAGATCTTCTCAGATGATCTCTCAACATCTACAAGCCGTGCATGTTCCAAGATGGTACAATGCAACTACGCATCCTAGTTACTTGGCCAAAACTCCTTGCCATTAATGGTTGGCTCCCCCTCTGTCTCTCATGGGTTTCTTATTTTTTATCCAACAATGCAGTAACCATTGGCCATTCATTTGGAAGGTGCACATGGCCTCCCTACTATTATATGGCTTATTTTGGGTTTTGGTGACTTAAGTCAGTTAACACCTTGAACTGGGCTCGGTAGCAAACTGGCAGCCAGTGAAACTCTTTTAAGACCAACATAATGTGTGTCCGGCCAGCTGTTCCTGTCAGCAGTCTAGCAGCTGTGTTCTGCACCAGCTGCAGCTTTCGAGCTGCCTTCAGGGGAAGCCCCATGTAAAGCACATTACAGTAGTCCAATCTGGAATTTACCAGAGCATGGATAACTGTGGCCAAATCAACTCTGTCCAGAAGAGGCCTTAGTTGATGAACCAGCCGTAGTTGGGAATAGGCACTCTTGGCCACAGCCTCCACCTGAGCTACAAGCATTAGTGTAGAGCACAAGAGCACCCCCAAATTTGGCACCTGTCCCTTCCAGGGCACTACAAGCCCATCCAGGGCAGGATGCCTCCCAACTCCACGGACACAGGACACAGTGACTCACAGCACCTCCATCTTGTCTGGATTCCGCTTCAATTTACTGGCCCTCATCCAGCCCATTACCTCCTCCAGGCACCTGTCAGGCACTTCAACCTCCTCTCTTGATTCAGATGGTACAAAGAGAAAGAGCTGGGTGTCATCTGCATGTTGATGGCACCTCACTCCAAATCTCCTGATGACTTCACCCAACAGCTTCATATAGATATTAAAAAGGAAATGTAGTAAGGAAACAAATAACTGCTCTTCCCAGTTCATCCAATGATGCATTGATCCAATGATCAGAGAAGTCATGAGTTGCATCTCCCACACAACATAAAGGTTTAAACCTCTCCAGCACATTGTGCTGATGATCAAGGAAAACAAATACCTTCAGCCAGTTGGAAGGACAAGGACAGGGTATGTAGCAACTCCTCCCCTTCTCCTCCTTTCTACTGAGGTCACTTCCCTCATCACATCTGCCAAACAAAATCTGAAAATATTTACCAAAATAAAGTGGAGTCTAAGTAGCAGGAATTATAATGACCCTGGATTCCTTTCTTCTTTCCAATCATTGTCTCCAGACCTTCTTTCTCCATTTTGGGAGGAGTGTTTTCTTCAACCACTTCACTCAGGTACCCTCCAAAAGCTTAGGAACAAAATTTGGAGAATAAGCAAGTGATTCAACATGCTCACGTTTTTTAAAGGGTTGCAGTGACAAAGGAAAATACAGTGATGCTCTCGTCTTGGAAAGGCAGAAGGAAATCAGCACTGCAGAACAGGATTAGCTAGGTTACTTAGGGGAAAAAATCATCATACCTTTTACATCCTACAAATACACATGTACAATTACCATTGATTAGACTGAAATGGCAGTGGACGTTCCCCAACTTTTGGAATTTTTCCAGTTATTTTAAAGGGAATTTGTACCATGTCAAAGGGAACAGTTAGTGCCCACTGGCAGAGCAACCGATGGGAATGATGAGGGTCACAGGTTCATTCTGTGGCATCTCCCAGATCACAGCAAATCACTTCTATATCTTTGCCAAAGAAACTGCAAGGGCATGTCCCCCTGGTCATCAGGAGTCAACTCTGACTTGATGGTACCAAACAACCAACAAAACAAAACAAAACAAGGACCGACAAAATCCACTGATAAGAACAAATGCAGAATATGTGATGGTCAGGCTAAAGAAGACAACATTCCCATTTACTTATGAAAGGGGACAATTCAAGCATATCCGCGATTTCATTGTGGAGAGCAGCTTTCCCAGATTACAGATTTAGTCTCCTCATTTGCAGATCTAACACAGACAGTCATTTCCAGGCACATTTTCCAAACAAATTCCAGCCTCTCCACTGAGGTCTGTCTGGCATCATCCATAAATGCTTTCAGGCACCACATGAAGAAGACCTTTACAATTTTTGTTTTTCATTTACTGCTCTGCTTTTATGTTGCATTTTAAACTACATTTTTGTGCTTTTGTTCTGTTGGTGTCCAGTGAATGTTAATTATTAAGCATCCACATAAGGAGAGGAAAGAAATAAGATTTTCAAGATAACAGCAGCATAAAAGTTACTATTCCCATTACAGTTTCTAAATTATCTTTTTCATACCATAAGACAATTGTTGTTTTAACTCCAACAGGGTTTTCAGAAATCCTTGAACTATCTGATATGACCTACTGCTGTAAACAAACAAACAAATAAAATCTAGGAGGAAAGTGCCAATACCCAAGGAGTTGCAGCGTTCAATCTGATTGGACACAGGCTGCAGGGAAGCGAATCTAGAATCTGGTCTGCAGCTCTTCAGTTTAACAAAGAGAGCCTTCTTTGGTGCGCAGGTAAAGTATCGCGTTCCCTTGAACGTCCCATCAGTGCAGCCTGCACATTCATCTTCCTGGAACAAAGAAACAGGGTAATCTGTCTGCATTAATGGAAAACGAAAACCTAAAGGACATCTAACTTGCAATCTAAGGTGCCAGTTCTATTATAATATTGCAAATACTCCCCAAAGTATTTTGGAGGGGAATGGAGCAACGCTCAGCAGGTCTACCTTCACTCCCAATCAAAACTGCAGTCTTATAAGTTTCACCTGAATCGCACAACAAGCTTCAGCAGTGAAAATACAAATCATAAAGTGCTATTTGGATTAAGAAGACTTGGTTTTTATATCCTGCTTTTCTCACTCTTATTGGGACTCAAAGAGGCCGACAAACCTCCTGTTCTTCTCCCCACAACAGACACCCTGTGAGGTAGGTGGGGCTGTGAGAGCTCAAAAGGAGAACTGTGACTAGCCCAATGCCACCCAGCTGGCTTCATGGAGGAGAGCAGAATCAAACCTGGCATTCCCAGATAAGAGTCCAGTACCCTAACCACAAGACCAAACTGGCTCAAACTAGTGAATAGCCAATGAAATCTCCTGAAGGCCAATTCTAACAAGGAACTGACCAAGAGCGAATACAGTTCCTTCATGGGTCAGATTACAAAGTAGTTGTCTCTTTGGGAATAACCATAATCCCAAAATCAGCCTGTATCCCATATGATGTGGAACACAGCAGTTAGCACCCAGGTTCATTTTATTTTATTTTTTGCTATTTGTTTTATTTTATGTTTGTATAAACTCTGAACAAGGACCATGATAAATAAATGAATTGAACACCTCTTTGCTCATGTTGGACTTAGATTATGTATATTATTTGTTTTGTACATTAATTTGCCATAACGGTAGTAAGCATACACTCAATAAACTGGGATCTTCTCAATATTCCGGATCTCAAGAGCATTCTACTTGCCTCAAACAGGCAAGCTTATATTTCAAATGTAGTCATATAAGTTCACCTGTTGTCACCAAATGTTCTATTTGATTAGCACAGCCTTCACCAAGCTGGTGACTTGCATGGGACCAGGATAATGTCTCTGCCAAATCCAAACAACACACTGTAAGTCCTAGTGCAAACATCTGAAGCAGATCAGACTGGCAAAAGCTGTTTTCCATGCACTATCAGCAGGCATCTACCTTACACAAGCTCGGTCACACAAGCTGGGAGAACAGGAATATATGCCCTGGCTCCATTTCCTTCATTGCAGTATCATCAATAATTCTGTGTTCCTTGCAAAGCATAGCATACTAGCTTCTGTAATGCTGTAGGATGCCTTGTTTCCTCTTGAGGAAGTCTAACTGAGCATCGTTCAGAAACTTCCAAACTGCACAAGAACCTTACTCAAGTGGCATAAGCATTCAGCAACAAAACTACTCCACGAAGGAAAATCACCCAAGGGAAAAAATACCTGGGGAGGTATCTTTCGAAAATGAAAGAAGGCATGCAACAGATGGAAGTTTTTGAAACAAACCCAGAATTACCAGTTCCAGCCCTGCTAACACCTCATTGACTCCGGGCGGCTGTCCAATCCAACGGATCACACCATAGAAAGGAGGGTTCTCCTTCACTTCTGCCAGGGAGCCTGCCTCAAGACCATGCATGTTCACCGGCGCTACCATTGATGGTGGACTCTCTTGGACGCTCCCGGCATTTCCTTCCCCAACGACCGACTGTACTGATAAAGAAAGCGGAGTGTGTCCAATTGTACTGTTGCTGCCAGACATCTTTGTCAGGCTGAAAGGCAGGGAATGAAATCGGTTTTCAGCCGATAAGGTAGATGTTGGGGGAGGCTGCAAAGGTGGCGAAGAATGCCCAAATCCTGAGGATGAGTCATTAAGGGATTTTGTAGAATCTTCAGCAACTGTAGGGTTGAAATAATAATAATAATAACAATAATAACAATAACAACAATAACAATAACAATAATATCATCACCATAGAAATCAGAATAATTTTTATTAAATATCTGCAATCAATACTGTTTGTAGACAAATCAAGCAAATAATGGTAACTGAACACTGAGGCAAACCATCTGTCTATCTAGTACGTTGCTGACTGGCAGTGATTCTATACAGTTTCTGAGACTGAGAAATGAAATCTGGACTTTTGGAAAGTGCTGCCAAAGTGCAGAAACCCAGACTCTGCCTTCCCATGTGTCCATGAAAGAATGTGGATGACAGGTACATGCAATTATGTAGACCGTGGGTCAGGAGTGCCTATGCTTTAGCAAGATTGACTGATCACAGCCCAAGTACTTAATCCACAGATCTCAGGACATCTCTCAGACCATCACTGGGTGGATGAAGAAGTTGCTATAGCCTTCTCCTTCATTCTTCCTAGGTATCAAAAAAGGGACAGAACTTAGAAGAGAAATTAAAATAAAAAGTATTTCATGGAGGTAGGAAGTCTGGAGAGAACAGTTCTAATCATTCCATTCTCCACCATCTAGGTTGCATTCCATATGGTGTGAGCACCTCACAAAATATGGAGCAACTCCTCAGCCCAGTCCAGCAGAACTGTGTTTAAAGGCAGAGGAGAAGGAGAGGGGGATACACACACGTTTGTCTCAGAAATGCATGCTGGGTGTCCAGAATGACTCACATGTTTCTAGGAATTCTAAATGAATGCAAGTCATTATATATTTCTGATGATTTCACCTCTGCTTCCACCACTATACATGAAAAGCAGCAGATCTGTTGTGTAGATACGCACAGAGGGAAAAAGAGATGATGAAGAAAAACAAAGTTGGGAAAACAAGGCATTTTTAAAAGATTAAAACTGATTTTTATGCTGCAGGTTAGAACCAAAAGTTGGGGCTTCGGTTTGAATAGCTTGAATGATATTGTTCTACAGTACAGAAGTTCTTAATTCAAATCATATTCATAGCACAATCTATATTTTAATAAGGTTAGGGTTTTCCACTGATAGATCCTTATTTGGAGAGGGGTGATCACTATCATTACCTGAAAATGTATAAATAAATTATAAGTCAAGGATTACCACCTGATATTACAGCTATTATAGTGGTCAGTTACTATTTATAAGTGTCTTGTATCCAGTGGCTGCCATCTGGTTGGCTTAACAGGGGAAGCAGGCTGAAACTGTCACAGAAAACTGCCTGAGGGAGGGATGTTCTTATTATGACTAAAAAGTCCAAGTTACTACATGAGATGTACCAAGTTAAATGCCTTGAGTTATCTGGGAAACACTAGCCAGGGACAGAACTCAGCGACACCATAAATTCTTCTCAGCCCCACCCACAATGTGTTACTGAACTCAAGCATAATTCTCAACAGCAGACTGCAGAAGAAAATACAGATCAGCTGTTCAAAAGAGACAGAAACATAAATTCTTTTGCACTAACCTCAAGGCCATGACATGATTTTAAGTAGCTCTTTGGATTCTGACCAGTTTCAAAGGTCTATTGTGATCCATGTAATGTCTTAAAAATAACTTTGGCTGTTTCTTCACTGGGCCTTATTCTGGAATATATCCTGGAACAGAGGCCTGCTCTCCACATGCTTGTGTAGATTACAGCAGCCCAGTCTGGGGCCTGCCATAGTCTATACTAGCATGTGGACAACATAAGAACATAAGAGAAGCCCTGCTGGATCAGGCCACAGCCCATCTAGTCCAGCATCCTGTCGCACACAGTGGCCCGCCAAATGCTCATGGGCATCTCAAACAAAGACAAGGACGAACCTTTTCCTGCTCTTGAATCCCAGCAAATGGCATTAGAAGCATCCTGCTTCCGCCCCCCCCCCCCTTTTCTAGGATGTATTCTGGAATAAGGTCCAGTGCAGAAGGGATTTTGGTCCCTCTTAAATAGGAACAACAGGCTTTGACAGTATGCATAGAAACCACAATAAGCCTCTTACAAAGTCAAAGTTTTCTTTCATTATGTGCACACACAAAAAAGTATTCCAGTATTCATAATTTAGTACACCCAAGATCAAATGTCACGAAGTCTGCTCCTTCATTACCTTCATCGATATATCGAGGACTTTTTGATTTTGTCTGTGGCTGGGAATCTCCTGAAGAGCCATTTAAGGTGTAGAAAACTTCTGATCTGTTTCTACCACCAGGGTCAGACACTATACCTTAAGGTATATGCCATGATGCAAATAAGACAAAGAAACATTACGTTAGCAGAAAGCAGCCTTACTGTCGTTACTAAAATCTTCTTGTTAATCCTTTCAGAAACAGTAAAGTCTACCAAAGAACCAGGGAAACCTGCAACTTTTAGGAAGAAAGGAATCCTCAGTACCGCAGTCTTTTAACAGTTTGGATTTCAGCAGTTTAGTTTCATGCCTTTCAGGCATTAAATGGAAGGAACCAGGATAAAATTCAACACAGCTCTGCTCAGTTTAATAACTTCAGGGTCATTGTGAAAACACAGGTCTCTTATTCACTCAAAGAGGGTTTTTTAAAACTACTCTTAAGAACAATTTCAAGAACTATTTTGAATGTTCTACTGCCCTGTGAAATTATGTTGACTTTTCTTCCAACAGATTAGCAAATGTATCACTGCACCAGCTGTCCACCTAAGCCACTCTTACAAAGACCCAAAAGGAGCATTTTCAAAACTCATTAGAACGTGGGAGGGGCTCTGCTGGATCAGGCCACAGACCATCCACTCCAGCACCCCATCTTACACAGTGGTCCGCCAGTTGCTTCTAAGCATTTCAAGGAGAAGACAAAGGAAACAACCTCATCTGCTCTTGACTCCTTGCACACAGACATCCATTTTAGTTCCCACTGATATAACTGCCATCCCTGAATTAAGGGAAACCCTGCTGGATCATGCTGCAGCCCATCTAGTCTCGCATCTATCTTACACCATGGCCCATTTGTCTCCAGGCATTCCCAAGCATAAGATGAAGGCAACATCCTCAACTGCTCTTTACTCTAGAGGAATCTCATAATCCCCAGCAGCTAGTCTTCAAAGGCACATTACTTTCAATATTGGAACCAGTATGCTCTTATCAATCACAGCTAGCAATTGCTGACAGTGCTTATCTTTCATGAGTTTGACTAATCTCTATCTAAACCCACAAAAACTGGTGGCCATCATGACAATTTTGAGACAGCAAACTCCAAAGTTCACTTACAGATTGTGAATACTTAGTATGCAGCAGGCATACTAGCTCTAACAATATAAAACTTTCAACATTCTTTTGCAATAATTTGTCTTCAGACCTATTCCTTTAGAACAAGTCATTTGTTTTACAAAATGAAAGCGCCCCCCCCCCACAACAAAAAGTATAACAAAAGGCCACTCAATTTTTTTTTTCTGGCTGAGAAATAATCTGTCCCTGTACACAAAGATCTACACAGAAAATTATGTGTGGGTATGAAAACAGTCCAGTCCAGGAGAAAGAGGCGAAGACTCAGACCATCTAAAGCTTTCTCACAATTTTACCCAAGAAATACAAGACAGGAAAATATCACCAGACAAGTCACAGATCGTACACAGAATGTTCACTTGCATACCTGGCCCATGCAGGCAGCCACTGATTCACAAAATGGACATTGTTTTTCATAAGACTGCATCAACATCAACCCCTGATGACTTCATGGACGCTTCCAGCAGTTTCCCTGGCACATACAGAAGTGGTTTACCATTACCTTCACCAGGGAGATGCCAAGCATTGAACCTGAGACCCTTTGCTTTCCAGGCATCTGCTCTACCACTTGATAAGATGCACACTGGACCGGTTAAACACTCTGGCACTCTGGGTACAGTAAAACTACATACACATAGGTTCCCATTTACAGGGACAAAAGGGAAAGCCATTTCATTCAGTGATAACACAGCACAGTACAAGTACCTGCAGGTTTTGGCTTACTGTGATTATACGCCTTATCACAGCCACTTCTAGAGGTAAAGGCAAGTTTGGGGGGTCTCCTGTCCTGAGACACGGCCTCTAAAATAGAGCACAGATTACGCACACTTTAGAGCAATACAAAAGATTCAGTGCAACTGATCGGAAGCATCAATTTAGCGTACAAAGGAAAATATACCTCCAGGGTATTTCACACCATTTCTAGTAACAGATCTGGAGCCCAGTATCTCTTTGAAGCAGTCACAAGGATAAAACCTCTCTTGGTTGTAGAAAGTCAACGGTGACCAAGACCTATATTATGGCAAGGACACCTTCAGGAACTACAACATTGGGCTACCCCTGAAGACAATTCAGATGACACAACTGGTGCAAAATTCTACAGCCAACTGTCTGTATAAGTTCCCAGTTGGGCTCATATCACACAAGTCCTTAAAGATATGCACGTTATCATATCAGTTCCAGGCCCAACTCAGGGGATTAACTTTGACATTTAAAGCCCTAAATGTATAAGGAGCACCTCTATGTATCAACACTAAGTATCTTTTGGCATTTATTCACCCTAGCATTGGGAAATCAATGTTGACTTTAGCTTATTGCTCTTTTTGTTTTATTTAATAGTTTGGTTTATTTGTTTGGTTAACTATCTTGGGACTATGTCATAGGGTAGTACAAAACCACCCTAAACAAGCAAGCACAAAATATTTTTTTGAACACCTCCAAATTTCTGGATGTACTTCTGTTTCATCTGTAGTAGAGCAAAAAAAGGTTTGTTTTCAAAAAGAAGTTATATAGGACAGCAACTCTATATATTCCCACACTATACCTTATCTCCAGATTCAATTCAATTTACCGTATCTTCCGGCGTATAAGATGACCCCCAACTTTCCAGTTAAAATATAGAGTTTGGGATATACTCTCTGTATAAGAAGACAACACCCGGCATATAAAACAACCCCCGACTTTTGAGAAGATTTTCCTGGGTTAAAAAGGAGTCTTATACGCCAGAAAATACAGTAAAATATATTGCAAAAAGCAATCTTGAGGCATAACATGACTAAAGCAAATTCCCAAAGAAGATGCCCATCTCTAGCTTATGCATTTGCTTTTAAAGCGTGCAAGAAGCATTCCTCACACTTATACATATCAATCAAAATTTGAGTCTAACACATCTGAATACACAGCCTTGATACTAAGTTTATTTCATTTATATACTGCCGAATACAGACAGGATGGTTTACAAACAGCAACAGCCTAACAACTATACACCAGAATTGAAAGCAAACAATAAACCAAATAAAACCTCAAAAATCTGAACCAAAGCTAAAACCAATGTTAAAAACTAATTATGAATGAACTGCGCAATTACTGTATTTTCTGGCGTATAAGACTACTTTTTAATCCAAGAAAATATTCTCAAAAGTCAGGGGTCGTCTTATACGCCGGGTGTTGTCTTCTTATATGGCAAGTATATCCCAAACTCTATATTTTAACTGGAAAGTTGGGGGTCGTCTTATACGCCCAGTCGTCTTATACGCCGGAAAATACGGTAATAGACTAATTTTAAAACCCTTATACAAAGACGTTTGACAAGTAAAAAGGCAGAGAACTAATGGATTCTTACAGGTCCTCATTCACTTTTATTAAATTTTTCAGCTTCATGCTTACTTTTACAACAGCCCATGGAAAAAAGAAAGATAGAAGCTCCCTGATTAATGTCCACCATCAAAATAAACTATTTGCTTATTTTGCTGGAGATTTGTATGATGAAAAGAAAAACTGAGGGTGGGAAAAGAAAACGAGATACACATAAGCAGCAATTTCCATTTTTTAAAAATTGTCCCTTTTTCTGCTTTTCACTAAATAGAGCTTCACACCAGAACAGACCGTTATCTTGAACACAGAAAACTGCTACTTCTTCTGCCAAACATCTGAAGGTTTTTTAAAAAAAACCATGCTAGATATCTGTTAAAAAGTTCAAATGGAAGTGTGTATTCTTCATGTTTCATAATAAGAATAGAGCTGCTCAATTAGATTATAACCAAGTTGCCCTTTGGGAATAACACTATTAACACACTTCGGTTGCTTTTGCTGGAGTACATTAGCTTATCTCTAGCCAGCCAGCAAAGAAAGCATTGCCTGGAAAAACTGTTCAAGAAAAAATATACTTGTACGTTTAAAAAAAGAAGAAAAGAAATGCACAGCATTGCATTGCCCAGAGTTCTTACAAGATGACAATTATGTTTGCAACAGGAAATGCTTTATAATAGGTGCCTCAGAATCAGAGCCTCGTTTCACCATAAAATATATTTGCACATATCAAAGATCCAGTTTCATCTTGTCCCTTGCATGTTCGAAACCCATGTACTTCTGGCTTCCCAAAAGAACTCTGGGGTCGAAAGGGCAGTAACTGCGATTTTTATCCGTGGCACTTTGAGAAACATTGGACAAAGCAATTTCAGGCAACGGCCTGGCCTACCTTTTAAATCCTTTGTGACTTTCTCCTGCACAGGTCTGCAGCTCAGCAAACTAATCTGCCTGACAACCTAGCCATTCCATTCGGTGTCAAGAGGCACAGAAGCCTCTGTCCTGCAACCGAGACTTTCCTCTGATCATCCTCATTCAAATATAGTTCATCCCAGGTGATCCTGACTAGTTCAGGCAGGACATCTGCTGACAGTATCACAAAGCCACTTATTAGCCTTAAGGTATAGTGACCGCTAGTGCACATCAGACTCTAGTGCACTCTTCCCATCCAGCCAACAGGAAGGCAGGTGTAGAAATGCCCATGGATAAAAATGATGCTTAGAAGAAGGGACAAAAGGTAAGTACTCATATCCATTTACGTTGGTCACAGATCAGCGGGAGATTTCCCCTGAGCAAATACACCAAACATGGGACTTATTTTTTAAATATAATACATACCTGGGATAACATCATTGATATGCAAAAGGAGCGTGCTTTCAATGCTAGCAAAACTGCACAGCTGTTGTCCATTATATCTTCCATCCCAATTCCCAATTGGATTATCCTAAAAAATCGTTTTACGACAGGTTATGCTTTGCCCAAGAGAACAGCCAGAAGACATTTCAGAAAGCCTCTGTGTGCTCTTAGCTGCACAGAAGCATGGGTTTTCATATGGCATAAAAACATACTGCTCTGCTGTAGTATTTCAAACACAGAACTTGAAGTGTTGTCATTCTTGTCTTCCACATATCAAGAAACAGACTGCATTTCTGCAATACTGTTTGGTTACAAATTTGCTTCAGACATTCATATGCTGATGACTAAGGCATTTAAGAAGAAATCCAAATCTGTGCTGACAGGAACTGTTTGCAGAAGGAAGGTTTCAAGCATGAAACCATTCACGAGAGGGGCATAACATCAAAATTATCATTCACAGCAGTGACATTATGAAGCAGCTTTCAAGAGTGAGAAAATTCCTTGTTTTCTCACTAAGCTGCAAAGGTCCAGGTGTACAGTAAGAGCTCTATTATCTAAATTTCTCAGCAAATGGATGGTGCCAATTAGAAGTGCTAGTGTAAGGGCTCTGGCTGAGGCCACTGAACATCCATGTTGTTCTCCTGCTAAAGTTCAGCCTTTCCTGTTTGCATTCCTAATAGATCCCATGTTTCCTTTAGTCTCAGCACAGATAGCCAGGCCATGGGTACTGTTATTGGGGTAATGGTACAGTTGGGGACACTTTTGAACGCAAACCTACAGACTCTGTTGATAAAGGGAGAAAATCGCTCATTGCTTATGGGCATCTCAAGCAGAAGACAAAGGCAAACCTTTCACCCACTCTCCGCACCCTGCAAATGGCTTTTAGATGCATCCTGCATCTCTCCCCCATCCGGAGACAGTATCTAGGCATCCATCCCAGTAGCCATTGATACACCTGTCCTCCATGAATTAACCTAATGCTTTCTTAAAGCCACCTGTCTAGTTGCTGTTACCACCTGATCTGGCAGCATATTCCATAGACTGATACCCCTCTGGATGAAAACAGTACTTCCTCTTGCCTTGTTACTGCCCTGGGTGGTGAGTCTGCTTCAGACCACACTTCAGTAATTTTTTTGTCGATTACTTTCTTGTTTCTCTCACTTTCCAGTCCTCCCACCCTCCTGTCAGTCTGGGAAGTAGTGGTGAGTGGGTGAGGACAGCAAAGGCTTCATTTAGAAGCTTCTCTTTGACAGTCCCAGACTGCTAATCAAAATGGTTCACCTAATGACTGCTGGGAGAGAGTGGAAGCAGACCTATAAATGCCATCCTTCTCTGCATATTGGATGTCTCCAAAGACAGGTACTCAAATGAACAGAAGGATGGTTTCCACTTACCTCCCTTAATCCGGATCTAAGATGATTCGGATCTAAGGAATGGGTCCTTCAACTAATCCAGATTTAGTAGATCCAGATCTAAGGAGATACCCAATGCATCTCCACAGGCGGTGTAGCACCCAATAGCAATAGGTGCTAATGTTCTCGCGGTGGAAATGCCGGAGCACCCAGGTGGTAAATCCAAATCTTCCCACATGGGGGCTGCCTGTCACCCCATGTCTTTTTTTTGGGGGGGGGGGGAGGTGCCATGGGGGTGGTGCAAACTCCATAGATGCTCTGGAGATTCTTCGAAGATCCTCCGGAGCAGCTTCGGAGAATCTTCAAATATTGCGGCAAATTGCTCCAGAGATTCTCTGGAGCTTTGAACAAAGCTTCATAGAAATGCCATTGCTCTGACGGGTCATCTTCGAAGCCTGTGCTATCCTCTGGAGATTCCCTCAGAGCCGTCTCTGGAGATTATGCACAAGCTTCGGAGCTTCAGGTTTGGGGGCAGCCCCCATGGGTGCCCCTCCTGGAACCCCCCCTAGACCCCATTGCCCGATCGCGGTGGAAACGCACTCCGTATAATCTGGATTTGATGCCTGAAGATTCCTTGTAGACTCCTTTAATGAGGTCTACAGGAAATCTGGATTATAGGTCCTGAAGGACCCATTTAATCTGGATTTCCCTAGAACAGGTGGAAACAAATGTGGCTCTAATTGGGTCTCCAGTGGAAATGGGGTCGTCCTGCTCTGAGACTAATGGGTCCTTAATGGGTCCCTAATGGGTACTTAGTGCTAGTGGAAACCCCCCATTTTCCATCTGCCTCAATGCTAGTTAATGTCATTTTTACTGTACATTCATACTGGAGAGCACAAACACTTTTTTAAACACCATGCTGAATCCATACTTTTTTCTCTTTTTTTACAGTTCAGCTTCATTTCAAAGGCAGCCAGGCTTGTAATTTCAAATATAAGAGAAGGATGAGAAGCCACAGGCACATTTCAGCACTGCACATTTCAAGTTAGCACATATTAAAGGACAGCACTGCATTCCTTACGTGAGCAAAAACAGGTCATCTTTTAAGATAAGAAACTGAAATGCATAAGGAGTGCCAATTCTTAGCCACCGTGAGCAAAGCTAGATAGGTATTAGAACCAAGAACAAGCGTAGGGTGTTTGGCTGGGATCAAATAACTTTCACAGGGCCTTTAAAACCTATCAGCCCACAAAATAAAGTTACACACTTGTCTGCCTGCATGTATTTAATATTAATTATTTGCGGCCAAAACAGCAGAAGAAAAATGTAAAGCCCAAGTCAGTACATTCCTAGGAAATGCTGCTATGTAACAACTGCACATAAGAGGCCATAAGTTGCTTGCAAACAGTGTAGTCCGGTGATGGCCAACCTATGACACGTGTGACACAGGTGACACACCAAGCCCTTTTGGGTGACACATCTGGTCACCCTGGCACCAGGGCGTGTAGTGCTTGCTTGTTCTTGAAGTGTACGAAATACCAACTTTCAATTCAAATTTAGCATATGTAAAGAATTATTTGTTTTTGCTTTTAATAAAATACATATATCAAAAATATAACTTTTTTACTAGAGCTACAAATATCACAAAATTATGGATATTTCTAGATGTGACACAGCACCCGAGTTAAGCTAGGTTTCTTGCGAATTTTGACACACTGAGCTCAAAAGGTTCACCATCACTGGTGTAGTCTTTGAAAATCTGCAGTATATAAATCCAAGAAATAAATAAAAGAAGCCACCCCAACCATATTGCATGTACCTTTGTATTTAACACACATGCAAAAAGTGATAATAATCAGGTGAATTTCTTACCATGTCCACTCCAACAACGTATCCTAAACTCTCGTTTCCTGGTAAGACATCACAGAATATAACTGTCCCATACTCTATATTCTTTCCTATCTTCACAGAAACCCTGGAGTTGAGCTCCAAAGGAGGAAGTTCTACCTGCATTGAGTCAACTGGAGCTGCATAGTCATTCTCTAGTTCATTATCATCATCTTCCACCAGCTCTAGTTTGTCCAGTGCAACAAACACGCCACAGTCCTCGTCACATCTGAACAGCTGTTTGCCTTGGTACTGTCCGTCCGTAAAACCCTGACTGCGACCATCTTCCTAGATTTGCAGGAAGAAAACACAGATTATTAAGGATGATCGGGGGAGTGGTAAAGAGACACCCTTAAAATAAAACATTCAAACCTTGAAGTTCATTGGATGATCTTATGCTACTCACACCCTTTCAGTTCAACCTGCCTCACCAATCAGCTGCAGGGATAAAATGAGGTAAGGAATCACACACATCATCCTGAGCTCCTTAGAGGAGAAATAGGATACAGATGTAATAAATATACAAAGTTAAATGACAGGCATCTTTTCAAAATGTTAAACCAAAAGACGGTATCATTCTGATCCCTTTTTTGAACTGGTTTTAAACTAAATAAAAAATTGCTTACCAGAAGCTCAACCCCAAAAAATATCCCAGACAGCGATCTTTCCTGTATCAAGGGTCCTCTGAAGCGAACAATTCCAAGGTACTTCTCCTCCCCTGATCTCAGCTGCACTTTTACCGGTGAGCCAACTTCAATGTGGAGACCTTTACTCAGCCTCCCTTTGCTCTTAAATATACTGTATCTTTCCTCACAGTTGGTAATTGCCAAGAGCAGTTCTGCTCGTTTCTCATCAATCTCCACAACTTCCTTCTCATCCACGTACAGAACCACGTGAGGCTGCTCCAAAATCTTGATCCCCATTTGCAGTTTTTTGCTTTTGGAGGAAGAATTGCTTCTGGTGTGTCCCCCTGAAGACCGATCTTGAATAAACTGACCAATGCTACCCTTGGGTACTTTCAGTAACTTTTGAGTCTGTTTGTCTATAACACTGCACTCCTGGAGAAGCAAATAGAATATCCGCTCCTCCCAGTAGGGTGTGCTGCCCTTTTCTTGACTCCATGAACTCGAATTCATTGTGGCACAAATTTCTATGAAGGTATCGATGAATGTTCACAACAGCCGAGCTCCCAATATAACTGTAGAGGAACCAGGAGACACTACTAACGGGCCACCGATCATGGAAGGAGTTAATGATTCTTCATCCATGTCCTAGGAAGCTAAATCCAGAAGAGATGACCTGAGGTGCAAAAATAAAAGATAGCATCACTGCAGGCTAAAGGATCCCAAAGTAAGAGTGAAACTCTAGAAAACAAACCACTTTAAAAAGCAAACATCATTCCTGGTTTTTATAGATCCATGACAGCAGGCAGTTGGCAAAGAAGGAAACACTTTTGATAGCCACAAAGGTCAAACTGAAGATGATTCTCAGCCTAACAAGACCCGTATCCTGCTACATTTTTATGCCTTTCAACTAAAATTGGGGGATTTGTGACTGGCCATATCAGTATAATTCAAACGTGCAAACTTTTATTTATACATTGGATGCTGTTGAATTTGATTTGCAAACCAAAATAGTTCTCCCACTTATAAAAATGGCCATATACTGACTACAGAACTTTTTAAAAGGGGGAAGGGAGAGAACAGCTAGACACCCTGCCCCCACAGTCTTGCTGCTGGCTGCCAACTCATGAAATAAGACATGTAATGATTTTCAAAACAAATCCAGGATGTCACCCCATGTGTCTAGCAAATGTGGCTTCATGAAAACAACAGACAGGCCTGCAATTTCTAGAAACAGCTCAGTGGCAGTGAATGCCTTTGCCGTCTTTTGATTCAGGCAAAAGCTATTCTTTGCCAGAACGTACACCCCAAACAAGAACAGAGCCAAGTAAATCAGAGAAGGAAACCCTCCAACTATTAGTCAGTGCAAAAGGCTATGAAAACCATTTCTGGATTCCATACAGCGAGTCAAGACAGAAAAAGATTCTCTTAAGATATTCACATTGTAATCATTTAGAAGGAAACTCAGAATACATCTTCTGTATAAATACTATATACCCTTTGATACTTAAAATGCTGCTATACTTGGACAGATTCAACCCAGTTTAGCGCAGTGAGTACAGTATTTTATATTCAATCACAAAATATGCCACAGGCCACTGAACAACAAAATTTTGTTGCAGTTCCTAAATACACAAAAACAAAGAGACAAAATCTAAGCTAAGGTGCTCACTTCCAGTGAACTTCCTAAAGATCTTTGGCAGGAAAAATCCAAGCTATGGTCTACAGTCCTACATTCCTGTTACAAGAGAATGAGAAAACTCTAAAAGTCATCACCTCTGCTCACAAGAATCTTATTTTATAGAGAGTGAATCTATACTGAGCCCCTTTGGCCCCATAGTATTTCAGTCACTAACAGTCAATGTATTTTTCATGGTTTCATAGCAGGATCTTTCAACCCTCCCGGAGGATGCCAAAAATTGAAATTGCACGCAAAATGACTCTCTCACTGATCTATGGCTCATCTTGCTCATACTGGAAAGGTATTAACCAAGCAAGAAAGAAATGGGCCATTTATCTTAAGTGGTTTATCAAGTGTGAGACGACTAGTCTCTTTCCTTCTCCTTCTCTCTCTCTCTCTTCTGTTGGAGGATCATAATTTTCTAAATTGTGTCAGTAAAGTCAAATTAAGCAACTTAGGGGTGGGGAAAGGATAAAATCAGGAACTGGGCCTTTTTAGTAGAGAAACCTCTACTGTGAATTCTTTCCTTGCAAAGATGCAGCCGGACATATTTAATCAATTAATTAATTTAACTGTCAAAAGCCTATTCCAGCAGATATTAGATGGAGAGGGGAAGAGAAACAAAGGTATATTTTAACAACTGAAGTGCCAAGCTTTTAAGACACAGTAATGAAAATTATCAAAACATCGTATTTAGCAATATTACACAGCTCTGCTGCTATCACTATACATTACAATCACCTTGCACTCTCCTTGGAAATCCCAGATACATACGCATAACTGCTTCCCTTTTTACTTACATACTTTTGAATGGCATAAAAATCAAATAAATGATAGGTGTGATTGTAGTTTCAAGAATGTTCCACCTAAAATTTCACCTCTGTGCACTTATTTGCACAGACCAAATAATGACTGAATAATCACCCCATTAATGAGTTCCTTTTTCGTGGTTTAAACTTCTTTAAGATAGAGGCCATCATCAAATAGGTCAGAATTTCTTAACCTGAAAAGCTAACAATGATTTACAAGCAGGTTCATTATATATGTGACACATCTTTCTTCAAGAAAGTGCACAGAGAATATAGGACATAATTCTGTCTCAAAAGAACATAAGAAGAGCCCTGCTGGATCCAGCCACAGCCTACCTAGTCCAGCATTCTGTCTCACACAGTGGCCCACCAAGTGCTTAACCTACTCTCAAATCCCTTGCAAATGGCCTTCAGAGGCATCCTGCCTGTCCCTCCACCCTGGAGACAGGACCTAATTAGAGCAGCCATTGATACATCTGTCCTCCATGAATTTATCTTAAAGCTATCCATCTAGCAGAAAATTCCATAGACTTGATGACTCTCCGGGAGAAAAAAAATACTTCTCTTTGTCAGTCCTAATTCTCCTGCCCACCGGTTTCACAGAGTGCCCCCTCATTCTAGTGTTATGGAGAAAACCCTTTTCACGTCTCAAACTTCTTGTGAAGTAGATTAGGAGAAGGCAAGCTGGCTGACCGAGACATCTGCCACAGAAATCAAATCATCAGAAGAACCAGTGCAGTAAGACAGCAGAATTTGGCCCCACAGATGTGTGAAATATTGCCAGTGGTGTAGATTTATTCAGCATGACATGCATGCAGATATGAAGAACTGCACATGTAAGCATGAGTACTGAGCCACAGGCAGGGAACAGAAAAGTTCACCGTTTTTGGCACTTCCATGCATAACTCTGAAAAATGTATAGTAATCATTCACAATAGCAAACAGTCAAAATTTAATAACAGTATTAGAGGTTGGATATCAAAGTCTGAAAGGGGCAACTCTTCATTGCATTCTTGTGCCTCCATCTATCATGTGGTTTATTTATCTTAAGAGGCCAAGAGTTGATGCCCACCCCCCAAATCTGCCTCAATAGATCTATCAAACTTCTAAGCACTCAAGAACAGAATCAGTTCATTTTCATGCATAACACACAAACACATCAACCCTTTAGAATACGCTGACAAAGGTACATCCTTTGCCTGAAAATATCAAAACTCCAATAACTGAAGAGAAAAAAATGTCTCCAGAAATCCCCACAACATATAAAAACGTAATAGAATTGGCTTTTTTAAAAAACAAAAAAAGACTTCACAACATTATCATTATCATTTAAAAACTACCACCACCTAATATTAAATGTCTGCATGGTGCCATCAATGCCTCTGGCACTTTATGGAGCATAAAAGAGCAAGGGCCTACTTCAGGCACTTCTAATTTAAGGAAAAATTGTAACACATTTTGCATTCTGATCAACACTTTAATATATTAATGGTTTTAATTACATATTGCCTGAAAGAAATGCAAACATCCCAGAGGTTTTTTTGTGGGCTGGGTAGTTAACAAGCATTCTAAATAAATAAATAAAATTAAAGAGAAAAAGCAAACGAACCAGAAGCAGAAGGGCATTGTGGAAACAGTGTGTCAAAATAAATATAAAACGTAGAAGTAATACCAGAGATGACAATTGTGCACTTCCTTGTGAGAGCAGCTGCAAATTCATGAATGAGCTCAATATCATTCACTGTCAAGGACCCAACACTGTAGCCACTGGAAAATAAAAAAACTCTTCTGGTACTAAAACCATGAGGATCGCAACTGAGCGGAAACAGACACAACAAGAGGGGTTTTGAAGAGACTATTCCAGCTCTGAATCTGAACCATTCAGGTCTGTATCTATGGCCAGCCTTTTCCACACTCTTCCAGAGCAAGGGTTCAGAAGTTGGCCCAGAAACCAGAGCCATGGCAGGGACATGCCTGTGGCTTCATCACAGTTCGCACGGGAGGCCCAGTTCCCACCAATGCTGCTTTCACTGCACTAAAGCCATGGTTGGGAGTCAACCATGTTCAGGGCAATGAAATACAGCCCTGGTGGGAACTGATTTGGCCAAGTTGTTCCTTCCTATCCAAAGGGTACAGGAGGAGGCTCACCCATGCCAGTGCATCCTGAGAGTTGTCTCAAGATGTTTATAGTTTAAGGGTGCATTAGCAGGCAGTCAAAGCAGTGCAAAAGTGGACTGGAGCATAGTTTGTGCCAGTGTCCAGGAGATAAACACAATGATGCCACAGCAGAGAACAAAAACACTGCCAGAGGAAATTCATATTTTATCCACCATCACTGATACCAGAAATTCTGGGACATTCCATTATGCAAGCATGGAAATAAAGCATGGCTGAGTTTGCTTAGAACATGCTAAGGAAAGTGTCTGATGATACCAGGAGCTGCAGGCCAGACTGGAAATCTGAATGATATCCTGGAAGAAGGCAACACCAAACCACGCCTATCATATTGCCAAGAACACTGCATGAATTTGTCTATTCATTCAAAGGAAGCCAAGTTCAATATAGCAGTTGTTTCACATCAGAAGACTTGCAACAACTTCCTGGTACCTCAACCTATATTTTTAAATGAACAGCAACAAACAGATTTTAAAATAAGATAGTATTTACAATAGAAAATAGTAACATACATAATGTTAGTGAAAAATAGGATTTTTTAAAACAAGATAACAGAGTGAACTAAATAGTTTAGCTCAACAGTTCTACTATCCTATTTTGTTAAGTCTCGTTTTTTCACTGTGGGAGTAAGCAGAAGATCGGGAATGAAGGAAATATCCAGGGAAAGCAAACTAAAGGTAACAAAAAGATCAACCACCATGATCTTCAAAAACCAGGATAGGTTTAGAACAGGAGAAAACAGAAAGAATAAATTAAATCATTTCGGGGGACATGGAAGAACGAAGAATTGGAGGGAGGTGGCGCCTTAAACAAAAGAGAAAGACGAAGGGGAGGTGATGGCATTAAAATAGCAATAGTGGCAATTTGGCATGCTAAAGAGAAGAGTCAGCTGGACAGGAGATAATCACGTCAAGGTTTGACAAGTTGCCTTCATAATAACAACACGAAAGACAACATCCAAAGGGACGGGAGTGAAGCGCAGGAGGCACAACCATGAGAAAACCATATTACTACAAAACTCAAATGCGGAAGAACTGGAACCCCCCCCTTTTCGCCCTCCTCCTTTCTGTCCGTCTCCTAGCCCAAATATTCAGATGCACCTCCCTTAATTTCCCTCCCCCTTCCTTCAACCGCCCCCCAGTTATTCAGATGCCTCTCCCCCTCCCCTCATTTCCCCCTGTCCTTCACCTCCCTGGTTATTCGGTTGCCCTCCCCCCTTAATCTTCCTCCCCCACCCTTCACCCCGATTATCCAGATGTCTCTCCCCCTGCCCTTATTTCCCTCTCCCATGCCCCTCGCCCCTTTCCATCACCCCCATGACTAAAACGGCTCTCACGTCTCCCCTCCCTGGTCCTTCACCCCCGTTACTCAGATGCCCCTTGCCCCTCCCCTAATTTCCCTTCCCCAGTTATTCAGGTCCCCTTCCCTCTCTTCTCCTTTCCCTCCCTCAGTGCTTCACGCCATCACTCAAATGCCCCCCTCCTTTCCCTCCCCCATCTTCCACCTCCCCATCATTCAGGTGCCCCTCCCCTCCTTCCCATCCCCCATTACTTCCACCGTCACCCGATCACTCAGAAGCCCCCTCTACTCTTCACTCCCCCACCCTTCACCCCCCCCGGTCACTCAGAAGCCCCCCTCTCCCAGTCCTTCACCACAACCCCCGCTCACTCAGAAGCCCCCCCTCCTCTCTTCCCTCCCCCATTACTTCCACCACCACCCCCGGTCACTCAGAACCCCCTCCCCTCCTTTCCCTCCCCCCGCTTACGCAACTGCCCCTCATGGACGCCCCCCGACCCACACAGACAGGCACCCCCCTCCCCCTCCTCCTCCCCCAGGAGGCCGGTCTCCCCTCCCCTCCCCTCCCCTCCCCTCCCCTCCCGCCCCGCCGCCGCTCACCGCTCCGCCTCCAGCACGACCATCTCCGCCCCGCCAGCCGGCCTTTCCCGGGCCAAGGACCCGAGGAGGGGCTCCGGGACTCCCAATTCACGGGCCGCTCTGGGCGGCGGCAGCGTTGCCCGTCGTGCTCGTCGTCCTCTTCTTCCTCCGCCGCCTCACCATCCTCGTCGCTGCTTCTCCTTGGCGGGCGGGCGGGCAGGCGGAGCGGCGGCGGCGGCGGCGGCGACCCAAGAGGAGGAGGAGGAGGAGGCTGAGGAGGAGCGCACCCTACCCTGCTGCCACATGCCAGCGCTCCGCCTCCCGTGGAGCCGTGCCGCGGTTGGCTGCTCCACAGAGCAATCACTGGGCCACGCCCCTCTCCCGTCCTCTCATTGGCTCCGCTGAAGCTAGAACGGAACGATACTTCGGCCCGCCCACAGCCGTTTGGTTGAAAAGACACGCAACAGCAGCCGCAGTAGCGGCGACAGCGGATCGGCAGCTGACCCTTGCCGGCGGAGACCGAAAACAGGAGGCGTGGCCCTCCTGCCGCGGGAGAAACGAGAAGGGCTGGTTTGATTTGCTGGAGCGCTCTTCAATCCCCGCCCTCGCTGCGCTGTGATTGGCTACTGTGGCGCAGACGGCTCGCTGATTTTGATTGGACTACACCTCCCAGACTCCTCTCCTCTTGCTAGAAGCAAAGCAAAGAAAGTCCATAAATAAATAAGTCCGCAAGATCATTCCAGGTGCTGACTTTATTATAAGGCCCCGAATGGCTTGGGCCCCAAACACCTAAAGGAACGCCTTCGCCCATATCAACGTGCCAGTGCCCTAAGATCTGGAGGGGAGGCCCTCCTGGTTGTCCCACCACCCTCAGCAGCAAAAAGGGTGAGCACCCAGGGCAGGGCCTTTTCAGTGGTGGCTCCCAGACTGTGGAACAATCTCCCTCCTGAGATGTGGCAGGCACCTTCACTCTTATGTGTTCAGAAGAGCTGTGAAGTGATACCAGTTTGGTCTAGCGGTTAGGGAGCTGGACTCGTACCTGGAAATACCAGGTGCGATTCCGCCCTCTTCCATGAAGCCAGCTGGGTAACCTTGGGCTAGTCACAGCTCTCTTTTGAGCTTTCACTGCCCCACCTACCTCACAGGGTGTTCTGTTGTGGGTAGAAGAATAGAAACGCTTTCGCAGGCAACCAAAATTCCCTAATGCGGAACCCCACAAATAGCTCAAAAAACAAAACGGTTCTGAATGAGATAATCAATGTAATAACTATAAGGGTAAAATTATTTACCCCAGTGAAAATGCATATATATTTATTTAATTGCTGTCGCTCAGAGCCCAACCAAATGAAAAAGAAATTGTTTTTATCTTTATATCAACATATATAGATTATAGCTCAATATAAAGACCACTTAAATAAAATAGGCCAGATGCGTTTTGAACCCCAACCTGAGATCTTCCTCAGTGGCTTATATTTAACTTGTAAAAACAAAATATGAATCCTAAGATAACTTCAGCTCACAGTAGTGACTCTGACTTTCCAAAGTTTTGCAATAATCTATACATGTTGATATAAATATAAAAATCCTCAATCTGTCTGTGTTTTATCAAAGTTCATTCAAATTCTTTTCTTTTCCCCCCTTGAATTTTAGCCCATCCTTAATGATTTCTGGGAAGTTTTCTCTTCAGCTGTGGCATCAAAGATCTGCAAGTGGACCTAGAATTGCTCTGCAATCATCCTTTATTCATCCAGACAATGTTGTCCTTTACAGCCAAAGTGGCAAAGCCGTGGCTCTTTCCACACAGAGCTAATGGACAAAGCTAGAGGCTATGCAGGACTCCATGATGGCATGGTTTAGCAGAGACTCCCCCCCCCCCCCCCGGTATGCTCCATCACAGAACAGAGCTATGTATGGTCTCATCCTGCATGTCATCTGCTAACCAGCAGGGGCCTGCTGTTGTCTGCACTAGAATATGAACGACAGGTCTCTATTCCAGGATATAATCTGGAATAAATCCCAGTGCAGAAACAACCATAATAGCCCCTGATAAACAGTGACACAAGATCAAACCCATTGGTTTTGAATCTCTCAGTTCAGCTAACTCACACAGCTTTGCAGAATGATCATTTTTTTAAAAACGTGATGCAACCTTATCAGGCCTCTCTGAAACATAGATCTGTTTTTTTGACCTCCGTTCTCGTGATCGATGGAAAAGGGAAGACAGAAGGCTGCCACTTATAAACAAAAGGTGTGTTCTGTTCTGAAATCTGGCAGATGGAGCAGGCAAATAAGTTGGCAAATCTATCATTTATTTAACAAAAGTTATTTAACCATTTGAAAATTCATATGATCTGATTGGTTGATAACATTTGCACCAGATAACACTTGCGTCAGATAGAGAGGCGCAGATTCCTGGAAGGCCCTGGAAGAAATCAGAGGCCACGTGGAAAATCCTTACCCCTCGAAAGCAGTGTCCGCAAAAGGGGCTTACTAAACCTTAATATGTTCATTGATCCTGATTAGAGATGTGCATGAATGTTTTTTTTTTTACATTCCATTAAAATCAAATACCCAAAACTCCAGTTCGATATGAATATTTTAAATTTGAATTTAACAAGATTTGATTCGAATTTATCAAATTTGGATCTATTTGTTTGAATTTTTTATTTGGATCTGCACATACGAATGTCGACAACATTTCTATGTGCACCTACTCATCTTCCCCACATCCGTACTCGTCCGTATGCATCCTGTTTTTATCCCATATGCAACCCGTTTTTTTTCCCATAAGGACCCGTACAGATGCAGAAAAGATGCGGATCTTCAAGTACACATCATGTACGAACCCGTTATCGTACAAATGTCCGGATAATTCAAACAAATAGATCTTAAATTCGAAATTCGATTTAAGTGTTTACATTCATTCAAATTTCACGACATTCGATTTGAGTTCAAATGTCAGAATTCGGCACATGTGCGATCGGATTTCATATGCCTACGAATATTCATCCACATCCCTAATCCTCATCAGCACTGGCGGAGTAAGTCTGTAACCCAGCCAAGAGAAGTGATGTATCAATCAATCAAATTTATTTCAGTCTAAAGACTATGTCATTTTCTGTGTAGGTTTTTTACGTGATGTAGATTTTTGTACCTGGTACTGCAAATTGAATATAACTGTCCCTTGATACTTATTTTGGGCAAGGCTGTCCACACTGTGACCTTCCAGATGTTGAAAACTGCAGCATCTGTGCACTGAACGCTTGTTGCAAAAGGCAAGGGAAGATAGGAGCTGCGATTCAGCCATACCTAAAAAGGCCCTGGTTGAGCCAACCCCAGTGTCCAGACCAGCCCTTCTATCCTTCTCCCACTTTTGTATTGTCTGGGCACCTCCACCAATGTGGTGCCAGTATGCAAATCATGAAGAAGGATGAGAAGAAAGTGTTGGTTGGGAGGTGTCACAATGGCAGCACGGAGCAACTGAGATGGCATGAGCCACCACGTTGAGTCACAGAACCTTCATGTGTTGGACTAACCAGGAGCCTTTTGCTTGAGCCAGAAGGACTTTTGGGGTGTCTGATAGCAGAAGAGTCTGGATTTGAGTTGGAATTTGGTGGGTAAATCACCTTGGAAGTTGCTGGAAGTCTTGGGGCTCGTTGGTTGCCCTTCTCAAAAGACATCCAAGGTTCAAAGCCAATGTGGGCTTCTAAGTGTGTGAGATGCTTCCAGGAGACACTGGTTTGCTGCCTTTGCTGCTTTAGGACAAAGAGAAGGTACCCATTTGCTTTTCTGTTCTAGGAACTGCTAGGTAGAGCAAGGTCCACTTGGGGAGCTTCTACAGACATTTAGGAAGGATGAAAGCAACACGATAAAAGAAAACACATTCTGGCTGTGGTCACACCTTCACTTTAAACCTTCTCCAGTCCACATTCAGATTCAACTGCTCATGCCTTTTCATTCCTGTCTGTTTATTTGTGGACTTCCTTAAAAAAAAAAATATTAATTTCATAAAGTCAAACATCAACATATAATAAACAATCACTTTCATAAACAAACACATGTCGCGGAGGTACGCTACTCATTGGAGGTAGAATGTTTTAAACATTCTAAAATGGAAAATGTGAGGGAAAATTCAATATCTTTTGCTTCAAGAAACTCAATGAAGAAGAGGAAGAAGGCCGAAGACTGGGATCGATGTGTGCTTGGGAAGATGACGGGTGCCCATTTCGCAAGAAATCGAGCTTGTTGTTCCAGAAGTTGCATCTTATATTATTGCACTGTTATGAGTCCGTTAATCAATAATGACCATGTACGGAAAGTTCAAATGCAGGGTGGAAAGACTACAAACAAAACAGATAGAACTGAAAAGATGCGAGCAGTCAGACCTGAAGATGGACTGAAGAAGGTTTAAGGTGTGACCATGGCCCCTGAGACTGTGGGTCAACAAGCGGAGGCCATTTCCACACTTGCCAGTAGACCAGACCAGGAAGGGGTCTACAGGCCTCCCTTCCAGGAGCTCCTCCCCTGCTGTTATGCTCCATTCACCTGGGTGGAGTGTAGATCAGACAAGGCTGCCTAAAACGGCTTCCTGGTTTGGTCTACCAGTAGAGCTCTTTTTCAAGGTCTACTAGTGTACTAGAAAGTGGCGTCATGGGTCATGGAGATAAGCAGACAGCATGCCTCCATGATCTGGTATACCATGGGGGATCCAGTTCAACAGTATAACAAAGCACAACCTCGAAATAGGGCCCTGAAGCTCCACAGGTCAGAGCTTCAGAGCTTCTGGAAGCCGCCTAGGCTGACACAAGCTTTGCACTCAGTGTGGAGGTTGGGAAGGAACATGCTGCCCCAATGCAGACAGCCTTGTTCAGTGCTAGGTGCAATCTGTCCCAGCTTGGGCTGGATTGCATATCCCAGACAATTTGCAAAGCACCAAACATTCAGGGTGAGCTACAGCGATAAAACAACAAGATGTAAAATGAATACGCTAACAATGAAAGGGCCTGAAAGTGGGGAAGGGAAGCTGTTTTCTTAGCCAAAGGCCAGAGTGAATAGGTCCATCTTTGCTGCTCTCCTGGGATGTCTATCCAGGCACATAATGCGCAGTCCCGATTGAGCAGTCATGCACGACGATCAATTGATCGTCAAGGGCCGGCGCCGCATTATACAGTCGGAACTGCGCGCTTACCTTAATGCGGATTGAAGGACACTCACTGCGCAGTATAGGGAAAATCTGGAGCGTCCGGCTGATGCAGGCAGGATGGCGAGAAAAGCAGACGAGATGCCAGCTAAGCAGGAAGGGCAGCTCAAAATCTGATTGGCTGCCTCAACCCACAGGACGGTGCGCACCTCCTTAATTCTTGCAGCACTGAGAAGGGATGCCTGGTTGTCGATGCCCAGTAAGTATACTGCACTTTTACATTTAACTGCGGATTTATTCCGCTAGTCGGGAGGCATCTTCTATGTGGAATACTCAGGATCATGTGGAATTACTGGTAGCTGCTTTGCGACACCTTGTGTTTGTTTGTTTTTAATGTGTGCTAATGCAGTCTTTAAGCCTATCAAAACATAAAAAGTATGTATATGATCATCATCATATACATAGGATGTTCCTTACGTTCTGGAACCAAGTAGGCTGACTGTCAGGAAACCTTTGAAATGGTGTGAAAGTGGTGGTTTGCCTCCTCCGTCTTCCTTTATTAACAATACTTCTGTTTTTGTAATAAACCATATCTGTATCCAAGGTTAGACTTATTCATTCTTATTATTCCTGTTCCTCCTCCTTTATTATAACCAGCAAAATTATAACACACCATTAACACGGCACACCTTGACTTCTCAGAAAATCAAAGTTGTCTTGGAAACCATAAACCCCCACTGATCCCCTTTTGTTTTCTTTCTGTTTCTATGTTTTCATTAAAAAAAACTTTATTAAAAAAAAAAGACTGTATGGGCTGCTATACTCCTGAATGGCCAGAAATAAAGGGGAATACTTGGGAGCTGTGTACTGATATGTCCAGGCCACCTCTTAGGCCATGGTCACACCTTCACTTTAAGCCTTCTTTTAAGACCTCATCTGCTTGCAATGCTCACACCTTTTCATTTCTATCCATTTCATTTTTGGACTTTCTGCAAATGAAGTAGATAGAAATGAAAAAAGTCTGAGCTTTGTGATCAGAAGATGGACTGATGGTTTAAAGTGAAGGTGTGACCGTGGTTTCAGTTCCTTTCCACACCCACCTTTAGTGCATTCCAGGAATGGGTCTAAGGGGCCTGCTGTCCACACGCTATTCCAGAACAGCACAGTTCCCACTTCTCCATAACATGGTTGGAGAAACAGAGCAGAGTAGGGAAGGGCACAAATATTCGTAGGCATTCGAAATACAATCAAATGTGCCGAATTTCAACATTCGATTTTGAACTGAATGTCCCAACATTCGAATCTAAACATTCAAAGCGAATTTTGAATTTCAGATCTATTCATTCGAATTATCCAGACATCGGTATGTGTACTGGTTTGTACACAATGCATAATAGGGGATTGTTTCAGGCTGATAATTTCATGCTTTGAAAAGGAGATTTTAAAACTCTCTCCCCATGTTATCATGCCACCTCTGCCAGAACATATTTCCTGCGGGCATAAACAGTCACCCCTTGCATAGCACGGTTTTGCTTTTTACGTGGTTAGTAAAAAGTCACTTCCCCTTAATCAATGTGATCCTGGAATTTTCAATAATTCAGCAAGTGCAGAGTTGCCCCAAGTTCAAATCCTCACACACACCAATCTAACTTTCTCTCAGCTTAAATTACCCCAAAGGGTTGCTATGCAGACAAACTGGGGAGAAGGGAAATAACTTCTACACAAACTGAGCAGCGCATCAAATGAGGCGTTTTGGCACTTTGCTTCTTGTTGGTGGGACGGGAAAAAGGAATCATCCCTGGGGTGCACTGGCATTGTCACTTGCAAATGCTAGCACATGCCAAACCAACCCCCAGGCGTGCCCAGGCATGTGTCCAGGTGCCACCATCTTCTATGTGGAGCCCGGCAGGTGCACCGCTGCTGTCACCATGACAAAGGTGATGTGCTGCGCATAAGCCGTCATGTTCCCAGTCATTTGAGGTGCCAGTGTCCTTGCGCAACACCTCAAGATACCCCCTGGCACGGGTAGAGGTGTGAATGGCCATTCCTCTGTCTGGAATGAGTAAGGTTTTGGGCGTGTGTGATGCATGATTTCATGCACCATTGCTAGTAGCTGCTGCGGTAGCTTCTAGGATGGCAGGAGACATTTCTGATGAGGAGACGCCTCCTGCAAGTGCATATGGTGCTTCCCAGCAGCTGCTAGTAGACCAAGTGCGAATTGACCTCAGGTCTCAACAGGGCCCCTTTGCCATTTGGCCCCATGGCGAAACAACAGCAACACCCTGCAGTCTTAAGCCCTTTGGAAGAAAAGCAGCATAGAAACATGGGCTGTGTCCAGACACATTTAATACTGCATATGGAATGCACAGTCCCAACTGAGCCGTCACACACGACAATTGATCTGCCGTCGTGGTGTCGCATTATACGAGCAGGACTGCGCATTTACCCTAGTGCAGGATGAATGTCTCTCACTGCGCAGCATGTGTTAAGCTCGAATTATTAGGCTAATGCAGGCAAGATGGCAAGAAACAGCAGTGAGGCACCGCCTAACCCAGGAAGCGCAACTCAAAATTTGATTGGCTGCCTCAACCCACATGGCGGCACGCACCACCTCAACTCTCTCAGCTCCGATAGAGGAAACTTTGGAGCTGCCTTCCAGTATGGATGACCGGTCTTTCCTGCGCAGTGAGTCTATTGCACTTTTTAATGTACCTTCGGATTTATACTGCTAGTCTGGAGGCTGCCATGTAAACATGAGGGTCTTCTTGAGTGCTATGATCTGAATGAAAAGGTCCATCTGCTTCTGACAATATCTTTGGTTTCTCTGCAGCTCTACTGAGAAGATGCTCAACTTCTCGGTGAGCAAGTGGAACACCCAAGCTCTGGAGCCAGTGATAGTGCATGACATTCTTTCCAGCAACATCCCGGACCTGCGAGGCCGCAACACCCTGGAGATCATGGCTATGATACACAGCACAAGGGACGATGGGGAACTGTTGGCTAGCTCCTCTGAGCTGTGCTTAGAAAAAGAGACAAACCCGGACAACGCGCGGTCAGAGCTCCAGGACCACGTGGAGGAATGGCAGGCATATGGCGCACAGCTGAGCGATGAAGCAAAACCGTGTGGAACGATAGAGGAACCAACAGACCAGGAAATTAAGGAGGAGGACCGTGAAGATGACAGAGACGAATTGAGCCCTTCTGGACCATCTGGGAAAGAATAACTCAACACTGCCTTTCTAAGCAGAGAAGGCCTACAAAAGAGAGCATAGCAAACCAGGATTTTGCTATTCCTTGGGCTCTTGTGGAAGGATCCCTCAGTATGGATGCACTGCTGCCTTCAAGCCTGGTAAGGCCAGGTCGGTTATCTACGAGATGTCCTCCTTCAGGATGAAAGCAGAAACGTGTCTTGTCTAACTGGCTTGCCTTTTTCTTCCTTTTTCCAGTGACATGCCTATTCTGTGCATTCCCCAGCTGCTTTTTTTTTTTTTTCAGGCTTAGTCAGCCTGAACTTTGCAGCAATTATCCTCTGATGCTTTTGGACTTCTGGTTTCACAGAGTTCCCTGAAATATTGACTTCTTAAGTGCATTGCCTAATAGCAAATCCAGAAGCTGTCGATCAACAGAAGAAGCCATCTTTCCATTGGCTTTCTGCAAGCTTCGTTCTGGACAGCTTGCAAGCGTAAAACACTAAATTCAAAATTGTCATCATCATCCTTTTAAATGGCAGCATCCCAGGCGCACAGGGATATGTTCAGTGGAATGAATGATTGTGCTTTCGGAATACAATTTTCTAAACTCTGGGAAAATAAAATAAAATAAACGGTTGTCAGGGCCAAAAATGTATAAAAATGGTGACAGACAAGTCTCTTAGGGTCTTCTGCAAGGGTGGTTGCAAAGTAGGGGCAGATGTATTTGTCAGATTGTTTCCAGGGGTGTGTGAAATGTATTCAGAAGAGCTCAAAATGGTCATTCCATTGTACTTGGGGACCAAGGCCCTTTCTGCTCTTGCATTCATTCTGGACCACCTCATTTGTATGTTAATGTGGATCAAGGAGATTCCCAGCTCCATTGGTCCTGCTCTGTCTGCACTAGATGGAGCAGGATCTGGATTAAGAACCCCTTAATTCCAGAGGGACTAAGGGCCTTGTTTTGGAACGTGTGGGGGGCACGTAGATGACATCTGAGGGACCTTTGAGGCACCCCTTTTGTTATTCTGAACACATCCTTAACTACCCTTTCCTAAGTCACCTTCTGACCCTTGATACACTAAGGCTGTGTTCGCACCTAAGTTTTAATCCAGTTTCAGTCTGCTTTCAGAGTGAGAGAATGCATCATTTGTAACATTTTTGAAACAAAAAATATTGATGCTCTTTCCAGATTTTCCCTTCTAGACTGTACTGGATAAATCTTGCTTGAACTGTACGGACTATGCGATCCTCAGAAGTGTATATTTGGTTTATGTTATGGTTTTTTGATGTTTGTTGTTATATATTTAAAAAAAATTTAAAAAATTAAAAATTAAAAAAAAAAGCAAAGTATCAAGCTGTTTTCTTTCAGCATTATCTAACTCAAAAAATTCACCCTCGGGTTAGGTAAAGTGGAAAGAAAATGGGTAGTTATTTTGCTGATGTGTTCTCCGGCTCTGAAAGTGGACCGAGACTGGATTAAAACTTAGGTGTTCTGACCACAGCCTAAAGGATGTTCAATCTTAAGCTGCATCCACACAATCAATATTTCAGGCCTCCGGGCATACAAGGCAGAGTGTAAAAATGCAGGAAAAGCCTTAGTTTGGGACACAGCCTAAATATCTAGAGCACTATTTAAACATTTCTTTTTCTACCAAGTTGGCTTGCTAAAATAAAATCCTCTTCCACATTTTCAAACAAGGTTTCCTGGTAGATTGAAATAAAGCCAAAGCAATGATGTTCAGGAATCTGAACTGTAAGTTGATGAACAGCCTTATTCTGTCACTACCTTACACACACACACACACACACACGTCTCATTACCTAGAACAAATTAATGACGGATGTTATGACCAGGAAGTTTTCTGCTGCCTCCCTCTTAGGCTTTTTGGCAGGAAGCTGATTGAAAAAAAATTGTATTTTCAGCTGGAGAACTGGCTGATCACACATCTGTGAAGCTTATTTTAACAGTGACCTGGTTATGAGGCAATAACGGAGCTATTGAGTCTTCAGATTGCTGAGCACAGTGAAAAGGGGAGGAAGAAAGACATTTTCCTTGCTTCTTCCTCGCCTTTCGCTTCTGGAAGATCAAGGGGCTTTGTGAAGCCTAGAAATAGGCCTGCTTGGATACATATCCATTGGCAGATTTAGGATAAGTTTCACAGAGCGTCAAGTGGCAAACAGAAACCGTAATCAAATACAAAAGTGTTTTAAAGAGGTGTTGGGGAGAAAGAGCTGGAAAGGAAAATTATAAAATATGTGTTTTACGTTTGTCCTTTACTCTCCGTTCTAATTCTCTGAGACAGTGGTAATCCCTGTACTCAGTGATTTGGGAATACGTTCCAGGGAAATGAGAAAAGTGTCTGAGCAAGCATTTTATTTCATTTTAAGTGTAGTCGCCACCCCCGTATTTGATGGAGATACATTCCGGCTCCTACCATGGCTACCTGAAATAATCGCAAACAGGCCTTCTGGTTCGGGGGTCTATTTCAGTCTGTTTCAGCCCCCAGAGAGCACTGGAATAGGCATGTGATGCCACCAAGCGCCTTCTGCCCACCTCCCACTCGCCCTCTTACATTTTGGGATGGGCTCCGGTGGTGTCATGTGCCTTTTCCAATGCTCTACAGAGGCCGAATTGGGGGGGGGGCTAATCCATGGGGGGAGGCTCATCCAATAACTGTGGTTAACGGAAGCTGTGGTTACTGAATCAGTGGATATGGGGGTTCAACTGTATTACAAAACTACACCTCTGCTCCGGTATAGATTCTGAAGCAGCAGGATAAAACCTGGGTGGGAAATATTGCAACTGAAGACTCCTAAGGTATCTGAGATTTAGTTTGCCCATTTGCTATCCAAGTCCCCAAAATTATTATTATTATTTTATTAACATCTGTTCACAAAAATGTTTGTGGGTCTCATGAACACATGAAGTGAAGGTGCCTAATGCACTTCCATAATTTTGGGGCCACCACTGAGAAGGCCCTATCCCAGGTGCCCACCCCTTTTGCTACTGAGGATAGCGGTACAACCTACAGACCATTAGGAACAGGCAAGTCAATATACCTTTTCTCTAACTCTGGTTCAAATGGTGTGGTGTGGCATCTGAGTTCTGACCTTCAATTGTACCAACCTGGGGTTTCACCTATAAAAAGGGAGGTTGGTAAGGGAAGCTGAGTAGCTCAGGACTAGGGATGTGCATGAATACAATTTTCAGGATTCAATTTGAATCAAATATTTGAAAATTCAATTCGATTTGAATGTTTAAGGTTGGAATTTAATCAAATTATATTTGAATTAAGCAAATTTGAATCTATTGGTTTGAATTTTTCATTCAGATTTGCACTTACAAATGTCGACAACATTCGTAGATGCCCAGGCGCATCTTCCCCAGGTCCATACAAATCCATACATGTCCGTATGCATCCTGTAGTTATCCCGTATGCAACCCGTTTTCATCCTGTATGGATCCATACAAATGCGTACAGATGTGGATCTTCAAGTACGCATTGTGTACAAACCCATACACAATCACATATGAATGTCTGAATAATTTGATCTTATAGATCCAAAATTTGAAATTCCAATTGAATCCTTACATTCAAATTTGAGGACATCCAATTTAAATTCGAATGTTGAAATTTGGTTGATTTGATTGTATTTTATTCCCAATGCCTTTACATCTTCGCAGGACATATACAAGAGCAAGATTTGACCAACTGGACATTATGTCTAAACTTGGCCGCTATCAGGGTTTACCTTACAACAGGAGGAGCTGTGTTTGTGGTGAAAACACTGTTGAGGACTTAGCACATCTATTTCTGCATTGCCAGCTTTACGAGGAGAAAAGGGGCTACTATATAGACAACTATAGCCCAATGGATGATACTGGGAAACTCCACATTCTGCTCAGGGGCTCAGACAGGCAGTCCGTCATAAAGGTTGCACTTTTTACCCTGAGGGCAATGAAGATCCGTGCAGATTTTATCAGATTTTAAGTTTTTTATCTATTGTATTATATTTCTGTTTTGATATGGTCATACGGACTAATCAATAAAATGCATTGATTGTATTTTGAATGCAGGACCTATGAACCTGCACATAAATGTCCAGGGGAAACAGCACTGCTTTTTTTTTTCTTTTTTGCTGCAAGGCTATAGCAACATTGCTTATGACTCGCTAACCTTTGCCAGTTCCTTTCACTTTCCCAATTCAGATTGCTTTTGATTAGCCATAAAATGGCTAAACCAAGAAAATGGGTGCAGAACCTCCCCTCGGTCCAAGGAATGGGCCAGTCTGCAGATTTACTGAAGCTTGAATCCTGGTTTCACTTTAGAAGTCATCATCTGTTCTTTCAGTTCACTGCAAACAGCAGCCTAAATGTAACCCAGGAAGTTTGCAGCTTCCCTTTGCTGCCATGAAATAGCAGAAGTTCCCCTGTTTGCAGAGATCAGCGAGCGGTGTTTGCACAGGGCATTTTGAAAAATTCAGAAGCAAAGTCAGCTTGCAATTCTAGAAAAGCAGTGGAAATAATTTCTAAAATACCACCAAGGTCAGTATTTTATGTCTTATTCTGCGTGAGCAGTGCATTAATAGCCAGGAAAAGGAATCTGACATTGTTATCGCTTCGGGTACATTTATGAAACCATAAATGTAGTGTGAGTGTATGGATGTGTGCGTGTGACTGTAAGAGAGAGAAAGAGAAAGGTATGGGAGAGACTCATAATGGAAGAAAGATTGGCTGCTCTTGCATTGGTGGTCGTTATAAAGTAAATGATACAAATGCTAAATAATAATAGAAGAAGAGTTGGCTTTTCTGCCTCGCTATTCTCACCATTTAAGGGGACTCAAAGTGGCAGAAGGAGAAACCTTCTGTTCTCCACACAACAGAACACCCTGTGAGGTAGGTGGGGCTGTGAGAGCTCAGAAGAGAGCTGTGACTAGCCCAAGGTCACCCAGCTGGCTTCATGGAGGAGTCCGGAATCAAACCCTGTATTCTCAGATAAGAGTCTGGCTCCCTAATCACTAAACCAAACTGGCTCACACGAATACATACATAAATATAAGCATAAATATTAGTATAAGTGCAAATTGTATTTAAATAAAAAATGAGGGGGGCGGGGAGAACAGTTTTAAGTGTAGCAGCCATGAGAGCGAGCAGTATATGTGCATAATTGCGCATGATAGGAAGAAAGGAAAATATCGCTCTGCAAGCGGACTCTTCCGCTCCGATGCTAACCGAAGGTGCAGACTTACCTTTTGGAGGCTGAATAAACAGGACTTGTTTCCTCACACACAGAAAAAAGGCTGATATCTGTGGACAGTGGGTTTGGAAGAAAAAAAAAACAGTTGTGGCCAAAAACACTGCAGATGGGGAAGAAAAATTCCTTGGCTGCAGTGCTTACAGGCCCATGAATGGCAGCTTGCATGTGAACAGCGTTGTGATCTACCACAGTAATGGTCCAACCATGGCTAAGGCTACAGTCTTCTGTGGATTCCTATGAAAGCTGACCGCACTGATGATAAGTGGATTGTGGACGCATCAGGTGACTCTGGATGGAAGCATACTCGAGGCAGAAAGAGAGTGAATTCAAGCTATGAGTGAAATTTTGCTGTTCTGGACTGCAGGATGGACCCAGGAAAACACTTTTTAGCAACCTGGGAGCACATCTTGTGACTTGTCTCCTTAAATGTCGTTATCACATCTAAATCCACTTTCCATCACATCTAAATCCACTTTCTGGCTGTGGTCACACCTAAGGTTTAACCAAGCTTCAGTCCACCTTCAAAGTGAAAGAACACACCAGCAAAGTGGCCGCTAATTTTCTTTCCACATTATTTGTCCCAAAGGTGGATTTTCTGAGTTATTTAACAACTGAAAGAAAACAGTTTGCCACTTGCTGATGTATTCTTTCACTCTGAAGCTGGATTAAACCTTAAAGTGTGACCACAGTCCCAGAGTGAGACAATACATAACAAAGTGACCAGTAATTTTCTTTCCACTTCTGCTAAACCAAAGGTAGATTTTCTGATTTAGATCATGCTAAAAGAAATCAGCTTGACATTTCTCCAGTGCATCCTCCCCCTCTGAAAGTGGACTGAAGTTCGAGTTACATTGGTGTGAATGCAGCCTAAATTCCAGTCTTTGTATCCATACCAAGTGAAACTGGTTTTCTCTTTCCTCAAATTAGGCACAACTTGAATGTCTTCCGTTTCCCAGAATGCAGAATATAGGAAGTAGAGCAAAGAATTTTCCCATATTATGCCAACTGGCGAGGGGTGGGGGGAATGGAAATCCCCTTTCATTCAAGAAGCCAAGAAGGGAAGAAACCATCACACTTTGCACAAACCCCAGAATAGACATGTTCTCTGGAAGGCCATGTCTTCACGGCAACCTTATCTCAGATTCAAAATGTTTTCAATCCTTGGAGTCCACACAGCAGTTTGGCTTAACACGCTTTTCCCGTGTTAAACCACCCCAAAGCGTGGTGGATCTCAATCCTGATTTCAACAGGTCTCACTCCTGATCGTGCGCTTGAAATGTTTTACATTTTTTACTGTGTGGACAGTACCATTTTAAGAGATGAAAATCCATGTTTAGGGTTTCCCTCTCCCAATAGCTTGCTTCCAAAGACAGTGATTTCAGTGTAAAAATTCACTTAACAGGGATTGCTACACTGTAGCGATGGAACCACTTCACACCTTGATGGTTGGAATAACAATGTTGCAATTTTGGGCAATTCTAGCTCTTTGGAGTTCTGACTTTAGAAAGGGAAAGGGATGAAAGCAGCTGAATGTGAATGTTTAAAGCAAAGGGGCTTTAGTTGCCGCTGCTGCTATGTGCCCTGAGCAATGGGGAGAGGAGGGGAAAGAATCGCTGGCTGGCTGCCCGCTGCCATTTTTCCTCCATCCATGGAAGCGGCAGCCACCCAGCCACCCAGTTAGGCTCGGTGAAGGGGTCCCTTATGGGTGGCACGTCCATGCCAGGAGGAAGAGGGCAGGGCAGCCCCGAAAAGCGGCTTTTAGAAAGTAGCCACTTGAGTCCCACCTTGAGTCACATACACCACGTACGATCCTCAGAATCTGGATGCAACGCAATTAAGTTAAAAGTAATGGGAAAAGGCAAATTCGCGTTTGCATCCGGTTCTATTATTTCGGTTTAGGGAAAGCGAAATAAGCTTGCTGTGGGGATTCACCCTAAGAGGAATTGTAGCAGATCCCAGACTGGTGGTGAACATTCACAGCTGCTTCTGAAATGCTTCCTACAAAGAAAGTAAATCTGTTATTTTGTGGCTCTGCAAGCACCTGAAGAGACACTGAACATTGTCCCCAAAGGCTTAGAGAGTGAACCATGGCTCAATCTGCTCAGAGAAGATCTGAGGCCAAATACAAAATACTGTGCCGGGGTGAAGCTTTTGCTCCCAAAAATGACTTTTCGTGATATGAAATATGCAGCAAAATGGCTGTGGTGATTATAGAACATAAAAACACAAAAACATAAGATGAACCCTGTTGGATGAGGCCACAGTCCATCTAGTCCAGCATCCTGTCTCCTCCAGTGGCCTACCAATTGTTTCTGGGCATCTCAAGCAGAAGATGAGGGCAAAACCTTCACCTGCTGTCAGATCCTTGCAAATGGCCTAGAAGCAGTATAAAGGCATCCGTGCTAGTAGCCATTGACACACCTGTCCTCCATGAATTTGTCTAGAAGAACATAATAGGAGCCCTGGTCGATCAGGTCCCGTCTCACGCAGTGGCCCACCAACGGCTCCTTAGTATCTCAAGCAGAAGGCATGGGCAAAACGACTTTAGAGGCATCCTGCCTAGGGATAAGCACAAATGTTTTTTGTTTTGTTTTTACATTCTATTTGAATCAGATCAAATACCCGAAAATCCAACAAGACTGGATTCATATTTACCAAATTTGAATCTATTTGTTCAAATTGTTGATTCGAATCTGCACATACAAATGTTGACAACATTCATATGTGCACATACGCATTTTCCCAACATCCATACATATCTGTACACATCCATATGCATCCTGTAGTTTTATTTTTATTTATTTATATTTCAATTTATATGCCGCCCCATACCCGAGGGTCTCTGGGCGGCTCACAACATTTAAAACAGATGTATAAAAACAGTATCAAAAATAAAACAAATTTAAAAATACAGTTTTATAAGTACAAAACAGTTAAAAACATCAGCGGTTATCAGTGAGGGGAAGTGTGAGGAACATTTCTCGTAAGCATCTGTACAAATGCGTACGGATGCGGGAAACATGCGGATCTTCAAGGACACGTCATGTACGAACTTGTACACTTACAAATAGATCCGAAGTTTGAAATTCGATTCAAGTGTTCACGTTCAAATTTCGGGACATTCTCTTCAAGTTCTAATGTCAAAATTCGGCACATTTGATTGGATTTCAAATGCCTGTGAATATTCGTGCACAACCCTAATCCTGCCTGTCTCCCCAGACTGGAGAATCTACCCAGGCATTTGGAATAATTACATCCTGATGTCAACTCTGAACTCCAAGTTAAGGCCATACGGACACAGAAACAGAGCAAGTTACAGATTGGAAGCCTGTGCTTGACCTAAATGAACCACGCTTTGGGCTAAGCAAAACAGATCTCATCAAATTCAAAAGAGGCTTCTAAGTGAACCATGTCTGAGTGTCCTCTTGGACTCCATCCATAGATAGCTGCCACCTTAATGGGAATTAGCACCATTTTCTGCATACAAGGCAATCTCTCAATCCACAGGTTGTCTTCTTCTAATTAAGCGCCGGTATTAAAACCAGATTGAGGTCAGGCAAATGATAAATCAGGATGTGATATAGCAAGAGTGTTGTGCACATATACTGCATGCTGGTTCCTAGTCTAGATTGCTTTGTAGTGCAAAAAGCAAATAGATCAGATAAAAATGTGAGCAGCTTTATTTCATGATATGTATCAGATTAAAATAATATTTACACATTAAAGTGGTCTAAACTAAGGTCATGCCTCCACTTACCATTTCTGGGCACTTCTGAGGGTCATCCTCCATTTTCAGTGACTAAAGTGCCTTTGGAGCAATCACATGTGGCATTTTCTGGCATGATCTCTCACAGAAGCGCCCACAATGCAGGGAAGGTTCTTTCCCACCTTGTTTGGAGATGCCACAGAAAATGGGGCTTCCTTGCTTCGGAATGGAGATAAGGAGGGTGCCACAGATGGGGATGAATTCCCTCATCTAGCCCCAAACAAAACCACCTCCCGTGGAAATGGAGACACAGGCTAAGTCAAATATAATTTTGGTTACATTTGTACTGAACAAATGCAACATGGTTCTGGTTGACCCACATGGTCAGCTCTGACTTGGTCCTTCTAAGCTACTTCACAAATGTGTGTTCCCTTGCAGAACGCATGGATATAAAACATATATGTTTGACTGTCCCTTTGTCTCCAGCTCTGCCATGGAGAAAGACCAAGCAAACTCAGGAGGAGGAGAACCCCAAGGAGAACAAGGAGAGATAATGGCTGAACCTGCTGCAGCTGCCAGTTCAGATGAAGATGACGGCTATGAAGACATGTCATTTGGAGCAAAGGAGGAACTCACTCTACCAGCTGAATCCACAGGTAAACGCTACATATTCAACTATATATATATAAAAAGTTGTTAGTCATGAAGTCCACCTTTTGCTGTTGGGTATGGTGCTTGAGTAAAATCATTTCTGATAGACCCTCTTTCCTGTGGGCTTATTCTGGGGTCCCAAGTGACACAGATATCAGTATCAGCAGTCAAGGGCCATCTTCTACAAAGTACTGTGTGTAGCCACCATTTTTACCTTTGCAAAATGCCCTGAAACACTGCTATCCTGGGAGTATACAGGGAGAATCCCATCATCATTATTATTATCACCAACATCAGCATCATCACAATCACAGTCACAGTCTAGTAGATGTTTATGCCTGGCTTGATACTGCGACCATCAGATCCATCCTGAAGACCTAGAATAATCAGAGATATGTGCTTCCTTTGGAGAATGAAGACCAACCCTGGAAGTCCTGCAATACCTGAAATATTTCTTATTTCAGATATTAATCTACCTCCTCAAATGAAGCACTTTGCATTAGAATATTTAAATCAGTTTATGCAAAAAAAGCAAAAGAAAAGAAACAGCAACAAACCAAGATGCAGATCTCTTATTTTACACCTACAAAATGTCCTATTTCCACTCTTGGGTGTCATTCCCACTGGAGTTTTATTGAGCTTTGAAAACATTTTGAAAATCCTTTGGCCCCATTAAATATTTGCTTCCTGCACTTTCCAAGGAGTAAATCACCCAAAAATGTATTTTAAAAACCCTCGAAAAAATAGCTCTCGGTCCCATTTTTACTGCTAGCGTGCTTTATCTTTTTTGCTTTGGGAACGGTACTGCAGTATAGGGGGGAGATTGCGTCTTTAGGGTTGTCTCCCCCAATCACCTTCTGTCTAATATCTGTCACCATTGTGGGTGCATCATTAAAGGGATGGGGTTTCACTCTCAGGAGGGCAGCCCTTTGCCATCCCTCCCGTGTTATCGTTCCCCTCATCTTTTGTGGTAGGGCAAAAGAGAGGATAATATTGCCAAATAAAGGATCCATCCGGACATTAAAAAGCCCCCTGCCCAGTCTGTTCCCCCCCAATCCAGATCCAGTCTTTCCCCTGTCCTGTCCTTTCCTCTCTTTTTCTTCTTTCTCCACTTTTTGCTCACCTTCCGCCTGGTTTTGGGCACCGGTGGCAAAGCTCTTCACTCGCAGGGAAATATTCTCTTTGGAAAAGCCCTCTTTCCAGTGCTTGGGTTTTAAAGCCTAAATCTATATACTGTAAAAAGCAAAGGGGTAAATTTACCAAACCATGACAAAATCACCCAAGATCTTGCTTTTTTAGACATCGGAAGTGGAAGGAGAATTTTAAAGAGAGAGAGTGAGAGAAAAATCACCCCCCCCCATGCCTAGATCTAGCCCATGGTTTGTGCCCAGCAGTGGGGGCACATTATGGTCGATAAATTTCTCTCTCCCCCCCCCACTGGGTGCAAAGCATGGGCTAGATCTGGGCTTAGGGGGGTGATTTTGTGCGAGACCAAAGCATCATGGAATCGATCCCCATGATCATGGGGGATTGCTAGTCTGAAATTACACAGTTGCGCAAAAGAGGCTGGGTATGCAATCAAAGGGTGGAGCTGGGATTCCACACACTCGGCCATGTCATGATATTAACTGCAGGACAGAACCCAATCAAGAGAGACGGGTGGGAACCCCAACTGGCAAAGGGTGGGGGGCAGAAGATGCTGGTTCCCCAACACATTTTATGTAGCATTTTCAGTGGGAATGGCAAAATTTGGGTTCTATACATTTTTATACATTTTCAGTGAGATAGGGCAGAATGTGTGTTCACCTCAAATTTAGGTTAATTTCGTACTTAAAAAGTCAAGTAGAATCACACGGCCTTGGGGTCATATGTTAAATAATATCAAGTGGTAGACGTCCATGTGCGTATTGTGCTTATTCATTCAATTGATTCTGACCCGTGGGCATATGTTCTTTCAGAAAAAAGGTCCCAAAGTCCAAACTCCACTATGACAACTAAAGAACTTCAAGAATATTGGAGGAATGAGAAACTCAACTACCGGGAGGTCAAAGTGCTTTTTGAAATCCCGTCTGCCAGGATTGTCGAGAAGCCCTTTTCTAAATATGTGGTAAGCTGGTGGAAGAATGAATGGAGCCGTTGGCACTGGTGAAAGGCCACCTGACTATGGGTGCCTCCAGACGTCTCTGGAGAATCACTCCAGCTATATTCTGGAGTAAAGGTCCTTGGGTCTAGTGGTTAGAGATTCTGCCCTCCCCCATAAAGCCAGCTGGGTGACCTTGGACTGGTCACAGCTCTCTTCTGAGCTCTCACAGCCCCACCTACCTCACAGGGTGTTCTGTTGTGGGGAGAAGAATAGGAAGCTTTGTCAGCCACTTTGAGTCCCCTTAAGTGGGTGAGAAAAGTGGGGTAGAGAAGCCAACTCTTCTTTTTCTTCTTCTTCTGGAGTGAGCAGCTGCTGTCCCAACAGCTGGGCAGAAGTTCAAGGAAAGGTTCTGCCCCCTGCTGGCATGCTCTGTCTGAACCAGATGGAACATAATCCACATTGGGAGAGTCCAGATCCGGATTGTTGGTAGCCTTCGATATTGAGGCTGCCAGCAAACTAACAGGGTATAATCTGGATCACAGATGCATGCAGAAGGCACCTGCCTCCATGTTCTGATTATTTGGGGACCCATTTTAATGGTGCAACAAGCTGCGCCCCCAGGCAGATCCCCTACAAGTAGCAATGTGCACAAATATATTTTTTCCGTGTGTTTCACATCAAAATGAATGTAAAGGAAATTCACATTCACGTGAACAGACCTACTTGGAAAATGATAGGATTCGAATCTGCTTCGAATCCCTGCTGCCAGTTGTGCCTTCAGATCCCCTCCAAATCTGTTCTGAATCCGCTTTGAATCCACTCTGAATGCTTTGAATCCGCTTTGAGTCCACTCTGAATCTGCTGCAGAAGTGACTGGGTGGTCATTATGCTGCCTCCCCACATTCATGAATATCATGAAGCATTGAACAAATGCGCAAAAGCATTTGCTTAGTATTCGAATGTCAATCTTTGAATGCAGCCAATATTTGGTTCGAGTGCAAATGTTTGAATCTGTACAAATTTGTACAGATGTGTACCTGATGAATAATTCTTGCACATCCCTACCTGTAAACTCCAAGGCCAGGAACTTTCATTCCTGGAGCTTGCAGAGTCTAACCGCAAAACCGCAAACAGCTGTCACCCTGAACACAGCCTTGTTCCAGCCATGGGACTGAGGATGCATTTTTTCGGGATTTTTTTTTTCATTTCTGGCTTATGTAAATGGTTCGTTTGCACTTTTCCCTCCTAGAAGTACCAAATTATCATCATCCAGACGGGCAGCTTTGACAGCAACCGCTCCATGATTGAACGCCGGTACAGAGACTTTGAAAGACTGCACACGCATCTATTGACAGAGTTTTATGATGAAATGGAAGATGCCATCTTCCCCAAGAAGAGTCTGACTGGGAACTTCACGGAAGAAATCATCATGGAGAGGAAACTGGCCTTTCAGGACTATCTGAGGCTCCTGTATTCCATGGAATATATCCGGACATCTAGAATATTCATTGACTTCCTGGTGAGACCAGAGCTAGAAGAAGCTTACAGTTGCCTCCGTGGGGGACAATACACAAAAGCTTTGGAACTGTTTCTGGAAGTAGCAGCTCTGCAAGAAAAGCTCACCAAACACAGACCTGTTCTGTTGGTCCCAACTGTCTGCGCCATAGTTGTGTGCCACAAAGACCTGGAGAATTCCAGAATCGCCTATGAGTTTGGAGAGAAAGCTTTACAGCGCCTTGAGAGACACCCAGGGAACAGGTATTACATGCCCCTGCTGGACACAATGATTTCCTTGGCATACAAACTTGGCAAAGATTTTACATCCTTCCAAGAGAAAATGGAGGAAAGGAAAGCCAGAAAAAGCCAAACCAAGGCTTTAACCCTCAAAGAACTGGCAGTTCAAGAGTACTTAAAGTGAGACGGGAAAGGACTGGAAAAGGAAATCCAACCAAAAAGCCAAAAAATCGGAACAACTTCCTGGTGAACAGTTAAAGCTTGAACAAAGAGACTGGCTCCATGTGCTGGGCCTTGCTGCACTTCTAAAGCTTAATCTGGATCAGCTGATCCAGCTCAAGAGATGCCCTCTGATCTGGATCATGGCAAGGCTTGGCCGAGAAAAAAAAAAAAAAAAACAGGATCTGCAGAGCAGTTACTGTTCTGGTACAGCCACCGCAACAGCCCGAAAGGTTGCATGAGCTTTGGAGTTGGCCTCTGCAACTCTGATGGTCAGGAAGAAAGATTCCTGGCCTTGGAGGCCCAGAGGAAGCTATTTTGGTTGCACAGTAAGGTGCACTGCCAAAATGGGTCCCTCACTAAACTAGGAGGCATGAGCCTTCTGGATGTCCCTGTGATCTGGATTAACTCTTGCAAGTATACCAGATCCACTAGTAATCCAGACCAGGAGGCTCCTGATCTAGATTATGCTGCGTATGGTGCCGATGAAGTATATTAATAGGGGACAGGTTCTCTCTAGTCTGCAGCAGCATATGGACAAAAGAGGACCAGAAGAGGAATATGGAGTCACCTATTTCCCACCAAAGGTAAGTGTCGCAAAGCCCACCAGCTCCCAGGTCTTTGGGCCAATGCCACCCCTTTTCATCTCCCACTGGTAGTCATTACTCAAACAGCAAGTGGGCTGTCCAGCAGGCCAGAATCCGTAGGAAGCTCTAGATAAAGCACACCTTCAGGAATTTGCCTGTCTTCTATCGATCAACAACAAAGCCGAGGCAGTATAAATATCATCGATCCAGGGCATTTTTGTCAGGGCATTTTCATTCTTCATGCTCCAGTCTCTCCCAGTTTCCTTTTCCTCGTGTGTCATATCTTCTTTTTCTTCTTTTTGCGAGATTGTAAACCTAAGGGCAGAGACTTGTCTAAAGTTACATACTGGGAGGTCCTCTGAGAATCTTCCTAGGCTGAACGGTGACATATCTGTGAACCAAACAAACAAACAAACAAATAAATAAATACTTGCTCAAAACTCTTTCCACCCAGGTGATACCTAGAATTCTTGGGGTTTGTGAAGATGGAAAGAATTAACTCTTCTCTCAACCAAGACTGTTCACTGCCTCTCAGCCAAGCCCTTTGTGAAGATAAGCTAAATGGAGCAAGAAACGTGTGTTGCTCCCAGTGGACCAAAATGTCTGACAGAGGTATCAAAGCTGAGGATCCCACTAGTTCCTCATCCCACCCCACCGCTATCTGGGCCTTGGGAATTGCAGGTTGCATGAGAGAGCCCAAGCAGGAAACCACACGGCCTAGATATCCTTGGACTATCATACTACTCTTAAGGCCATGACTCCATCTCAACACAGAGGCAACTTCTAGGCTGGTGTCTTGGCAACAACAGCATGAGAACTGCATCATAGGGCAGTTCCATGTATCCATGTTAGCATAGGGAGGTGTCCAGTGACGCAGTAAACGATGCCACTGAGGGCAGGAAGTCACTCTTTGCAATGGAAGGTGTCTGCTACAGCAATCGGGCTTGTTGCTGGGTTGATGAGGTCACCACGGGTTCTTCATGCCACCAAAAAGTGGATATGTAGCCACCAATGATACAGCTATAGGTGCCATTTTTGGTAAGGGAAGACATGGACGAAAATCTAAGATGTGGGGCCTGCTCACACTTAACTGTGTGGAATGGAATAACTATCCTATTCCACTGCATTTAAGACTGAGTGCAGAGGGATGCATTTGCACCGCAAGTCCTGGGGCCTATTCGCACTTGGCTTTATTCTGTTATATATCCTGGAATAGGGACTTGCTGTCCATATGCTAGTGCAGGCTTCAGCAGGCCAAAAGTGAGGTCTGCCAGAGCCTGCATTAGCATGTGGACCACAGACCCCTATCCTGAGATATACTCCAGAAAAAGGCCAAGTGCGAATAGGCCCCTGGTGCAGTCCTATTTGGACCACAAGCATTTGCAATGTGGACGGTTCAGCCTGAACCCTCTGGATCACCATTGCAACGGCCACAGCAACATCTGCCATGTGCCCGGCCATTACTGTGGCAATTGTGATTGTGCAGCTACAGGCACATTGTCCACAGCATTTGCACTTGGAAGAGAGTGTGAATGCTGTCAGTAAAACTGTGGACCAGTTTCACTTGTCTATGGCTACAGAAGATTGGGTTTGATGGAGGGAGATCCTGGACAGTCCCGAACAGTGGCCCAGAACACAGACGGACCTCTACTGAAGTGCCCAGAGCCACTACTTGAAGGTAAGTGTGAACAGGCCTCTAGTTCTGATGTCTGCTTGGCTTAAGAGAAGAAGAAGAACCGATTCCGCTCAGTAAGACCACTCTCTTCCAACAAACTGATAGCGGCTCTCAGTCAGGATGCAAGTCTGGAGCACATTCATCTTCCTAGAAACGGGGGATAGCGAACATCTGTCTTCTTCAAAAGCCTCAGCAGGCCCCATCACATGTAGCCTTCCCTCCTTTGTAGAAGTGGAAATTTAAATAAAAACGGGCAAATGTTTTTTGAATGGCCGGTGGGATTTCCATCACAAGTGTCTATAGTTGGGCCTATTTGCATATCAATTATTGCACCATTGGGGCCATTAAGCAGATAAAGAGATGGAGATGAAGAGATGAAGTCTCCCCCCCCCCACCCCAAAGTTACCAGGATGCTTCCAAAACATTTCAAACATTTCAGACTAGGGATGTGCATGGATATTCATAACATTCGAAATTCGTACAAATTTGGATGAATTTGGGCATTCAAATTCGAATCGAATGTTGCCACATTTGAAGATGGATATTCAAATTTGAAACAAATGTTTTGATACATTCGTATGAAGCTTCGTATGGGCTTTGTATGCTATTTGTTTACATTCATATAGAATACAAATCCTACCACATTTGAAGGGCATCTATTCGAATGAATACAAATTTTCTTGCATTCGATTCAATACAAATCAAATACACACAAAAAAATTTCTTGCATTCGATTCAATACGAATCGAATACACACAAAAAATATTGTGCACATCCCTATTGTAGACTCATCAGCTGCCATCTTGCTGGTGGGTTAAAATCTCATTCTATGCATCTTTCAAAAGCCTACTGTATTCTGCTTTCAGCTTTCCTCTTCTCAGGCGACTGGAGTGTGCCATTGAGACTCACTCACTTGAGGCATCTGGAGCTATTGTCTAAATGCACCCATTCTCCAGCCAAAGTACACTGAAGTCTAGATTGCTTTGCCTGTGTAATCTGGATTCAGAACTCATTTAGTTTTCATTCAAATGGCCAATACATCACGGTTGCCTGCGTGGCTCCTGCTGGTCAGCTCCTCTACATCCAACAAGGTCCTGAGAAAGATAAAACAAGTACTGTGGAGTGGTCAGTCAGAGAGGACAGCCACCTGTCCAAAGCATGGATTGATCATTTTGTTTTAATAGTCTCCAATCCTTCTGCCATGATCAGATTCATCCTTGGTGGGTACCAGGACATCGTTGGATACCATACGGAGGACCTTAAGTCTAGAGTAGGCCAGGAAAAGAGAAGCTAGGAGCTAGGCACAATCCTACCAAATCCACAGCATAATAGTACTTTTTAACTCCTGTTTGAATGGGGTATAAGTGGCCCACTGATGAGACCAAAAAGGGTATGTCTGAAGTTCCTTTATTCTAATCTGCAGAATCCACTCCAGCTCTAAGAAGCTGGTGGGTAGGAGAATCAGATCAGGCCAGGAGAAGTATTTCTTCACTCAGAGGGTCAACCATCTATGGAATTGGCTGCCAGAGGAGGTGGTGACAGCAGCCAGCCTGGATGGCTTTTAAAGAAGGGTTAGACAAATTTATGGATGACAGATGTATCAATGGCTACCAGAATGGATACTTAAGTACATCGTTCAGGCTGTGGGGACAAGCAGGGTGCTTCTAAGGCCATTTACTGGGATTCGAGAGCAGGAGAAGTTTTGCCCTTGTCTCTGCTTGAGATGCCCATAGACAATTGATGGGCCACTGTGTGTGACAGGATGCTGGACTAGATGGGCTGTGGCCTGATCCAGCAGGGCTCCTCATATGTTCTTAACTGTGGTCACACCTAAGGTTTAATCCAGCTTCAGTCCACCTGAACACATCAGGAAAGTGAAGAATAATTTTCCTTCCACATTATCTATCCCAAAGGTGAAATTTCTGAGTTATTTAAAGCTGAAAGAGAGCAGCTTATCCACTTTGCTGATCTTCTCTCACTCTGAAAGTGGACTGAAGCCAGATTAAACCTCAAGTGTGATCAGGGCCATGCAGGGCAGGGTGAAACAGTGATTCAGTATTAGACCTTATGTAGCCAATCTATGTGGCATGCCTATGAACTGTGTACATACCAGGGGTTACCTATGTGGATGCCATGCATTTTGCAAGGAAACATAAAGCAAGAATCCCTGTGCTTGAACTATACCCCAGCAACAAAATTCATACACAACCTGGGTTCCCAGCCATGCTCTCAAAGCAGAGCAGAAGTCAAATTTCACACCTGTCCTTTCTGCAGAATGTAAAAAACGCTGGAAACATGCAGTAACGAAGGTGTCACCCAGAAGCCACTAGATGGTGCTGCTGCCCTGATGACAACACCTGGCTCCTTACATAGGCCAAAAATGATGCCCATATATATATATTTAAAAGAGAAAGAGATCAGAACTTTTTTATTTTAATCATAAAAGACTAGATAGCCCTGGAAAGAAAGAATTTCTCTTCCCAAACCCTAACATTTAAATTGTTAATGCACTTTTTTTTTCCTAAACCAATTCCATTCTGAGTTTTGGATCAAAAAAGACTACCTTTCGAGTCATCTTTAAGGACAATTTAGCATAGCCCTTTATCAGGAATCTGTATGAGCCAGGCAAGAAAGCAGAAAGAGAAAATATTCTTGCAGGCTTTTAAACCTGGTGAGTTCAAAGCCAGAGACACTGCAGCGCTTCCATTCCGGCAGTACCATTTCCTTATGATCAAAAAGACCCAAAGCAAAACTTGAAACTCTTTAAAGAACTATCAAATAATGAAGGGAGGAGAGGACCAGATGTAAATGAACCGACTCTGCACTGTCCAAAGGCAAGTGGAAATCCAGACACATTCCCCCCAGGTTAACCTGTTGTTGAGTACCATCAAGTTGGGGCAGTTTCCTGCTTGACTCTATGTAATTCTGTCGGCAGTAATACAGAAGTGGTTTGTCATTGCTTGCTTCTGGGAAAAGGCTGTGAATCAAACCAGTCACCCTTTGCATTCCAGGGAGCCTGTTCTACCACCAAGCCACGCCCACTCCATGGGCACCGTATCTTGAAAGTAATACAGAAGTGGTTCTAATGGAACTCCCCACCAAATGCACCTGAAAGAGAGAGTGGCTCTGGGTGTCATTTTACCCCAAATGAACAAAAGGTGTCCACTCCCATCTATCATAGTGGGGTAATGCAATTTTAGGGATTTTATGTCTGCCCTTACAGCCTCAAATGCACCCAGAGTGCATCTCATTAACCGTGTCTGATCGCACTGAGCCCTTTGTCTGAGTGCACAGAGGAAAACAGGGCTATAGTATTCCATCTTCCATTCCTGCTTCCTATATCCCTGTATCTATCTACTGTTACCTTCTTCTGACAATGACACTCACAACACTCATGCACAAACAGGGAGAGGCAGCTGCCAGCGCCCTGGGGTTTTGTACTACCAGCTAGGGCTGGAAGCTTCGTTCTCCTTATAGCGATCATCTGGAAAGCAAAATCAAATGAGCCCAATATAGGAGTCAGCACCAGACTTGCTAAGGCCCTGGGGACTGATGCCCCCATGCAGACAGAGGGATATAGTCATTATGGTTCCACTGTGATGTTGCCACATGTAACTCTGACAGCCCCACTATGGCGCCCCTAAAAGGCGGAAAAAAACGTTGCTGGAAAACCCAGTGCTGGTGATGAGGTTTCTAGCTATAGTATGGTTGCTCCCCTGCTGAACAGAGCCACTCTCTTCCCTCGGCCCACCACACATTCATGCGAGCTGAAATATATGGCTGCCCATGCATGGTGCTGGGAACCCACACTTCCAGATAGTCTACGCCAGCTGAATACCCAGATGTGCATGTCACAAAAGGTGCAAAGACACACAAGTAGGGATGTGCACAAATTTTTTGTGTATTCAATTTGTACCGAATTGAAGGCAAGAAAATTCATATTTGTTCGAATGGATCCCCTTCAAATGTGCTAGGATTTGTATTCGATAGAAATGTTCAACCCCATACGAATACATACGAATAGCATACAAATCCCATACGAATCATATGAATCCCATACAAAGCTTCACACAAATACATATTCGAATTGAAATGCCAGTCTTCAAATGTGCCAACATGCTCCTGGAATTTGAAGGTCCAAATTCATACAAATTTTGAATGTTACGAATATTTGTGCACATCCTTATACACAAGGGATAACAGTGCAAGAGCAATGCTCTGGGTTATCGCTTGCTAAGTGGGACATCCGGCCATTGTGTGGAGACAGGTGCCCAGAGAGAAGTCAGCCTCTGATGCCAGCCGCTGTTGCTGATGCCCCAGTGAATGTCTCTGCTAACACCGAAAAGGGGAAACATCGCACCTGGTCCCTCGATAGCAGCACTTTCTTCCCAGTTACAAAAGAAAGAAGAGAAAGGCTTTCTGTTCCAGTTTTGAGTATTGTAGGCCCTGGCTTTCAGAAGAATCACAACAAGAAATTCTCCTCTACGCAGACCCTTTCTTCCCACCCACCAACCCACCCACCCGGCCCCCTGGCACCTTTTACGAACACCCCATATGCCGCTCCGTAAAATGAAATTAAAACGCTACCTTGTCTCAAAGGGAAAGAGCCTGGAAGGCATCCAGTGCCGTTCTCCCAGGAGACCACAACCGTGCGCTGGTGTTCTGCCTTTATTTTGTCTCATTTTTTCATTTTTCAACCATTTCCCCCACTCTAGTTCAGGGGAGGGGAATCCCTTTGAGACAGGCAGCCTGCCTTTCAAGCTATTTTCCCCCTCCCTTTCTGCACCCATCAGGAGCACCTGCCCTTATTGCTGAGAAGTCCTGGTTTGCCTGTTTGGAGGGAGGGGAGGCCCTGGAAGAAGAAGAAAAGGGGGGCCCAGGGTGGGCGCAAGGAAGACGCACACAGGATGTAGCATCATTAACAACTCTTTAATACATACAAGCAAATCTGGCAACTTTAAATCATGTTTCTTTCTTTGAAACACACTCCAGACTGCAGATCCCCACTTTCTACTTAGCAAATCTTCATAGGATTTTTAATACGCTTTCTCCTTTTGCCATGATCAAAGGAACTGCTCTCCGTTTGCTTGTTCCTCTGATAAGTGATAAAAGATGTCAGCGAGACTAATGAGAAATGCCTGCAGCATTCCTCATAAAGCCCCTGTAGAAAAAGGAGAATCACAATGCATCATCAAACCTTTTAGAGGGGGGAGGGGGGGCGAAGATGCTAGGTACAAAGGCAGTGGGAAGCAGGATGCTGGGAGGGGGGGTCGTCAGCAGAAAGGGGAAAAGTTTGGAGGGGACAGAGTCGTGAAAAAGAGAAATTATTCCAATCGAAATGTGCCATCTAGTTTAGTTTTGTTTTTGAAGCCCAACAGAAATCACTGCCAAGATTGTACCTGGTTGCTTTGTTGTAGTTTTTGTTAGACAAAATGCCACTTATGTTGCTTCTTTTATTTCCCCCTCATTTTTATTTCTAATTATGAAAGCGGTGGAGACAGTTTGGGAAATAATCCTTCTTCCTCTTCCTCTAGAGCCAGTTTCGTCTAGTGCAGTGGTTCTCAACCTGGGGGTCGGGACCCCTTTCAGAGGAGTCGCAATGAGTCTCCTGCCACCCTTCCCTCCCACCTCCCAGCTGCTCCGCCCCCGTGGTTGGGGGTCTCCACAACATGAGGAACTCCATTAAGGGGTCGCGGCATTAGAAAGGTTGAGAACCGCTGGTCTAGTGGTTAGGGAGCTGGTTTGATTCCACACTCCCCCATGAAGCCAGCTGGGTGACCTTGGGCTAGTCACAGCTCTCTTCTGAGCTCTCACAGCCCCACCTACCTCACAGTGTGCCTGTTGTGGGGAGAAGAATAGAAAGCTTTCTCAGCCACTTTGAGTCTCCTTAAATGGGTGAGAAAAGAGGAGTAGAAAAGCCAACTCTTCTTCCTCTTCCCCCTCCTCGGATATAAGAGTAGCCCTGCTGGATTGGGTCATAGCCAATCTAGTCCAGCATCCTGTCTCATGCAGTAGTCCACCAATTGCTTCTGGGCATCACAAGCGGAAGACACAGGCAAAACCTTCACCTGCTCGCGAGTCTCTTCAGCCTAGAGGAGGTACCCAGGCATCCATACTAGTAGCCACTGATGCACCTGTCCTCCATGAATTAAGAGGATCCCTAGTGGATCAGGCCACAGCCCATCTAGTTCCAGCATCCTGTCTCACACGGGGACTCACCAATTACTTTGTTTCAAGCAGAAGACAAAGGCAGAACTGTCACTTGTCCTCAGTTCACTGCAAATGACCTTTAGAGCATCTTTCTTGTCTCTTCAGTTTGAAGGTTGTAAGGCATCTAATCTAGAGAAGAACCTAAGAAGAGTTCTGCTGAATCAGACCACCACCGCGTCCGGTCCAACATCCCGTCGCACAGAGTGGCCTACCAATTACTTCTGGGATTCTGAAGCAGGAGACAAAGGCAGAACAAACACCTGTTCTCAGTTCTCCACAAATGCCTTTTAGGGACATCCTGCCTATCTCTTCAGCCTAGAGCAGTGGTTCTCAACCTGGGGGTCGGGACCCCTTTGGGGGTCGAACTACCCTTTCAGAGGGGTCGCACCAAGTCTCCCACCACCCTTCCCTCCCACCTCCCAGCTGCTCTGCCCCCATGGTTGGGGGTCTCCACAACACGAGGAACTCCATTAAGGGGTTGCGGTATTAGGAAGGTTGAGAACCACTGGCCTAGAGGAAGTACCCAGGCATCCATACTAGTAGCCCCTGATACACCTATCCTCCATGAAGTAAAAGGAGCCTTGGTGGATCAGGTCACAATCTATCTAATCCAGCATTCTGTCTCACACAGAGGCCCAGCAATTGCTTCTGGGCATCTCGGGAAGAAGACATTCCCTTGCGCTTGACTCCCTGGAGGTGACCTTCAAAGACATCCTGTCTGTCCCTCCTTTTTCTTCTCCTGAGTGAGACAGGGAAGCAAAAGTTGAGAGCCAAAGAAAAATGACATTTCAGAAACAGCCAGATTCTTCCAGGTGGCCCTGACCATCATCACCAATAACACCTGGAAATGTCTATGTTCTAATACAACTAAAAGTGAGATATAAGAAATCAGCAAGATCTGTTAGTAGCTTCCTAACATGAGCTCTGCAGTGTTTCTGGAACCCCTAAGGGCTAGAGGGAGATCAAGGGAGTTCTAGCCCCAAGAGTATCTCGGAACTGAGCCCAGATCTCAGAGACCGGTTGCCCTTCAACTGTTGTTCATGCTGTCTTTGGCTGTGATTGGCTGGAGCTCCACCATGCCCCTTGTAGTTAAGGTTCTGGGAATCTGCAATATTCAGCACAAGTCAGAAACAAATGACAGTATTCTTTGTCCCATAACTAGGACATTTATTTTGCAACAGCTAGATATACACTCATTAATGCCAATGTTGAGCCCTTTCAGTATTTAGGTTTTTCTCAGCGTAAAAGCTGAAACGCACTAGGTATGACAAGCTTCTGGAACAAGGAAAACTCCATCCAACTGTGCTATACAATTCAGTACATAAACCAGCATGAGCATGGAATCCACAGAAAGATGGCACCTTGATGGAGGGGCTCCTTGGACCCCAGTTCGTGGAGCAGCCTTAGAGACTCACCAAGCAACAACAGTAAAGAATCATATCTGGCTGTTAGTTTCCTTTCTACCACTTTGGTTCTGTACTTTTTAGTTTGACAATATTGACCTTTGCATTTTAACTGTAAATCACCCAGATGTAGCCAGACACAAAGTAAGAGAGAGAGAGAGAGAGAGAGAGAGAGAAAGAAAGAAAGAAAGAAAGAAAGAAAGAAAGAAAGAAAGAAAGAAAGAAAGAAAGAAAGAAAGAAAGAAAGAAAGAAAGAAGCACCAAGGCTTCTTTCCCACGGGAAACCGCAAGTTAGGGAAACCCTAGGCGTTTTTGCACTAAGGTGAAGACACCTCAGGACGCTTTGGCCCGAACGTGGTAAGTACAGTTCCCCATCTGCACTGCCAGGTAAAGGACACATTCCGAATGCATCCTTTACCTGCATGTGTGTGGACAGGGAAGTGTACTCAACGAGTTCAGGCCGAAGACCCTCCCCCGGACTCTTCCCATTGGCTGCCTTGCAGCAAGGGGGGGGGGAGGCCAGTTGGGTCCCTTCCCTGGGGTCCTGCCACCTGCATCGGCCAGGATCAGGCCTATGCAAGTGGTGGGACCCCCACCTAACACCCCCCAACCCACCCCTGGGTCGCACACATGAACAGCGCGTACCTCTTGCTGCCGGCTCGATTCTGGCTGGAATAGGCCAGCGACGTTCTGTACATGCTCGCGGGGCGGCCCCTCATTGGCCAGGGTAGTAAGCTTTGCAAACTGATTCTGGCAGATCAAAATGGCTTCCAGAGGCAGGCCACCACGCTTCGGTCAAGAAGTGACTCCTGGCCTTGGGCACACACGTTTCCTGAACCTCCCCACCTTTTTTTTTTTACACTTGTGTTCCTGATCCCACCCTTGATCCCACCTTGGGTTATTCATCAGACCTAAAAATTCTGCATTATCAGGACCAAATTAAAGAGACGGTCAAGCCAGGCTGGTAAAGTACATGGGTGCAGGGGGAGGGGCACAAACAGCCTTTCAAGTGATATATTAAACACAAATTCCTCAGGAAAAATTAATACGCTACATATGGTGCAGTGAGGAACTTGAAGTAATTTGGAGCAAAAAGGCCATTAGAGGCCTTAAGCTCATTATACAAAGCAAAGCATCTTTTGGGGGATTTTTATAAGGAAACCTATTATACCCACAGAGGAGAGCAAATTATTAAGGATTGGGAACAGATGTGAAGGAGGAGGGCCTCCAGAACTCAGCTACATCTCATGCCTCCATTTCTACAGTTAGTTTGAAAGCATAGAGCATACAGAATATTGATGATGATGATGATGATGATGATGTAAAAACAGTTGCACACAGCAAACGAGTTCACTATGCTGGAGTTCGTATTATATCACGAGTCGGGCACTTCCCAAGCACCTAGGACTGCGTGATATATCGGCGAATTATGCGAGCAGACCCCAGTAAAGTGGCTTTTTGTAGCTGGCAGCTGGATATTTTGTCAATGACAATGGTTTTTAGGTGCCCACTGAGATATTTTGGCACCGCGCCAAAATAATAATAATTATTATTATTATCATCAGTTACACACAGCAAACAAGATCACTATGCTGGATTTTGTATTATATCACTAGTTGGGCATTTCCCAAGCACCTAGGACTGTGTAATGTATTTATTATATTATATTATATTATATTATATTATATTATATTATATTATATTATATTATATTATATTATATTATATTATATTATATTATGTTATATTATGTTATATTATGTTATATTATATTATATTATATTATTATTACTTATAAAGTATTTATATACTACCCTATACAATAGCCCAAGAGCAGTTAACAGTAGGATTTTTTTTAGACAAAAACAGTGTTGAAAACAAAGAAAAATAATAAAATAATTAGTAAAGCTTATATCTAACAAATAAGTTTTGACAAAGCTTAGGAAACTAGCTGGTGTTGATGTCTGGCAGTCCATTACATAGTCAAGATACCTTAATCTGGGGCGTTTTCGCATTTCCCTTCCCATCCACCAGATGGAAAGAAACCCAAAGTTAACTAGTGCTCCCACTTGTGAGCACTAGGTAATGACAGACTTGGCCCCACATGATCAGTCACTTACCTGTGACCAATCCGGAGGTTGGTCCTCTTCTGGGTGCCGCCATTTTGGTTCCAGCACCCTTCATGGCTACGCATGTGTCAGCGCCGTCACCATGATGACGCTGACACTCTGCACACATGCAGTCATATCTATGGTTATCCAAGGTGCCAGAACACTTGCGTGGCACCTCAGATGACCCTGGATCACCAGAAGAGGTATGAGTGGCTGTTGCCTGAACATGCCAAGTAAGCTTTCAGTCAACATTAGTAAAGGTGTGGAGCATGAATCAACAATTAGGGAACTTCTGGGAAGACAGGGGACGCCTGGAGACTGTAGCAGCCTCCAGCAAATGTGGATGCCCTTCCCCAGAAGTTCTATAACTGTTGACTACTGGCTGTAGTGCGAATAGACCTCTGGTCTCTCCAGTGGGAGGAATGGCAAGTGGCCCTGGTTAAGGTACTTTTGCTTTGTAATGGAGACCCAGATAGAGAAATCTCTCCTTAAGTCTGTTCTAGCGGTAGAATCACAGGGTTTTTCTGCAGTTATCACTCCAGCAAGGAGTCTGGTGGTCGCCCTTCCACATGCTGCAGCAATACACAGGAGGCCACGCTCCCTGGTAACATGCTCCATCCACACTGGCAGCCAAAATGATCAAGAGGCTGAAACACCTTCCTTATGAAACCAAGGGTGTTTTTCCACCATGCTCCTTTAATCCGGATCTAAGAAGATCTGGATCTAGGGAATGGGTACTTCCTTAATCTGGATCTAGTAGATCCAGATTAAGGGAAGTACCCAATGTGTTTCCGTGGGTGGTCTAGCACCCAATAGGGTCTAGCCTCCCTGCCGTGGAAACACCGGAAAACCCATTTGGAAATCCAGATCTACCCACGAGGGGTCTGCCTGTCACCCCAGGTGTTTGGGGGGACAGGGGGTGCAATCTCCGAAGCGGCTCCAAAGTCACTTCGAAGTCATTTCAAGGTCACTTCAAAGTCCGTGCAAATAGCTCCGGAGTGTCTTTGAAGCCTGTGCTGATCTTTGGAGTAAACTCCGAAGTGACTTCGGAGTGATTTCAAAGTGACTTCGGAGTCACTTTGAAATGACTTTGGAGTCACTTCGGAGTTCACTCCGAAGATCAGCACAGACTTCAAAGACGCTTCAGAGCTATTTTGCACAGACTTCAAAGTGACTTCGAAATGACTTCGAAATGACTTAGAAGCTTAGGTTTTGGGGCTCCCCCCCCAACGGTGCCCCCGCCCCTTAGCCTCCTCTAGACCCCATTGCCAAACTAACGTGGAAACAGGCTTCCTTTAATCTGGATTTTCTGGCTGAAGACCCCATTGTAGACCCCATGGGTCTACAGAAATTCCAGATTAAAGCCCAAAAAGTACCCATATGATCTGGATTTCCTGAGGCGCAGTGGAAACAAATGTGTCCCTAATGGGTGCCGAGGGGGAAATGGGGTCATCCTGCTCTCACCCCAATGGGTCCTTAATGGGTGCTGAAATGGGTACTAAGTGACCATGGAAAAAGCACCCCAAGATGCAATGTCTAGGCTTTTTCTCCCTTGAAAGGAGGGGTTTAGGAGGTGACCTGAATAAAGTATATAAAATCATGCATGGTGTAGAAAATTATTTTCTCTGGCTCACAACTAGGGGTGTGCATGAATGCAATTTTTGGGATTCGATTCGATTCAAATTGAATATCCAAAAATTCAATTCAATTCGAATCTTTAAAATTCAAATTTGCCCACATTCAATTCGAATTGAGTACATTTGAATCTTTTCATTTGAATTTTTTATACGAATTTGCACATATGAATGTCGACAACATTTGTATGTGTCCATACGCATCCCATATGCATCCTGTATGCATATGGATGTGGGAAAGATGCATACGGGCAAGTACACATTGCATACATATCCATATACATACAAATGTCCAAATAATTCAAACGAATAGATTTAAAACTTCAAAATTCATTCAAATGTATAAATTCAAATTTATAGATATTCAATTCGAATTCAGATGTCCAAGGATGAGCAAGAGAGTTAGAACCAACAAGGGGAAGTATTTTCTCACCCAGAGGGTCATCAAACTATGGAATTTACTACCAGAAGAAGTGATAGCAACCAGCCTGGATCGTTTTAAGAAAGGGTTAGACAAATTCATGGAGGGCAGGTGTATCAGTGGCTAGTAGAATGAATGTCTAGTTGCTACCACCAGGTTGGAGAGACAGGCAGAAAGCCTCACAAGGTCAAGTGGAGGGAACTGAGGACAAGTGAAGGTTTTGCCTTTGTCCTGCTTGAGAGGTTCAGAAACAACTGGTGGGCCACTGTGTGAGACAGAATGCTGGATGGTGGCCTGATCCAGGAGGACTCCTCTTATGTAATTAGGCAGCCAAAATGGCTTCCTAGACCAGAGGCCTATTCGCATGAGGGCCTCTCAAATGCATGCAGGATGTCCTGGGACAGAACCTTTGTTCTGCTGGGCCAGCGGTTCTGTTCGGAACTGTCCCAGCCTCTCCCAGGGCACCCAATTAACTGGCCAATCAGAGCCGGTGGCACACGCAGACACACAACGCCACCGGCTGGGCCCGCCACTTTGAACCCAGCAGCTACAAGGTAAGTCGTGTGCACATGTGTGCGTCCCCGGGTAGGCCCCGGCCCGGGCTGGAGGTGCCTGCGGTGGGTCCCTGCAGGTTCTAAGTGACCCAATTGGGTCACATAGAGCCCACAGGAACCCAGGGAAGGAACAGGACCAGCCTGCCCACCCGTGGGTTGAATTTGACCCAATGGCGACAGGCCTGGGAGGAGTGTCCTGCCCCTGTGCCGGCCTTTTCAGGCTAGGCCACCTGGGGACGGATTCTCCTAACCACTCCAGTAGTCATAACTGCAGCTGGAATGGTCCAGCACAGGTAAGTGAAAAAACATCCACCAGGAGAGTCTCACCAGAAGAACTTCACTGTCAGGCAACTCTGTATGGGCTAGTAAGAAAAGTGGTGGTGGTTACAGTCAAAATCTAATCCTAGCGTAATGCTCCTCTCTTCATAAAATATCTGAATTAGCAGAAGCAGCTAGAGTTACTCCTCCAGCTTAGGGATGTTCATGAGTTTGTTTTTTGTATTTGATTCATATCGAATCAAATGCAAGAAAATTGGATTCATTCAAATAAATCCCCTTCGAATGTGGTAGGATTTGAATTTGATGCAAATGTTTAGTACAAATTCGAAACAAATGTTAGATACAAATCCCATACATATCTGCTACATATCTGCACTGGATGCATCAAATCCACCCTGAAACCACTTTGAATACACTCTGGATCCATTGCAGATGCGACTGGGGCAGCCCCTTTGCCACCTCCCCAGGTTCACAAATGTAGCGAATGTTTCTACAAATGTTCCAAAGCGATTCAAATTCGAATGTCCAAATTTGGCCAAATGTTATGAATCCTCGTGCGCATCTCTACTCCAGCTGGAAATTATTTTATGATACTGCTTTGCCTTCCTTGTTTCCAGATGCCTCTTCACCCCCCCCCCCTTTTTTAAAACAATATTATGGTTATCTGCATCATTCAGTCTCTTTAAAGGAAGGCCTTGCCTCTCTCTGGCCCCATCGCCGGTTCCTCGTTCTCTCATTTCTATGTTCTTTGACTCATATATTCTATAGTACCAGAGGCAGCCACTTTGCTGGCACCCTGCTGTGCAAATCGCCCTTCACAGACAAAAGAGTTACCTGTCAGTGGCAGACGAGGTGCCAGCAGCGGATGAGGAGACTTTAAAAAACTCACCGAGTTGGCAAATCAGCAGGTATCCATGTACGGTGCTAGACCCGCCCCTAGAATTAGTTCCTATCTTGCTATCAAAGGAGATTTCTCTTTTCTTTTTTAGTGCACACATACACACACACACATAACGGAATGAGGGTTCCCAAAGGCAGCGTCTCAGGTTGAAAGACAAACTTCTGGTATGTGACTTCCTCTGAAAACAATAAAGAAATGAAAAGGGAAAAAAAAGATGAGAAAAAACACAAAATACAGAGAAAAGGAGGGGGGAAATTAACATCAGCACTTTCTTCTTTTCCTCTATGATGCTTTCTACTTCAGTTTTTGGGGGGAGATTGCAGAAGCAACAGGTTAAATGAACAGCATCAGTATTCCTTCCGGTTAAGTATTTAGGATTTGCAGGTGTTTCTTCTAAAGAGGAAAAGTATACTACAGAGGTGTTCAATAGAGACCTTTCACAGTACCCCCAAATAGGGGTGTGCACAAATGCAATTTTCGGGATTCGACTCAAATCGAATATCCAAAAATTTGAGTCGATTCGAATCTTTAGAATTCAAATTTAACTTAATTCGATTCAAATTAAGCAAATTTGAATCTATTCGTTTGAATTTTCGATTCAAATTTGCGCTCACAAATGTCAACAACATTTGTATGTGCACGTATGCATCGTTACCTATCCCGTACGCATCTGTACCCCTCTGTCTCGTAGTTATCCGGTATGCAACCCGTTTTCATCCTGTACATATCCGTACAAATGCGTACAGATGAGGGAAAGATGCATATCTGATCTGCAAGATGCGAACCTATACACATACAAATGTCTGGATAATTCAAATGAATAGATCTGAAATTCAAAATTCATTCAAATCTTTAAAGTCAAATTAGTAGAGATTCGATTCAAATTCAAATGTCAAAATTTGCTTAGATTCAATCGTATTTTGAATACATTAAAATATTTGTGCACACCCCTACCCCTGAACTACAACTCACATCATTCTATGCCAGACCCCTGCCAGACCTGTCCATCTATTTTTCACAAAAAGCCTCACCTCTGTGGAATCAAGGTGCCCACACACGTACCTGGTGCGTCTATGGACCTGTTCCACACCTACCTCAGTGAAATACTAATACAAATCCACTGCGGCGAAGACCAAACCCCAAAGGAGGCATCTGAACTTCATGTGCTGGTACAGTCAACAACCCAAGTGTTGGATGGTGCTTCACATGATCCAGGTGTTTTGCTGACTTGGAAGAGCATGTTCATGCATGTGCAGCTGCCATTTTCTGGCTGGTTTGGTGCTGCGCATGTTTGCGGATCGTCTCCAGAATGGCGGATTACACAAAAAAGCATTCAGATTGGTAAGTCCTTCCACTTTTTACATAATACCCAGGTTGTGAGTTGATCTTCCTAAAATAATGTGATTGTGGGATATCACCCAAATGTCCCAGGCCTATGTTGCGACTGCCATGGACACATGTGACCATGGTTTCCCCCAAAAAAAATTTCCCCAAGAACCTCTTATAGAATACTGGTTCCTTCAATAGACCATCATCATGATAAAAAGGATCACAGCTCCATGATTAAGGCAACTTATAAACAGTGAGCGATACTGTAGGAGCTAGAAAACATCTTATCATTGCTGCTCCTTTCTAGAAGTGAGAAGCGGTCCAGAGCTTACTTCCACATCTGACAGCATGTTTCACTATGATCTCAGTCGGTGCTCCCAGAAGTCACACAAGCTCCTGCCCACTTCCTTTTGTCATTTTTTCATATGCTTGGTTGTCTTCTGGTAGCTCCAAACCAGATTATAATGAAACGAGCTGGTAGGTGCAGAAACAAAAATTAAGGAAGTGCAAAATTTGATTCGCATTGACAATTTGGTCCAATGCTCCTGCCTGTGAAAATGAACAACTTGATCCAACATTCCTGCTTTGCTGTGTTTTGGGTTACGAAAAGGGTGTGTGTGTGTTTTTCTTTTTTTTAAAAAAAAGATGGCATTTTTCTTTGCAAAAATTTCAAAAACAAATGCAAAAAACTGGCCTTTTGATTAAAGGATCTGATAACAAAATGAATTAACAAATTTTTGCTTTGACATTGAAAAGAACATGCCAAATTTTTTCCTGCACATTCCTAGTAAACCTTGCTGTTATGGAAAACCCAGCATCATTGGCAGTAGAGATTTGTCAGGCTCACAATTTGTACTGTAAAAATTCATATAAATTTGAACATTTGTACTTGAATTGAATATTGGCTACAATTGAAGGTTGGTTGGTTGGTTGGGTGGGTGGGTGGGTGAGTGAGTGATATTTCTATCCTGCCCTATACCCGAAGGTCTCAGGGCAGGTATCACCATTTAAAATCAAATATATAAAAATAATAAGAGCAATATTAAAACAACAGTGTCTGCAAGTGGGGAGGGAAAGGGTGTCCTCATTTAACCGAAGGCCAGAGCAAAGAAGTGTGTCTTCACTGTTTTCCTGAATATATACAGAGAAGGAGCCCGATGAACCTCAAGGGGGAGACTATTCCATAGCCTGGGGGCTATTACTGAGAAGGCCCTCCCCCAGATGCCCACCCCTTTTACTACTGAGGGTGATGGGACAACCAGGAGGGCCTTGCCTCCAGATCTTAAGGCATGGGCTGGTCAATATGGGGGAAGGCATTCCCTTTGGATATTTGGGGCCCAAGTCATTTAGAGCCTTATAAGTCAAAGTTAACACCTTGAATTGACATTCAATGCAAAGCGAATGCCTTTGTGCATTTGTTCAAATATTTGTTATATTTGTGAAGGTGGGGAGGCGGCAAAGTGGCAGCCCAATCACATCTGCAGCAGATTCAGGGCGGATTCAGAGCAGATTCAGAACGGTTTTGGAAGGGATTTGGAGGCACAATTGGTAGCAGGGATTCAAACTGGATTCGAAGAGCACTTGCAGAGCATTCACAGTGGACTCAAATCCTATCCTGCTCAAAGTAGCTCTATTTGCATGAATGTGAATTTCCTTTGCATTCACTTCGATGCAAAGCAAACACACAGGAAAAAATTCATGCACATCCCTGATTTGCAGACTTCCCATATGAGAGACATTACAGAATACTGCTCACTAACCTTCCACTGTTTTGAAGATGCCACAGTCACGTCTGCCCATCCCAATATAGTCAGAGAAAAACCGTGGGTTTGGGGGCACATCTGGAGCCCCCCTAGTTTTCTCTAAAACATTTCTGATATATGGTCGGACCCCCGTACCCACTGGGGATACATTCCAGCTCCTTCCGTGGTTACCTGAAACCGTGGATAATTGCGAACAGGCCTTCTGGTTCTGGGGTCCTGCAACCCCAGAACTGGATGTGCTTTTCTGGCCTCCAGAAGGACTATTTCTGTTAGGCAGGGAAGCCCGTATAAGGAAAATGCACGGATGTGCTGGCAAAGGTAACTAAGAGTCACAGGCGTGACTATCAACAAAGTGCTCAAGGTTGGATTGAGCAAGGTTGGATTGAGCAAGAATTGCGTAAGTCTGTGCAACACTTGCAACACAGGCTTGTGCAACACTCAGGAAGTGAGTCACCATCTCTGATAAGAAAAAGGTATAAAAGTGCCTATACACTGCTGGTTAAGGGTTATTGTTGTTGATTGCTGGACGAGAGCTTGGATGGAGAGATGTATACTTGTATACAGCAACCTTTAAGAATAAACCTCTGCGAAGAGAGAAAACTCCTGTTTCAGTCTGTTTCTTAAACTGCGGGCAGAAGAAGGAGGGAGTTCCTGAAAGGCTGGACAGCTCCGGAGATGCCAGCAGAAAGTTTTCCGGGACAGCAGAGCTTGTCTTTCCAACACGACCGCGCATCTGCTGATTTAATACCAACGAGGGCTGACACCCCCGACCAACAATTTCGGCCTCTGGAGAGCATTGGAATAGGCGTGCAATGCCACCAGACACCGAACGCCCGCCTCCATGTGCCCCCTTACATTTTGGGATGAGCTATGGTGGCGGCACGCCTCCATTCCAAAACTTGACTGAGGCCGAAGTAGGCCTTCCGCTTCTGGGTGCTTTTCACTTATGGCACAGTGGGGGGTGGGGTGGGCTGATCTGGTAATCATGGTTGCCAAATCAGTGGATACGGGGTCCGACTGTATACAATAACTCAGAAGATTTCCTTATTTTTGCACAGAGAATTAGTGTTGTACAAATCTTGTTGTTATGATGGCGGGCTTGGAATGATGAGTTCAGAGCGGGTGATTTCTTCTACCAGGGGAACCATCCTGTCTCCAGCTCCCATCTGCAAATCCTTAGAAATCATTTCAGCTGGAGAATGTGAAATTTCATACAACTGCAGCTGTATTCCAGTTCATCAAACAATTGTCAGGCATTTCAGCCAAACGAGCCTCAGAAGTACTAAAGCAGCCAAGAGAGAAAATATTACATAGGGATGTGGGATTAATACCAGCTAACTTGTTAAAATTAGTCACGGGCGTAATTAAGAGCATGCCGGAGAGCGTCCTTGGGAAACAAGGGCTTCTGGAAAAGCATTTCTAGAGGTAAAGTTATACACTGATCCCCCAGTGTTAATGGGATAATGCTGCAAGTTTGCTGGCAGAGATACAGCGTTTCAGAACCTGGAAAAACTAACAGACCAGAAGCTAACCAGGGAAGCTAATCAATTCCAGGCAAAGATTACTGGTTCCCTCCCCCACCCCCCAGGACAGGTGGGGAACATTTAGTCACAATACAAATAGCAGTTTTCAAACATGTGAAGGCCCGTGAGGTCATTCGGATACTGCAGGCACTGTACTTACGCTGATCCATCAACACAACTCAGATACTATCACCCTCATGACCCACAACTTTATCCACCTCTTTGTTGGCTGTGACATTGGAGGCACTGCGGCAAATTTTGAAGGGGCAACTCTGCAATTCTGAAGGAGCAGGCAGAAGTTCTGGGATTAGTGACTGTGCTTCTTGGGCCTTTCTGGAGATGGGTTGCTTTCTGCTCGGGCCATTCCGACTGCCTTGGATAGACCACCAACCAAGATGGGTAGCCAAAATGCCCCCCTAGACTAGGATACCTGTAGATCTGTTTTAATTGGTCTACTAGTAATCCAGGGGCCTCTGGAAGAGGACTAGGGTCATGGCCACCTTCGTCCCTCTTCAGTGCATCTTCAGAACTGACTGCTCACACTTTTTCATTTCTATCCACTTTATTTTGGGACTTTCCACTCAGGAAAGTCCCAATGGAGGGTGAAAAGTCCACAAATGAAACAGATAGAAATGAAAAGACGTGAGCAGTCAGACCTGAAGATGGACTGAAGAAGGTTTAAAGTGAAGGTGTGATCACAGTCAAAGAGGTCTGAGAAGAACTTTCTATGGTCACCTGGATCACTCGTTTCCTGGTGAAGTAGATTTGGTTGGGAAAGGGTGAGGCCATCTCCAGACTGTGGCCAAATGACCCACTAGCAAAGAATTAGGCAACATATAGTTCCCCCACCTTCATCCCCTATGGAGCTCTGTCTTCACGTGCTTGACGCTACGTGGTTGACCAGGATGCCTAGATGTCCTTGCCCATTTGTGAGCACCTGTTTCAGCCTCCACACAGATACGCTCCACAGAGCAATCATGGCAGCTCCATCCAGAAGGTAGGTAAACATTTTCCATTTTCCATCTTCATTTGTATACTGCCTTTCCAAAATAAAAATGTTATTGTTGGAAAACCCACAACCAGCACTGGGGTTTGAGCAATAGATTTTAGTCCATTTTCAGGTGGGGGCAATGGGGCTATGGTCTCAGACACATAAATCAGCCCCACCATAGTGGCAACATAAAGATGTTATATTCTCCCATCTGAATAGGGCTAGGCTGCCACTGTGTGCTTCATAGTTGAATTGAATGATCAGAAGGATCCATACCTGTTCTTTAAGCACTGCACTGCAAGCAACAGCTCTTTTTAAGATCAAAGTATGGAAGTCTTCTACAGAAGTGGACATTGGGTGGTTTTCCACTGAGCTCCTTTAATTTGGATCTAAGAAGATCTGGATCTAAGGAATGGGTACTTCCCTTAATCCGGATCTACTAGATCCGGATTAAGGGAAGTACCCAATGCGTTTCCACGGGTGGTCTAGCACCCAATAGCAATGGGTGCTAGCCTGCCTGCTGTAGAAATGCCGGAGCACCCATGTGCAAATCTGGATCTACCCACGAGGGGTCTGCCTGTCACCCCAGGTGTTTTGGGGGACAGGGGGTACAATCTCCATAGACATTCCGCAGAATCTTCGAAGATCCTCTGGAGCAATCTGCCACTAACTTCAAAGATCCTCCAGAGCCTTTGACAGTGGCATTGCTCTCGCAAGGGTTTTTTCTTTGTAGCTTGTGCTAATCTCCGAAGGCAACTTTGAAAGGACTTCGGAGCCGGCTTTGGAGGGACTTTGAAGTCTTGAGTTTATCCCCCCATGCCTCCCCAAGCCTCCTCTAGACCCCATTGCCCAATTGTAGTGGAAACAGGCTCCCTATAATCTGGATTTGATGGCTGAAGATCCCATTGTAGACCCCTTTAATGGGGTCTACAGGAAATATGGATTATAGGTCCTGAAGGACCCATATGATCCGGATCTCCCTAGCTGTGGTGGAGACAGATGGATCCCTAATGGGGTCTGTGGTGGAAATGGGACCATCCGGCTCTGAGCCAAATGGGTCCTTAATGGGTGCTTCAATGAGTACTTAGTGCTATGGAAAAACACCCATTGACCCCATCTCTGAGGCTGTTTGAGTATTGTATTTCCAGCCCTGTTCAAAGATGACCTGTAATGCTTTTTAAAATCCTCAAATGTCTCTTTGCAATTTGTTTCTCAAGGATCACAAATCTCTCCCTTTTTTTCTGCCTCAAAAAAGGGAAGTGGGAGAAGGAACCTTTTTTAGAGATGAGTTTTATTTATTTTATTTTATTTTATTATTTACATTTCTATCCCGCCCCATACCCAAAGGTCTCTGGGCGGGTTACAACCTTAAAACAACAGAATAAAACAAAATATATATTAAAAGACTTTAAAAATTCAACAACTTTTACACCAAAAAGCTCCCATAATATGTAGGAATCTCTAAAACCACACATCTTCCCAAATCTGTTGTAAAAAGCAATACTTTCCTTTATTATTTATGGAGGGAAGGCGAAGGAGAGAAAGGAAGAGAGAGAGAGAGAGAGAGAGAGAGAAAGAAAGAAAGAAAGAAAGAAAGAAAGAAAGAAAGAAAGAAAGAAAGAAAGAAAGAAAGAAAGAAAGAAAGAAAGAAAGAAAGAAAGAAAGAAAGAAAGAAAGGAATTATTTTCAACAGATCATGTCCCTGAGAGCATCCTGGAATCTGAAAGTCTCTCTGCAAAGACCATTATTCTCTGGTTACAGTTCCTCAACCTCTTCCGTTCCCTCCTTTTTATTAGTACTGCCTACTCAATTTTAACTAAGATCATAGCCAAACAAAGAAGGTAAAAAACAAAACAAAATAGAGTTCTTCAGTTGCAGCAGATTCGGCAACAATAACTTCAGAGGTGCAGCTGGATTAAGGGTCAGTTTTGTTAGTGGGAGACTCAAGGGGGAGAGAAAACATTACCAGAGATATTTTTCTGGGAAATATACATACCTGCCTGCACAATCCAAGCACTTGGGAAAGAGAAGACATTTGCTGTTTTCTGGTGTGTTAATCCCCGCCAGATTGGGTGTTTTTCCACTGTCACTAGAAATACCCATTAAGTGCCTATTAATGGGTACTTAATGGCATTTTTGTACCCATTAATGGGTACTTAATGGGTACTTCTAGTGACAGTGGAAAAACACACATTATTTGGTATTTAAGTAGGGTGTGTGTGGTGCAGCCCTAACTCCTCTTAGAGGGACACATATTTTGTAGCTACAATGAGACACCAATGGAAATGCATAAATACAGAAAAGATGAAGGCTGCCACCCTACATGGACAGCATTCAGACATGTTCAGTAATTATCAATTTGTATGAATTTTTTTCATGTTCGTTTCACATCAAAGCAAATGCGAAGGAAATTCTCATTCACGCAAATATGGTAGGATTTGAATCTACGCCCTTTGAATGCTCTTCGAATGCTCTTCAAACCTCATTCGAATCCCTGCTATCAATAATGCCTCCAAATCCCCTCCGAATCTGTCCCAAATCCACTTTGCATTTGTTTTTAATCCAATCTGAATCCGCTGCAGATATGACAGGGCAGCCGTTTCACTGCCTCCCCACTTTCATGAATATAATGAAGCGTCCAAAGAATGCACAAAAGCATTCGCTTCACATTCAAATATCCACCTTTGAATGTAGCCAATGTTTGATTCGAATGTGACTGTTGAATTCATTTGAACTCATACCAGTTGCAAACCTGATGAACATTTGTACACATCCCTATATAAGCCCTCTTCCGTGAGCCAGCTTGGTCTAGTGTCTAGGGAGCCGGACTCTTATCTGGGAACACCAGGTTTTATTCTGCACTCCTCCATGAAGCCAGCTGGGTGACCTTGGGCTAGTCACAGCTCTCTTCTGAGCTCTCACAGCCCCACCTACCTTACAGGGTGTTCTGTTGTGGGGAGAAGAACAGAAGCTTTGTCAGCCACTTTGAGTCCCTTAAATGGGTGAGAAAAGTGGGGTAGAAAAGCCAGCTCTTCTTCTTCTTCTGACAGCAAGCATTGAGTGAAAGGAAGGGAAGAAGAAAGTGGAAATGGCATTCTAGAATCCATTTTATCTCCTTTCCTTTCCCTCCTCCTCTTGGCCAGTTAAAAGTGAAACCAGTTGAAAGAGAGGAAGGATCCTCTCTTTCTGCATCCTAATCCTTGGAATAAGAATCTCTCTGCGCATCCTATATTTACCCCACCCCGCTCCGCAATGATTTTGGAGTGTTGGAGAGCTGTCTACCTAATAGGACAGGAAAGCAACTGCTAGAAATAAGCCCAGTGAGCATAAGACTTTCAGAAGCCAAAGACAACAATAACAATAACAATAAAGGCATCCATAAAAGCAAGCCTCTAAGCAAAATTGAAAATATAGTTTTCGTGGTAGATCACTTCTTTTGAAAATCGGCCTTTTTGGCATCGTCTGAGCTCCTTGGAAACAAGATGCGGTATAAATGCAAAAACAAACCCAAGTAAAGCAGGCTGGATAATATTGTTCAGAGGGAGGACACAATTTAGCCCTTCAAGCTTTGATGCACTTTTATTCCAGAATACATTCTGGAATAAAGGCCTGCCACTTGCTGTCTAGCAAGGAACATGGCAGGCCCCGCTCACCCTCTACCATCTTTACAAACGATGAAGTGGTGGACCAGGGCCATATCTTGACCCTGGCCAGTACATGCAGACTACCAGGGGCGTGCTGTTAGCATGCTCCCGTGGGCCAGTTGTGCCTCTGAGAAAGGCCTGCCCAAGAATTTTCATTCTTGACTTTGCAGCGGCCTGGTCTGGGCCATGAGGGTTGCCCAAATGCAGACAGATCTTGGAGAGGGCGACTACCAGCCCACTCTGGTGTAGTCTGTGACCATTCCTCCACACTACATGACTGGCAGTAGCCTTTGCAGTGCAGAAAGGGCCATAGATGTGACTGACTATGGTCACTAGGGTCTATAAGGGTTGTGATCCCTTTCCCCCAAAAAGGAAGTTCTCCAGATCTTACGTTGGGAGCAGCTGTAGCTCAGTGGTAGAGCAAACTTCCTTGGGGCAGAGGGTTGCCAGTTCTATCCCCAGCAAACCACTTCTGTATCTCCGCCAAGGAAACTACAGTGAGGTGCCCATGGAGTCCGGAAGTGGCTGTAGCTCAGTGGTAGAGAAAACTGCCTGGAAAGCAGAAGGTCACCAGTTTTACTTCCAGCCTTTCCCTAGAAGTAGGCAATGGCAAACCTCTTCTGTATCCCTGCCAAGAAAACTGTATAGAGGTCCCCAGTTCCCATGGAAGTGCCCATGCAAGTCAACCAGGGGGTCATCCAGCAACATCAATGCAAATGCAATGCAAAGCTGCGAATTTTGAAGCCACCCACAGACCTTTGGCACTGGCGACAGAAATCCAGGTACTTCCGATGTTAGTGAAGACATGACAGGTTCTCTTTAATTATCTTTGGTGCCCTATGTGGAGGAAGGGCGCAGCCTACCTTCACTTCCAGGGTCTATTTATTTTTAAAAAACTAAGGGGTTTTGTTTTGTTTTGCTTTGCTTTGCCTTTTGCTCCCAGCTTTTGAAAAGAAACGCGCGCGCCCCCCTCTCCCCATCCTGCCATTTTTGTTTTGGTACATGAGAAAGAAGGTCGCAGAAAAACAGATTGATTAACATTTGGAAGCTTCTTGTTATTCTTTCAGAAGAATCAAAGCGTGAAGACTCCGAAGGGAAAGACCAGGCAAGGAAAAAAAAAAGTCCCAAATTTTAATCAGGCTATTTGCAGCTTCTCCTCTGATGTCTGAAATCAAGGGGGAGGGAATACGGGAGGGCGGGGGGAGGGCGGGGGGGTGGGTGGGGATGCTACAAATGCATTTTGCTTGGGCCCTTGCCAAGAAATGCCCCCTGGAGGACACGAGAGCTCATCGTACCTTTCCCTGTTCATCTGTTAGTGCTCAGCCCCCGTACGGCGCATCTGATCTAACAGATTTTGCTGGCTACAGTTAAAAGTAAAAGCTAATGAAGAAGCCAGCAAGCACGAGCAAGGCTACATCCCCACTTACGTGGATGAACGAGCTGGGGAGGGAGGTGAACTTTGCCAGGGCAGCCAAGTTGCCCTGCCAAGGATCAGCACCTGTGCACAGAGCCTCAGGTATCTTGCCCTCTTGTGGGTTGGCCTCCATACAGGCACCAGGGTCCGCACAATTCATCTCATTGCCTATCCATAAAATGTTGCAAGACCAGGTGGGCAGAGAAAATATCTTTATCTTTTCTCTATCATACAGTACTAGAACCAGGGGGGTCCCTCTTTGAAGCTGATGGGTAGAGGAGTTAAGATGGACAAGAGGAAGTATTTTTTTCCCCACCAGTCTATGGAATTTACCACCAAAAGAGGTGATGACAGCAACCAGACTGGACAGGTGTATTAATGGCTGCTAGAATGGATGTGCAGGTATCATCTCCAGGTAGGAGAGACAAGCTGGATGCCTCTAAAGGCCATTTGCAAGGAACAGAGAGCAGGTGAAGGTTTTGTCCTCGTCTTCTGCTTAGATGCCCAAAAGCAGTTGGTGGTAGGGGTGTGCACCAATGCAATTTACAGGATTCGATTCAATTCAAATCGAATATCCGAAGATTTGAATCGATTCAAATGTTTAAAATTCGAATGCATTCACATTCTGTTCAAATCAAATACATTCATATCTATTCGTGCGAACATTCAATTCGCATTTGAAGATACGAATGTCGACCACATTCGTATGTGTCCATACGCATCCGTACGCATGCCGTTTTTATCCAGTATGCATCCCGTTTTCATCCGGTACATATTTGTACAAATGCGTACGAATACGAATAAGATGCGTAGGGATACGTATGTAATGCGTACATATCCGTACATATACGGATGTCTGAATAATTAATACAAAAGATTTGAAAGATTCAAAAATTTGTTTTAATATTAAATTCGAATGTATAGACATGCGATTCGAATTCGATCAGATTTTGAATGTTTCGAATATTCGTGCACATCCCTAGTTGGTGGGCCACTGTGTGAGATGGGGTTTTGGACTAGCCTGATCCAGCAGGGTTCTCCTGATGTTCTTATATTCTTGTGGCTTCTTGTTGCAGTACAGGAAGTAAGAAGTCTCTCTTGCAGTATCTGCATGGCAGCTGATCTTGGTATTTATTTATTATTGCACTCTGCGTACGCTTTTTGACCTCAGGCTGTCTAGAGTGATGGCCAGAGACCATCTGTATTAGAAACCATTTCCCAAGACACCAGCCCTTCAGCTTGTGAAGGATACCCTGAGCTACAATTCATATTGTTAAATTTTGGATACTTTTCTCCCTATCCCAACCCCTAACCAAATCTTTTCCTCCTCAAAATAAATTAAGGGTGGTTAGGGAAAGCTGGGGAGGAAGGGAGAAAACCCATTTACTTGTTCATGCTGGAAGTTTTAAACAAATGTCTTTTTCAACCCTGTCAACGTTGCCCATAAACTAGACACCTGTGTAGGACATTCCAGTCCCTTCCTGAGCTCAAAAGCTCTTTCTTGCCAGCACCCTGCTCCACAGACTTTAGATGTTGCTAAAAAGCTTAGCAGTTATCAGCAGGGCAACTGCAGCTTCTATTAGAAACATGATACTAAGTTGCTGATTAATAACAGGAGGGAGCTTTAATCAGCCAAAGCCATATGCTATTTAACTTCAGATGAAAGTGCAAACGATAATCATTATTTCAGAAAGGATGCATTTAAAAGAAGAGCAGAACAGCAAGTGGCATCTTTTTATCATTAGAGTCCTTCTTGCAGACTCTGTCTCTCTCTTTTAAATGCTTTATAAGCTTTTATGAACATCTGGATCATTTCTTCATTATATGGGTTTCCAATGGCATTAGGTTTGATGTTGGGTTGTTTTATTTATACATATATACATTTAGCAGAGCTGAGCTAAATTCCCAAATAAACAATTAATTCCTATTAATTATCGTTTTCAAACTGGCAAAATTATCCTTCATTAAGTTAATCACTTCTGTTTTATCTGCAAATTGTATTCACTCTTTCATAATCCCTCTGCCTCTACACAAGGCTTTTTCTGACACCGTGCATGCTGTGTGCAGAAAAGTTTGTGTTGCTTGCTGCTGCTGTTGTTTTAAACAGACACATTTTCCTAAGGGCGCGCCCCCATGGTCTCTTTTTGCTTCGCTCTTGCGTCGGATTTTAAAAATGTGTGTTGTAATTCAAAATAAAGCGTCCCCATGTGGTTTGGGGCAACGCATATTTAAAATGTACTTTCCTGTCCCCATGCAAGCCGCTTTTTGTGAGCCCGCATCTTTTTCTCCCCCCCACCCCCACCTGCTGCAGCGATGACAGGCAAAAACCTCAATTGCACCTCCACAACACAACACTGATCATCCCTTTGCTTGGCTGCAAAGAGTTAAAAGCATAACTGAAAGCTCTCTCCATAACTATGTTAAAAGCAAAACTGAAAGCAGCTCACTCCCTGCAGCTGCCTGTGCACAGAAGCTGTCCAGCGAACTCTCTCTTTCTTTCACATGATTGGGAGGGGGAGAGAAATTCTGTGCTTGCTAATAGGAGAATGTGATGCTAATTATCTTAACAATGGAGGGGGAAACATTTATTCTTTCTTTCTGAAAGAAGAAAGAGATTGGTGGTCTGTTTGTGTGCATAGTTAGTTATGCTTGTAACTATGTTACAAGCATTGGTTATGCTTTTAACTCTTGGCAGCCAAGGAAAGGGAATGCTTACACACACACACACACGTAAAGAGCAAGAAAGTTTAATGTAGCTGGAAAGACACTTTAAAGAAATCTGTGTGCATCTCCATGCTCCTAGGATAATCCATGGTTTCCCCCTAAGTCAGATGTAGTACTGTGTGAAAGGGGGGGGGGTTCTGTCACGGATTTTCCTCCTTTGTGCCTCAGGTAGCCCAGAGTAAAGCTGTGCATGGAGACGCTCTGAGGCAAAACAAGCTTAAATTTGGGGGGGGGGGCTGGCATGGAGACGCGCCCCATGAGAACTGTAGATGTGATGTGAACCACAATACTTGCTGCCAGTCTCAGCCAAGCAAGCTAGGCGCAAAGGAACCCCCTTTCCCCATGTTCAGTGGGGAAAATGGATCTTGGATTGGATGGTTGCTGGTGCACATACCACATGGAAATGCCAAACACTATAGTTTTGACAGGGATTTGTGAGTTCTCATTCTGCAGGATTCCGAGTCGTTATAAATCAGTGGTTCTTAACCTTCCTAATGCCGTGACCCTTTAATACAATTCCTCATGTTGTGGTGACCCCAACCTAACCCTAACCCCCAACCATAAAATTATTTTCACTCCTACTTTATAACTATAATTTTGCTACTGTTGTGAATCGTAAAGTAAATGTCTGATATGCAGGATGTATTTTCATTGTTACAAACTGAACATAATTTTAAAGCAGAGTATTCGCTTCAACCAAAGCTGAATATAAAAGTGTCGTTTTACCTCCAATACTGCTGCTTTCTACACAGTAGGTGTTCTCTATTGTATTTGTATGGGGTGTATGTGATGGGGTTGGCGCGATGATGTCATCATGCCAGGTACTCGTATGTGGGCGTATCTGCATGTGGGCGGACCCAGCTGGAGACGGATAGAGGAGCAGTGTCTCAGTTCCTGTGTGTTTTCCGATGGTCTTAGATGGCCCCTGTGAAAGAGTAGATCGACCCCCAAAGGGGTCGCAACCCACAGGTTGAGAACCACTGTTATAAATGAAGAATCATGAATTGCAAAACTGTGCCATGGTTGTTCATTCATTTAGCATGTTAATTTATCACTCCCCATTCTAAAATCTCAAGCAGTTCATATTTTTTTAAAAAAGAAAAAAAAGTAAAGAAAAAACCTAATTCAAAACAGCAGATGGGAGAGGAAGAACTACATACTCAGGCAAGGCTTAGGTAGAAAGGAATGTTATAGTAGGTGGTTGAATGATATAGTTATGGGTGCCCTGTGAACCTCAGAAGGGAGAGCATTCCAAAAGGCAGGGGCCACCACAGAGAGGATCCAGCTGTGGGCAACTCTTAAATGGCACTCAGTCATTTGTGGCACTAGCAGCAGGAGCACCCCTGGTTATTTAGGGTTTTAAAAACCAAAGATAAAACCTGAAATCAGGCCGAGTGGTTAATCAGCAACCAATGAAACTGTTAAAGTTTCCTGGTCAACAGCCTAGCAGCCGCTTTTTGTAATTTCCAGAGAACATACATGGGTAAGGATGTGCACAAATATTCAGAACATTCGAAATTCGGCCAAATTCGGACATTTGAACTTGAACTGAATGTTACAGTGTTCACATGCTAACAGTTGAACGAATACGAATGTTTCTGGACATTCATATGAATAACTCGGACATTCAGTAAGCTGGGGAAACGTATCAGATGCGCATCTATTCGTATCAAATACGTATTTGTTCATAAGAATGTAAGAGAAGCCCTGCTGGATCAGGCCACATCCCATCTAGGCCAGCGTCCTGTCACACACAGCGGCCCACAAACTGCCCATGGGAATCTCAAGCAGAGACAAGGATGAACCTTTTCCTGCTCTCAAATCCCAGCAAATGGCCTTAGAAGTACCCTGCTTTCTGCCCCCCCAGCCTGAAAAATGTACCCAGGCATTCATTCTAGTAGCCACTGATACATCTGTCATTCATAAATTTGTCTAACCCTGCCTTAAAGCCATCTAGACTGGTAGCTGTTATGGCAGCCAATTCCATAAACCGATGACCCTCTGGGTGAAGAAATACTTCCCCTTGTTGGATCCAACTCTCCTACCCATCAGTTTCATAGAGTGCCCCCTAGTTCTAGTGTTGTGCGATAGAGAAAAGAATTTTTCTCTATCCACCTTTTCTATACCATGCATGATTTTATATACTTCAATCAGGTCCCCTCTTAAACGCCGTCTCTCCAGACTGAAGAGGCTTAGACGTTGCAGCTTGGTTTCATAATGGAGGTGTTCCATACCCTTAATCATTCTGGTTGCCCTTTTATGCACCTTTTTCCAGTTCCACAATATCCTATTTGAGATATGGTGACCAGAATTGTACACAATATTACAATATTTGTGTAAGATATGCATCTGCACGTACCAGATATGCAGCTGTTCATATCAGACACGTTTCCATTCGTAACCAATACATATCTGTATCAGATACATATAGAATGTCCGTACAAATACATATGAATAGATTTGTATAGAATAGAATTTTACCGCATTCAAATGTGATATATTTGTACGAATACGGATTTTCAAACAACTGATTCGTTTCAAATCAAATGCCAAAAAGCATTCATGCACATCCCTATATACAGGTAGCTCAATGTAGGTTATGTACAAATGTTGCCTAAAGCATGACATAGGATCAACCAGACACAGTGTGTGTATGTCTGTGTGCCAGATGTGCCTGCATCCAACTCCAGTGACAATAAGAATATAGGTGGAAGCCTGCTAGATCAGGCCACAGCCCATCTGGTCCAGCATCCTGTCTCACACAGTGGCCCACCAATGGCTTCTGGGCATCTCAAGCAGAGACAAGGGCAACCCTTCTCTTGCCTTTGAATCCCTACAAATGGTCTTTGCCTGTCTCTCCAACCTGGAGAAACCTTGGGCATCCATTCTAGTAGCCACCAATCCTCCAAGGATTTCTCTAACAATTTCTTAAAGCTACCCAGGCGGGTTGCTGTCCCTAGTGCTTGGATCAAGCTTTCTGTGCCTGCCAGGGAATTCATCTCCGTGAGTGGCCTTCTGCTCACAGAAGCCACCTGGGACCAAGGATGGCCACCTGGAAGCTAAATCAATTTGTCAGTTGTCCTGCCCTTGTGCTGGCTCATATGGTCTGGCCGAGGGCTCCCACATGGGGCTTTATCAGGATGAAGCCATAATGCACATCGTCTTAAGTTAACATAGTGTGTGAGCACACATTCATGTTCAGCTAGCCTATCTTCAGTATTGTGACCACCCTGGGGACCTTTTGGAGAGGGGCAGGATAACAAATCCTTTATAAATAGATATTAAAAATATGGATGGCTTCCCACTAGGGGTGTGCAGGAATGCAATTTAAGGGGTTTCGATTCAAATCGAATCCAAAGATTTAATTCAATACGAACCTTTAAAATTTGAATTTAATCAAATTTTGATTCGAATTAAGCAAATTCAGATCTCTTCGTTCAAATTTTCAGTTTGAATTTGCACTTACAAATGTCAACAACATTCGTGTGTGCCTGTACACATCCATATGCATCCCATATTTATCCCGTATGCAACCCGTTTTCGTACTGTATGGATCCGTACAAATGGGTGGGGATGCAGGAAAGATGCGTACGTGCAGGTACGAATCTGTACACAAACGAATGTCCGGATAGTTTGAACAAATAGATTTAGAAATTCAAAATTGGTTCAAATGTTTAAATTCAAATTCGAATGTCACAATACGGATGAATTTAATGGAATTTCAAATGTCTTCGAATATTTGTGCACATCCTTACTTCCCAGCTGTTCTTGAGCAGCTAAAACTCTTCCATAGCCTGTTCCAAAGCATAAAAGTTTTCCTCTTCCAAAATCTCTGAGAAAGGCTTCTTCCTCTCCTCCTCCTCCTCTCTCTCTCTTCCCCATTACATTTTGCTGTCGGTTCCTGAGAATGTTCATGTCAGACGGAGCCACCTCTGCACCTCCTGAATGCCAGCTGCTTCTCCTAATCTGACATTCCAAAGACTCTCGCCTTGAAAGCTCCGCTTCTTTGATAGTTCTATTTCCCAGCTATTATTTGGAAATCTTAGATAAATAATATTGGGGGAGGGGTGTGTGGAAACGACTACTTCTCTTCCTCTGCCGCTCTCGCTCTCTCTTTTCCCCATTCTTTCTTTCTTTCTTTTTAGCAACGGTTTGAAGGATGATCAAAAAATAAAGTCACTAATTAGGGTGGCATATGGAGTTGAGGGGAGGACATGGAAGCAAGCTTGGCACACGTCCCCTGACTGTCGACAGGAGAGCAAGGGGAAGGGAGGAGGCGAATGAGGCGGCCTTGGATTGAAGTGCTAAGCGGGAGGATTTTCCACCCTGGTATAAATCCAGCATAGATCAAAGACTTAGAGGAGAGAGGCTGATTTCAAACATCTTGTTTGCTGCACACCCTCTTTTGGACAGTGGACAACACCACTCAGCAGCAGAACGCACGCTCTGGGGAGGGACGTGCTAGGAGCCCTCATCCCTCCCAGGAAATGTACTTGTGTGTGTCTGTGGCTGTGTAGTTTCCTGAAAGTTTGAATAGGCTCCATTCCATCCACCAAAGCTTTATCTGCAAAGACTTACAGGTTTTTGTGTCCATTTGAACGCACAAACATTTGTGCCCAAGCACAGCCCTATGGTACTTGTGTGGTATGCATGGCCAGGGAGGAGCTATAGCTCAGTGGTAGAGCAAACAGCCTGGAAAGCAAGGGGTTGCCGGTTCAATCCCCAGCCTCTCCCCAGAATTAGGCAACAGCAAACCACTTCTGTCTCTCTGCCAAGAAAACTGCATAAGATGTCCGTGAAGTCTGGGAGCTGCTGCAGCTCAGTGGTAGAGCAGGCTGCCTGGAAAGTGGAGAGTTCTTGGTTCAGCCGCCAGCCTCTCCCTGGAAGTGAGCAAAGGCAAGCTCCTGCCAAGGAAGTTAAATAGAGGTGCCCATGAAAGCCAAATAGTAGTGGGCCGTGGCTGGATGGTATGGATGTGCATGGATATTTGAAAATTCAAAAATCCGATTCGAATTCAACGAATATCGACATTCGAATTTGAACGGGATTTTCAAAAATCCGGATTTCCAAATTTGGATTCGAATCCAGATTTTTGAAAATCTGAAATGGATTTTTGAATGAGTTGAATGAATTCAACATTGTATGTCACATCCGAATATCGGATCCATTTACACGCATATAATACGGGATGTTAACGGGATGCAAACAGAACACAAATGCGAAAAAACGGGATGCAAACAGATTCAAAAATCGGACACGAATGTTCCCAATATTCGTATCATTCGATTCAAATCGGATTTCCAAAAACCTGAATTTTCAAATTTCAATTCAAATTGAATATTTGAATATTCGATTCAAATCAAATGCAAATGCAAAAAATGCATTCGTGCACATCCCTACTGTACTGTATGGTACCCAATAATAACAGTGGTGTGTGTCAAATGTGTGTTTGAGCTGACTGAAAGAAAAACTCCAGTTTTGTTGGAATGGCAGTTTGATAAAAGGTTTGAAGGGACAAGTAGGTAGGTAGGTAGGTAGGTAGGTAGGTAGGTAGGTAGGTAGGTAGGTAGGTAGGTAGGTAGGAAGGAAGGAAGGAAGGAAGGAAGGAAGGAAGGAAGGAAGGAAGGAAGGAAGGAAGAAAGAAAGAAAGAAAGAAAGAAAGAAAGAAAGAAAGAAAGAAAGAAAGAAAGAAAGAAAGAAAGAAAGAAAGAAAGAAAGAAAGAACTCCGGAGCAAAGTGTACAATTTGCATGAATAAAATAAAATAAAATGCATGAAAATACAATAAAATAATATTGGATCTGTCTCTGATATTTTTTCATAGAAGGAATGTGCAAAATGCTTGACCCTCAAGCACACACAGACTCAAAATGGCCCAATTCTGAATATCAGATGCTGAAGCAATTGCTTCAAAAAAACCCTGTCCCATATCATTATTATTGCTATCATTATTATATTATGGACAAAACAAAAGAAGCGTGAAACTAATTCAGAGCAGCCCACTACTTTCTAGAAGAGAAGTCACTCATCACAAGAAAACAGTTCTACCTATCAGACCTTTACCTGGTTTGCATACCCTCCACAGGTAACCTTGTCGAAGGTCTGGACACAAGCTTAGGTCAGATAAGGGGATCTTGACCATAGAAACGCCTCTCCCTGATTTTGACTCTGGCGATGCAAGTGAACTAGCATATAGCCCTTTCTGCACTTACTCGTTAATCTGGAAGAAGGAGCTGCTAAGAACACCTCATCTGCACTGGAGTAGAATAAATCCAGATCAGATAAATGTGGACTACATCCCTGCTAGCCCTCTTTGGCACACATTTACTGTTCTAAAGCCCATGCAGGGCAGATGCTTCTGCCTGTGGCTGATCCAGATCTAGCTAATACAGATCTTGCTAATGCAGATTAACTGAGGTACATGCAGGTATGTGAAGGACCTATGACTTTCAAGTAATCCCAATGTGCCTTCAGGAGCAGAAAAGAAAAACAGACCTTCTTGCCTTTATTGGACTGTAGCACACATTCCAAAAAGGGTTCCCAAAGGGTACAGAACCAGTTGAGCAATGCGCACCCTTTTATCACCCTCCCAGTTTGGTCTTGCGGTTAGAGTACCGGGTTCATATCTCGTACCCAGCAAGGTTGATTCTGCAGTCCTCCAGGAAGCCAGTTGGGTGACCTTGGGCTAGCCACAGCTCTCACAGCCCCGCCTACCTCACAGAGTGTCCTGTTGTGGGGAGAAGAACAGAAAGCTTTCTCAGCTGCTTTGAATCCCCTTAAGAAAAGTGGGGTATACAAGCCAACGCTTCTCCTTTCTTTGCTTTCTTTTCTGTTGTTTTGAAGGCCATTTCACAGCAGGCTCTGAAATTCACACACGTTTCAGGGCTGTGCAGGGGCAACCTGGATCTGTTCCGCTGAAGGGGTCCAGTCTGCCACAAGGGCAGAAACAGCCTATGTTCCTCTGCTATACCTTTCTCAGAATCCAGGGAAATGGGGGTGGCTGGGAGGGTGAATGAGCTTCTTTTCTCTTTATCTCTTCCTGCTTCAGCCTCCCATTCCTAAATGCCTCCATATCGCCTTTGCACTCCCCAATCTAGAGTCAACAGAGAGATAAAATATAAGACGAACTGTTTAAAGTTCTTAATATATTTTTTTTGCACAGAAAAGAGGCTCTTCTTCCTCCCCATTTTTATTCTTATCTATTCATAGAACAAGTCTCGCATGTAAAGTATGAAAAGGAGGAAGAAATGAAGCCAGTGTTGCTTTGCTTTTGAGACCACGTCTCTCTTCTGCGATTCAGTGCCTCACGTTTCCGAGAAGAGATTCTTGAAAGCGAGTCCTTTTCTTCTTTAGTATTTTGTCGCCAGGCAAGCGATCCATAAAGCTTCCTCACCTTAGAACTTCTTTTGAACTCCAAAAGATTTCAATGGATGTTCGACATTAGGAAGAATCTCCCAACCATCAGAATAATTGAGCAATTGAAGGAATTTATTGTGGGAGGGGGAGGCACTTCCCATTATTCTGAAGTTATTAAATATAGGCAAAATCTCTGTCGGTGGCCATTTATGAGAGAATGAGCATGGCTTCAGAAACCACACTCCCAAAGACTGTGTCTTGAATTATGATTAGCTTCATGGTGGATAGCTGCCGAAGGCCCACAAAGGGCCAAAACTCACTTCCCTTGCCCTCGCTTCTTCGGCGCGTCTGATGTGGTTCTTAGTCATAAGGGACGAAGGAAAACATTAAAAGTGGACCTTAAAGGCCATCTGCAGGGATCAAAAGTAGCAAGTCCCCAAATTACTCCCCAAAGGCCTGGGAAAGGAGATATAATTATGCACTATATCCGATTGAATCAGGCGTAGGTATTTGATCAATCTCATTGATGTGACCATTCCACAGTTGGGGGGTGGATACGAAGAAGAAGAAGAGGAAGAAGATGATTTGGCTTTTATACCCCAGTATCTCACCCTTTTAAGGGGACTCAGAGCAGCTGTCAAACCTTCTGTTCTCCATATAGCAGACACCCTGAGGTCAGTGGGGCTGTGAGAGTTCAGAAAGAGAGCCCAAGGTCACCCCTCCGTGTAGGTGTGTGGAATCGAACCAGAGGACTACAAGTTAAGAGTCAGGCACTCTAGCCACAGGGCCAAACTAGCTCACATGTCATTAGCCCTGGGAGAAAAATTACTTAACCACAGGAAAAGTATGTCTGTTTGCAATTTTCACAGAAATATAACTCGTCTATGGAAGCGAAGCATATTCCTCAGGTGGAAAAATAACAGGGGAGTGAAGCCAGGGCTGGGTTTAGGGTAGGAGGATGGCTTTCCACCTGCCTGTAGGCCATCTGCTGAGCTGCCCCAAACATCCCACCAGCCTGCCTGGCTCAGCCATGCTTCTTCCAATTTGCCCGCGACCATATGAGAAGCATCGGCTCAAGAGAAGGAAAAGTGGCCAATGGTGGTGTTCTGCATACAAATGGCACGTTTCCTGGGTCCTCCCTTGGGTTACACAGCCTATAATGTCTACCTCTGTGTTCCTTTGGCTCCCCAAAGGGATTTTGCAACTCTCTTCTCCACCTCATGGTCCTGATTCATGGACCGCTGCTGAGATGCATTTGGATTTATTCCGGAGTAGATGTATTTAACATTACGAGCAGATGGAACTAGACTTTGGAACAGCCTCCTTCTTGAGGTTCGCCAGGCACCTACACTATATAGTTTTCGTATCTTTTCAACCAGGCTTTCGCCATTTAAATAGCTTCCTCAGGGTGCTGTCCTGTTAGGGAGGGAGGATGGGGGTGATATTTTTAATTTTCTTTTCTTATTTAATATGTTTTATTCTTATTGTAAACCGCCCTGGGACCATCTGGTGAAGGGCGAGATATACATTTATTTAAAAAAATACCTAATAAATTAATTAATTGCCTCCAAGGCTGCATTCTGGAATACTTACCCAGGAACAATTCCTATTGAAAGCCATGAGTGGACCAGCATGGCATTTTAAAAGCTACAGAATGTGGTTCCTTAAGACCACCTTTGGAATATCTGTCTGGAGAATTTTTTGAAGGAAGAATCGTGAAAAAAACTGCAGAGAACTGCTTGCTTGGCTTTGTGCTGAACTTTCTTTTTTAAAGAAACTTTTCTTTAAAAAAAATCTCAAAACTTGGACTAAGTACGATTTTAAGGTTTGTAGAGCTTTTCGCCAGCTGAGTTCTTCCTTTGAGATATGCGCCCCTCCTCGTTGGACGTTCATTATCAACTCTCATGTTCATCTTTTATCTACAAGTCCTCTTCAGTGTTCAGCATAAACTACATGGACACCTCGCAGATTGACATTTCTTCATTCATGCTCTACCTTAAACAGCATGCAAAGACATCAAAGAACTGGAACTGGCTTTGATGTTACAAAATGGGGGGAAAAAACCCTCATGATTTGCCAAGACGAGGGGAACTTCTTGGTTTCTCTCTCTCCCTCTGCCTCCTTCTCCCTCCCTCTTTCCTTCTCTCTCTCTGTTCCCCCTTAAAGGGAGGGAGGCAAGGGGAGGGAAATCTCTACCCTGCAGACCTGTGAAAAATCTTTTCCTATTTGCCCAGCTTAGACAAACATTGCTTGCCAGCTGACGAGCAGAGCAAACCGTGTAGCAGGGCTTGTCTTAGATGAAAACCACATGCTCTTACCTCTCTCTCACTGAAGCCGGGCAGCTCAACAACTCATGCACCTCCAGATGTTCGTGAACTGCAAATCCAAATGCTCCATGCCCAGTATTCAGTGCCAGCCAGGACAGATCAACCTGAAGGCCCCCAGATGTTCCCAAACGGCAAGCCCCAGCATTCCACGACAGCCAGGGTGGCTCAGCTGGCAGCCCTCCAGAGGTTTTTAAACTACATCTCCCAGCATTCAATTTTTATTTCACAAATAAATAATGTGCAACTAAAGTGACCCTGAGCCTAAGGGAGTCCTGCGTTGTAAATAGAAGCCTGTTAGGGGAAGGGAAAACAAAACCTTTCGTGGTATAAATATAAGCCCCAGGGCCCAACTCTGCACAATGTTCCTGAAGTGTCTTGAACCAAGAAAATGATTTGGAAAACTCTATAGGTATTGTGGCCTCCATGGATGAGGAACTAGCTACGACCCTCTACAATAGAGGGATAATTGAAAGGAGGCAGTACCTGGAAAAATTGCCTATACTTGGTCTAAAGACATGTTCTCCTTGTAGTCACCTAGTGGCTCAACAGGCTGGTACACTATGTAATAACATCTATGTGTGCACCAGGCCATGAGTTTGAATCCCAAGAAGGGAAAGTAGAACTCCAATTACAGGCCACGGGCACCTGATGAGCAAACAACTACTGTGAGACCAGTGGTGGTCTTGTAATATATGGTCTTATATGCCAGCTGAGCATATGCACACAAAGTTAAGAATAGCTCTTTAAAAGGTCACTAAACAAACAGACAAACAAATAACCAACCGACTTTGTAAGCAAACTACTCATGAAATCATAGGGACTGTAGTCACACCTTTAGTCTAATCCTTCTTCGATCCGTTTTCAGGAGCTACCCCTGACACCTTCTTAGTCCTTCAGTCATTCTGATTTTTACAGGTCTTTCTTATAGAGTATTAATCCATCTTCATATTTGGGATGTGATTGGGGAAGAGGCTGAACTGTACGTACCATAGTGGGTGGGAACTGCATGGATTTGCCTTCCCTTTCGGCCAGTGTGTGATGACAACTGTTGAGCGACAGAACTTTTATCCTGTCGGATTGCAGAGGGTGTTGTGACAGTGGAGGGGGCTGGAGATCTTAAAAAGTCCTGTAAAGGAGTCTCGGGATGGGAACAGAAAGGTGTGAGCAAAACAACCCAAACTGAGGATGAACTGAGGAAGGATGATCAGGTATTGGGTGTGGTCAGAGTTAGTGCATTTTGAGTCCGGCTTCTTAATAAGACGGTCTATTCCAGCAAGGGGTAACCTTGGCCAGGGTTTCTTTTCAGGAAAGGAAAGGAAAGGAAAGGAAAGGAAAAAGCAGCTTCCACTAATTTCCTACGCTCATCCAATAGGCACAGTTTTGTTGTGAGTGATGTAAAAAAGATTACTAGGGCCATGTTCCCACTGGACTAGCTTAATCCCTATTGAGTTCCATGCAGAATCAAGTGCGCATCCTGGCTGTTCCCATTTGCTTGACAATAACACAGCCTTACTTCGAATTCTGCAGTTCCCACTCAAATCGCACAAGTCCCCAGCATGGGGAAACAGGATCGTTTCCTCTCCTCCACTTGTCCATTGAACTTCCCACTTCTCTCCCTGATTGGCATCTCCTAAATGACATGTGTCCACCCTCTGATCACACCCCCATGCTGCCAGCAGTTCCAGTGGCTTGTGGAGTGCTCCCAACATCATCGCTGCTGCACCCCTCCACCTTCTACCTCTTCTCTGTGTGTTGAATGTGCCATACCACCAGGTGCAAGATCTTTATATCTGTCATGTTTTGCGCATGAGTGCTGCATCGTGGGATTGGAGCACTTGGTAAAGGGATAGAAGAGTGGCTACAAATTAAAACAGCCAGCATGTATTCCACATAGCTGCCTAACCAGCTATGTGAGGCTACATCTTACCAGCAGCTTTTAAAATACATTCACAATTGACTGATTGTAGAATTGGACTGGGCATAAATTCTTCCTAATCCTTTTCTGTATTAAATCTATGGCCTTTCTGCACTTAGCCTTCTTCTGGATTGTATCCCAGAATATGGGCCCGCTGTCCCCATGATCATGCAGGCTATGGCAGGCACCGAGCCTGCACTGGCATGTGGACAATAGACCCCTATCCCAAGATCTATTCCAGAATAAGGCCAAGTGCAGAAAGGGCCCCAATTCTGCATCCTCTCAAAAGTAGTAGGCTGGTTTTTTGGCCAAGACCTCCACCTAGTGTTCTTAGTTGGGAAAGTGTCTAATGAGAGAACTAGCTGGCTGGGCCAACACCCTGGGGTCACAAATCGATCTGGTTGTTCATCACCAAGGAATATAAGCCCTCCTGGTTCCCTGCCAAAATATCTCAGTACGGTCCAGCTATGGATTACTAGGATGTCCTTGAAAGGACTATAAGATATTGCTAGAAACAAGACAGAATGGTGAGCATTTCATCATAGGCTGTGGTCAGACCTTCACTTGAAACCTTCTTCAGTCCATCTTCTGATCACAATGCTGATCACATCTTTTCATTTCTATCCATTTTATTTGTGGTAGGGATGCGCACAAATATTCAGAATTCATATGAATTAATACGAATTCTGACATTCACAGACAAACCTACATTCATAGGCCCTATTTGTCCACCAATCGGATTATCCAGTATTCATTGATATTTCAGTGAAGGCTGGAAGCCCCCAGAGCCCTCCGTCCCCATTCCTGCAGCCTCCCCTCGCCCCACTGCACGCTATCCTCCTTAGCACTTCTGGGCCTGCGCATGCAGCTCCCACCATATTCCACAATCCCCAGATGGTGAGCTGCATGCGCAAACCTCGAAGTACTTTTTTGACCTCCAAAGAGCACCAAAATGGGCCCAGAGATGCCACCGTGGCCTCCTGTTCCATTCCAGTGCTCTTCCAGTGGTGTCCCCGGGCCTATTTTGGTGCTCTTCATAGTCCGAAACAGGCCTTCTGGGTCTTTTTCATGCGCAGGTCTCCATCCTGGAAATCCCCAGCAAGGCAATTTCATATGCACCTCACAAAAGTTTCGGGTAATTCGGGCTATTAAGAAAAACCCAATGTTTCTCTTAATAAGATTACAACATAGGTTGTAATTAGCATTGCATTGGGAAGGCCATGGAAAAGTCTGAGAAGAGGATCATGGGGTTTACCTCCAGTCTGGAGATAGGCTTTATATACATGTCTATACACATTTGGCATCCATTTATTTATTTATTTATTTAATAAATTTATATCCCAGCCTTCATCAAATGGTCCCAGGGTGGGTTACAATAATAAAAAAACATATCAAAAGGGGAAAAAAGAAGAAAATCCCCATAATTACAAATATCACCCCCCCTCCCTCCTTAAGAGGACAGCATCCTGAGGAAGCTACTTAGATGGGAAAAGCCTGGTTGAAAAGATATGTTTTCACCAGGTGCCCAAAAGTATACAATGTAGGCGCCTGACAAACCTCAAGAGGGAGGCTGTTCCAAAGTCTAGGGGCTACCACAGAGAAGGCCTTCTTGTATGTCCCTATGCAAGAGATTCCTTGATACCAAAGAAGGTTGAAATTGACTTAGCTTTAACAAGCTATCAAAACCCAGAACATTTGGATGCTTTGCTGGATATCACCTGCAAAAACTCATTCAAATACAGTTACACAAGCTAAATCTCTCTGGCCCGAGAGAACAAGGCATGCCAAGGCATTTTCATGCGAGTGCATCCATAAAAACCAATTCCAAAGTCATCCCAGGAATGCTTAAAAAAAGAAGAATGAAAAAGGCCATAATGCTGGAAACAGCTGGAGATGAAAAGTTCAGATAAACATCTGTCAGGGACAATTTCTGCCCAGGGAATGCTAAGCAACTCCATTGGCGAGGTTAGGAAACAGTTTGGTGTTTAAGACCTTTGATAACAGCTTCCAGCTCAATGATTCTATCAACAGGAGTGGGAAACAGCAGAAAAAGATGAAGAGAGAAATAATATTTTAGCTCCACTGGCACCTTCAGCTATGGCTTGGGCAAACTGTCCACACTGCCCCAGTGTCCCTTCTCCCCTTCCCAACACATTCTGCTCTCAGACTGTGGGTGTGTCTAGACTTACAGTTACTGCACATTTCTATGCGTAGCCAGGGCGTGGGCGTCCCACCTGATGCCCGATGCTGCGTAGCGGTGGCACGTTATGCTGCCACTGCTTCAAATTTACCTACCGCAGAACGATGAGCACTCGCTCCGCAGTTTCGGGTAAATTTGAACATTCCCGCCAGTCTGGACAGGACGGCAAGAACAGCGAACGAGAGCTGAGCCTGCAGCTCCGCTCTCATTGGCTGCCCCATCCCATGTGACGGAAGTATCACAGCCTTCTCTGAAAAAGCTGCGGGGAGGCTGCCTGAATACAGGCGGCGCATCGTGCGTATTTTGTTATAACTGCAGATTTAATCTGCTAACCGATACTACATGTAACCCCCCTTTCTCATCATCAAACTGCACACAATCTGCTCAGTCATTTGTTTATTAACTTCAGTGATGTGCCTAATACTGTCATGAGCCAATGTAGACATTTCTGATCTGGCGCACGCCTCCACATGATCCACATCAGTTGGTCTGGTTAATCCAAGTTCACTGATCCAGATCAAACAGAGTAAGGGGCTCCTTATTCCAAGAAGAAGAGTTGGCTTTTCTACCCTGCTTTTCTCACCCACTTCAGGGGACTCAGACCTGCTGACAAATTTTCTTCTCCCTGCAACAGACACCCTGTGAGGCAGGTGGGGCTGTGAGAGTTCAGAAGAGAGCTGTGACTGGCCCAAGGTCATCCAGCTGGCTTCAAGGAGAAGTGAGGAATCAAACCCAGTATTCCCAGGTAAGAGTACGGCTCCCTAACCACTAGACCAAACTGGCACACGAGTCAAAGGTAACTGCAAAAAGGCCCACTGTCTGCACTAGCAGGCAGATGGGAGGCCCCTGTTCCAGGATATATAATCCGTGATAAGGGCCACGGAGATCCTCTTTTCCCCACCATCCCCGAAAGCCTGTGAGGTTTTGTTTTTGAATGCAGCATTCCTTGTAAGGTAAGTTCTTGAGTGTCAGCCCTTTTCCCATCCCCTGAAAGATCACAATTCTTTTAACAAGACTGGGGCTTCTGACAGGCATTTCAAGTGTCACTGCGAATGTCATGTCTTTCTCTTCCTATATATGCATATGGGTTTTTTATTTTTATTCTAAAGGATGACAGCAGCTAGGAAGGCTGTTATTCGAATATCTTTCTGTTGCAGATGGCTTTGACAGGCCTGGCAGCTTCTCTGCGCTTTCGCTTTTTTCCCTTTTTAATACTGCCTTTCTATTGCAGGGAAGTGTGCGCAGATGACTCAGGGTTTGAGTCTCTGGGTTCCTCTCGCAGTTCACTTTCCCCCTCTCGCTGCTGTTCCCCTTCGCCTTCAACTCCTCGATAGGCTTTCTGCTACCGGAATTCTTTGTTGCGTTCAGGCACACCAGACAACTATGGTGCCATTAACACTTGTGCTTGCTTGGCATGGAAATTAGAAGAAGGAAGAGGAGGAAGAAGGAGAAAGAGAAGGAGAAGATTTGGATTTTATGTGCTGTTTTTCTCACCCATTTAAGGGGACTCATGGCGGCTGACAAACCTTCTGTTCTTCTCCCCACAAGAGACGCCCTGTGAGGTAGGTGGGGCTGTGGGAGCTCAGAAATAGAGCTGGGTCACCCAAGGTCACCCAGCTGGCTTCATGGAGGAGTGCAGAATCAAAGTGGTAGACTACCAGAGAAGAATCTTGCATTCTAACCACAAGACCAAAGTCCCTATAAGGCCTTCATCCGTTCACTTCCATCTTCCCTTTCATTAGAGCAGTGGTTCCCAACCAGTGGGTCACGACCCCTTTGGGGGTCGATCTACTCTTTCACGGGGGTCGTTACGAAGTAGCAACAAAAATAATTTTATGGTTGGGGGTTAGGGTTACGTTGAGGGTCACCACAACATGAGGAACTGTATTAAAGGGTCGCGGCATTAGGAAGGCTGAGAACCACTGCACTAGAGACAGAAGTGCAGATGTGTGAAGGCAGGCTGGGACCTCAGCTGGATATCAGCTATTTGCATAGCAAAGAAACCAGAACCAGGGGACCAGAAACCAGGGCTAGGAAGAGATCCTTTTTGGTTGTGGCCCCTATGCTTCCGAACTCACTCACAACCAACATTAAAACTCCCAGAAGTGGCAACAAAAGTGTTCCATTTCTAGGCATCTGGCTGCATTCTATTGTTTTCTGTGCCACATAGGCCGCCTCCAAAGATCACTTAACTGATTGCACAATTTATCAATTTAGCAGTATAAACCACATCCAGAATCATCACACATTGTCTAGATCCTTCATTGATAGTCCATGTTTAGCATTTGCTGCAGTGGCAGAGTGATGTTACAGCTGTGAGATTTTCCTTCCGGGTGACCTAACTCTCCTCATGGTGCCATACAGGTCCCCAACAGTATCACATGAAGTATTCCCAGGTAGCAACAGCTCACAATGAATTCTCACTGTCCTTCTCAGACAGTAATCCAGATGGGGCTGCAGTCACAGGATAATAGAACCTTGTGCTATGATAGTTAATTTCACTGGAAAAACAATAACCCTGTAAATTGGGTTTATATTCTGGGACTGTATTGGGAGTGCCATGATCATGTCTAGCAAATCAGGTACAATAATGAAAAAGTATGATCTTCTCACCTTGTATGGATGCAACCTTATTCACTTTGTTTTAGCTACCTCTGAGCATGGCCCTGCTAGGAAGAAACCAGGTGGTGGTGGTTATATTTTAAACATATATTAGCTTATTGTATACATAAGAACATAAGAGGAGTCCTGCTGGATCAGGCCACAGTCCATCTAGTGTGCATGAATATTCAAAGGTGTTCAAAATTCGATTGAATCTGGCCAAATTTTGACATTCAAATTTGAATCAGTGTCCATAAATTTGAATTTAAGGATCTGTGTACTTGCAGATTCGCATCTTTCCCACATCTGTACGCATTTGTACGCATTTGTACAGATCTGCATGGGACAAAAATGGTTTGCATATGGTTTGCATATGGACGTATACGGATGCCGGAAACATCTATGAATGTTGTCAACATTAGTAAGTGCAAATTCAAACTAAAAATTCGAACAAATAGATTCAAATTTGCTCAATTTGAATCAAATTTGGTTTAATTCAAATTTTAAAGCTTCAAATTGAATTTTCAGGTACTCGATTCGAGTATAATTGAATCCCAAAAATTGCATTGGTGTACACACCTAGTCTCACATGGAGGGCCACCAATGGCTTACGTGGGCTTTAAGCAGAAGACAAAGGCAAGATTTTCACATGCTCTCAATACCCTGAAAATAACCTTTTATCTTTCAATTGTTGTGAGCTGTCCTGGGACCTCTAGATCAAGGATGAGATATAAATGAGTCAACCAACCAGCCATCCAATCATCAGATTTTAGTGGACTCTGCTCTCCAGTTCTGATTTTAAAAAATGTATTTCTCCTCACTTTCTCTCCTTCTTTCTTCTTCCTTTCTTTTAAAAATGTCTCTGGCTTCCAGTATGTAATTTGTGAACGAGACACTGCCAGGGCTTAGCTGCTTGGAAGAAAGATTCTGCTGGAAGACTCTATTTTGGCTCCCTGCAAGAACTGGCTTGTAGCCTCGCCTAATGCAAATGTTTGGCAATGACTTCAAAATGGCACCAGACGTCTATGGGTGTATACAAATTTATTCAGTCCCAAAGGATGCCTCTTGGAGGAAAATGTTTTTCAGTTGAAGAATGCAAGCCAAACTTTTTCAGTACAGAAGTAACTAGTCCATGGGGCCTACAGCCAATGAATCTTTTCTGGAATGAAGCACTAAACAAATGGATTTTTTTTTAAAAAAAGAATCACCATATAAGCCTACTTTTCTTCAAGAACACAAGAACTGCTGGATCAGATTTAGGATCCATCTGTGTAGCATCCTGTTTATATTAGGAAGCAGCTGAATGCATCTGCCAAGCTCACATGGGGAGATGAAGGTGGCTTCTCTCTCTTGTGGTCCATCCTCTTTAGCATCAGGTAATTCAGAGGTCATCTTCCGTCAAACTGAGTGGTGCTCTAGTGCTACCATGCCTAGGGGGAGTTTATCTACCACGGATTGGGGCGATTTGTTCCGCTTGTAGCGTGGTTTGGGGGCTTTGCATGGGGTCTCTCCGAGTCGAATCCAGAGTATAGAGCTCATGGAGACGCCCCCTAAGAGCAGCATTACCCAAAGGATGGTTTGCAGCCCCTTTGTAGTGATGATAAACCATCGCCCCAGAGCTTTGTGGGAAATGTTGTGAGTGACTTTGTCACCTCCAGCAGTCCCAAGTAAGACCGAAATGAGGTTCAGTCAAATGGAAGTGTCCAAACTCAGAGCACACGCAGCTTCCATCAGCCACTGGAGATTATTGGCGCCCGACCCCAAGCCGGAGGCTAGCAAGTGATGCTCATTTTTAACCTTGTCTCTCCATCAGCCTATAATGACTGCATCCCGAACGGCAATTGCAGGTTGTACTCGTCCATGCCTGCTGCTTCTCTTCACGCTTGATGGCCAATCACCTCCCAGAAGAATCAGAGACCCACTTGGCTGTGCACCTCAGCCGTTTGACAACTGGCATGCTAGGATTTTCTATTAAGATTTGTGCTCAGTTGGATCTTCATTTCCTTTACTTTCCATGAAATGAATTTAATGATCGTGCTATTCTTGTCAATGGAAGTCAGAGTTGTGCAGATATTTTGTCATAGTGCCAGTAAGATTCATACCTCTTAGGGATGATGGACATACCTACTTGTGTCTTTCCTTATACTTTTTATATTTAAGGATTTCCTTCCTTCCTCTCTTCCTCCCTCCCTCATCCCTCCCTCCCTCCCTCCTCACTCACTCACTCACTCACTCACTCACTCACTCACTCACTCACTCACTCACTCACTCACTCACTCACTCACTCCTTTCTCCTCCCTCCCAGATCCAGCTCTCGCTTCCCTGTGATCTGGATCAACCTATCCAGACCTACTGTGCCCCAGTGCAGAAAGGGCCAAGCAATGGCCCACTAATTGCTTCTCAGCATCTCAAGCAGAAGACCAAAGCAAAATCTGCCTAGCATTTAATGGTTAAATGTGGTCAGAAACAAAAATTACAATGTACTAGTCTTCAAGGTTATTGCTGTTTGCACCAATGCCATTTCCCATTGTTAGGAGTGGGCAAAAAATCATAACATGTAGATTTCTTGTTTGGTGTTTTGATACAAATATCCAGCTGGCAAAAAAGCCAATGATGCTATCCTGAAATGGGGCTACGTGTTCTGATTGGCTACAAGCATAGACCAAGGTTACGAACTGCTCCATAAGCTCTATAGATTTGTAAATACTCTCTCTCTTTTTGCTTATGTTATTCATGCTGCAACTGTATCTAGTGAGTGAAGCTAAGCCTTCCTCTTGCGGAATGAAAACTTTGTTTCTGGTTTCTTTGCTGAAAACTGGCTGCCAGAGGTTTGACGGGAATCGACTAAACATGCTGTCTCTGGTCCGGATCTGCTATCTACGAACCTTGATGAAGTCTTCTCTTGCTTGCTATTCCCTGAAAATGGCCCTTAGAGGTGTCTTTTGCCTGTCTCGCCAACTGAAGGCAGAATCCAGCTACATGCCGCATCCCCATTACAACCTTATTTTGGTTTCAAACAGTTTTCAATCCTCACAGACCCCATGTCAGTTTGGCTTAACATGCTTTCCACGTGTTAAATCGCCCCAAAGCATTGTAAATGTTAATCCTCATTTCAACAGGTCTCACTCCGGTTCGTGCGCTTGAAACTTTTTACATTTTTTTTAATGTGGGAACCGTTCCATTGGGGGAGGGAACCGTTTTCCTCCCCCAATAGCTTGCTTCCAAAGCAAGCTGTAAAATCCACCCCCTAAAGCAGCAGCCACTACACTGTAGCAATCCAAGCACTTCACACCTGATAACGATCTTGCCATTTTGAAAGTTCTGACCTTTAAAAAAGGGAAAAGAAAGGAAAGCAGATGCAGGTTCTGGGAGATGTGTGAATGTTTTAAAGGCTGTTGATGGTTACGGGTGAAGGGGGCTTGAGTTGCCGCTGCTGCTGCGTGCCCTGAGCAATGAGGACTGGAGGGGAAAGAATTGCTGGCTGTCCGCTGCCGTTTTTCCTCCATCCAGGCAAGCGGCAGCCACTGAGCCACCCAGCTAGGCTCCGTGAAGGGGTCCCTTATGGGTGGCACGTTCACGCCAGGAGGAAGAGGACAGGGCAGCCCCGAAAAGCGGTTTTAAAAAAGTAGCCACTGGAGTCCCCCTTGAGTCACATACATCCTCAGAATCCGGATTGAACGTGATTCTGGCTGAAAGTAATGGGATCAGGCAAATCCGCGTTTGCATCCGGTTCTGTTATTTCGGTTTAGGGAAACTGGATTAAAGCTTGTAATGGGGATGCGGCCGCAGTGTTAACATGATCCCCTCCCCTAAGAGCACTGGGTGGACAAAAAAAAAACCAAAACCCTCAGTGGTTAGCTTTTGTTTTGTGATGGTTTTGTTCATTCTAATAAGGATTCTCCTGTTGGGTTTTCCAACCAAACAGTCAGCTAGCTATGGCCCTTTGCCTCAAAAATATAAAAATCAATAAGGTCCCCCTTCGCCAACTCCGAAACCTGCCCTGTGGTGACTCAGCGTCCGTGGCCCAGGCTGGGGTGACCTACTTAAAAGTCTCCCTGATTTCCCTGAGCTTCTGCAGGGTTGTGTCCCAGATGTCTGACACACACACACACACACACACACACACATTCCCCAGCAACACTGCAAGAGGGATGGCCCGTGGCCGGCCCCTCTTATGTCCTCGTGATCCGGCTCTGAAAAATTGAAAGCAGAATCGCCTTGCAAAAGCCAGAACTCCCTGGAAATGGGACCACAACTGGGAAGCAGATGTACTGCTCCACTCATTACGGTCGGGCGGAGGGGAGGTGAAGGAGGCCGGGCAGTGGGCCGGGGGAGGGGGAGGGGAGGGAAGGGGGAGAAGGGAGCCTTTGTGAGCCAGGCACTTTGATCTCTGCAACCTAAGTCTGGCCAGCTTTACAAACACAGAACGAAAACCAATTAGTGCTTCATCCAGCAGTGTTTATAACTTCTGACAGAAGCCTGGATGATTTTATAATGCATCCAATTCAAGGGGGACACTGTCCAGGTTTCACAGAGAATTCCTTCCTCCCCCCCCCTCCCCCCCATTCCCCTCTCTGTAAGCTGCACATTCCAAGTTGCTTTTATGACAAGGAGCACTTGAAAGCTCTTCACACGGAGGAATCTTAGAGGGGAGTTTGAATACAAATAAGGCTCAGTTTAGGGATCTCAGATGGGAGAAAGGGAGATAAGATCCAGATTCATCCACCTCCGTATGGGTAGAAGGACTCTCGAGTCGAGCGCAGCTTCTGGCATTGTCCTCTGCCAGGGGGATGCCAGGGCCCAAACCAAATCTTCTCCACGCAATGCGAAAGCTTCACCACTGACGTACATCTCCTCCCAATTTCTACGTAGCCCCAGTTAGCGGTTCTGAACCAGGGGAAAATGTTTGCCATAAAGCACAAATGTTCAAAACTTTGCATTCCAAGAGCGACCTCTGCATGTGAAGTGGAAGCTTTTGCACCTTCGTTTGACACTTTGGAGCAGATTCCGTGCAAATTCAGATGTGTGACTGGTGGCAGCAGGGGTTCCGTGCAAATTCGAAGCCTAGCACATTCGAAGCGGGCGCAAAGTTCTGTTCCATTCTCTTTTACGCAAAGCAAATGGGGAAAATATTGTGCACATCCCTATTCTGAACTTCCCCCACCAGCCCCAAGTGACATGAACATCCTAACTGGAGCAGATAGCCTTAAAAGTCTGCAGCAGAAGAATCTGCTGCCCTTCCTATAAGTTCCTCCCTTGGTGTCTGTTGAAGAACTGGAAGCCAAAAGAGACATCTTTGAGCTGAAGCTGTAAGTAGACCAGGGGTGTGTTCCCATAGCCATTTTAATCCAAATTTGATTCAAATTCATGAAGGAGTGTCCCCATGGCCACTGTAATTAATCTGAATTGAATCCGAATTCGACACCCAGCATCCCCATGCAATTCCCTATTCACAGATTTTATGAGGACTATCCTACCTAAATCTGGAGGAAAAAAGTCCTGATGAAAAGAGGACTGAGTCCCTTTTTTGGAGCCAAGTCCGCTTCCCTCCCTACACACACACATGGGGATGATACCAGACTATTTGAGGTGAAGGTCTAGCATTCTGGCCAATGGCAGCCAGCTGTGGGTGACTTTTTACAGATGTAAAGCTCTCCCCCTCCCTTGCCATGCTTGCAATGAAAGCTCCGTATGGCAGGAAAAAGGCAGAAAGGGGGGAGAATTCTTATTTAAAATGGCTTCAAATATGTATCTCTTGCGTGTATCTTTTGAAACATGTATCTTTTTTGCAAAGGACAGAAGCTTAGAAATGCTTGAATTGGGGATCGTAATTAGGATCATGTTTGCTTCTTTTCTTGCAGGCAGGGTTTGTGTGTGTGTGTGGGGGGGTACTTTGCCTCATATATCTGCATGAGTGCACTTTTTGCCAAAAGGGATGAGAAAGAAAGTGGGGCGTGCAGCTAGAATTTATTTTTAAAACTTCCATTTTTGGTTCTTTTCTTGCAGGCAGGATTTGCATGGGGGGAGGGGGGTTTGAAAGCCTTGCTCTTAATGTTTAAAAATAGTGCCAAAACCAGGACTAAAAAGCTGCATGGGGAGGGCTATATTCAGATTGACAGGCACTCGATCTGGATTAAAAGCAGTCCCGAAAAATAGTCCAAAGGGACTATTTCAGGACTAAATTTCCTGCAGCCTAGGAGTCTATATGGCTAGGCTGGTCTTCTTGATCTTGACCACAGCACTGTTGGGAAGAGGAGGATCTCATTTCCATTCACAGATGAAAGTTAAATCTGAGACTAAGGCTGTAGTCACACCTAAGTTTTAATCCAGCTTCAGTCCACCTTGAGAGAGAGAGTTCAGCAGTGACCAGTAATTTTCTTTCCACATTACCTATCCCAAAGGTGAGTTTTCTGAGTTATTTAATCTCAAAAGAAAACAGCTTCTCACTTTGCTGATATATTCTCTCACTCATCCTTAAGTGGTGGATGGATTCACCCTGAAGTGCAACCACAGCCTAAATAACTCACAGCAAGTTCATGTTTATGGATAGATAATGCATAAAGCGCAGACAAGGACTCTATATTGGTGTGACTATCAGAGTTACCAGTCACTCTCATATCAATCTCCTAGTTCTTGGGGAGTGGAATTCTAGAAAGTATGCCCCAGCTATTTCCTTTCTGTGTAGGAAAACAGCAGTGATCTCAATTAAATGAGTGCATACATCCTGAACCACTCATGCATGGGGACCTAGGCCACATCCCCATGCATGTTTGGTACAGTACCGAATGTGGGATCGGCAAGGGGCATCCCCATGCGTTTTGGATTTGGTCCAGGGAAAGGAGACCAAATCCCTCCAAACCATGCCAGACCAGGACCAAATTTGACACCCCCCAGAACAATCTCGGCACGGTTTGGGGTCCCGGCACACATTGGTTAGTGAGCCGAGACCACGCATGGGGATGATCGCGGGCTATCCAGGGAGGAGATTGGTGCTCAGGTCATTAGGAGGTGGGGTGTTCTTGCCATTCCTGCCCTGTGCTGTGGAGATCATAGCCACAGACATTTTAAAACCCCAATCGCCAAGGCAGGCAGGATACTGGCTTAATTTTTGTGCATTTTCCACAGAAATATTTCCACCCCCATTTCCTGATTGCCAAGGCAGGCAGGATAATGGCTTGATTTTTGTTCCAATTCCAAAAATTTTCAAACCCCGTTTCCCGATCACCAAAGCAATCATGAAATAAAGGCTTGATTTTTCTCCCTTTTGAACTTGGTTAGTGTTCTTGCAGTTCCCAGTGGAGCAGAGGTACGCACAACTGTTCAAGCACCTGTTGCTAAACCCTGTAGCGGCTTTCAGTCTTTTAAAATTATTTATAAATTTATTATTCTAAAGTAACCTTTCTTTTACCTTTTTTTTCATGCCTCCCAGCCCAGTCCTGGCTTTCAGTGCCGTTAAGGGAGGGGGATGTGGCACAGGGGTGAGCTGACATCAATCCGACTTCCAATGAGGATTGAGGGGGCAGAGAGAAGGGGGAACTGCTCCCCCATGCCAGGATTTGGCACGGTTTGCATGGGGACACCTCCATCTGCACCCAACCTGCACCTAGCCCGTGTTGCCAGGAATGGCATGGGGACAGGCTGGGAGCGATCTCGGACCCATTCCCAGTCCCATTCGTTCTGACCCCACTCCAAATGGCTTGCATGGGGACATGGCCTTTGAAGTGAAGCAGACCAATTTGATTCTGTCAGCAAAGCAAACCTCTTGAAGATGCAAGCCTCAGCTAAGCTACCATTCCTTGCATGTGTTTCAAGAAAATTACATGGGATTCTCCAGGACATGCTCTGAAATTCCCACATGCATGCATACATACATGCATGCATGCATGCATACATACGCACATGCACACATGTGCGCGCACACACATGCACTCACACGCACACACAGAGAGAAGTGATTCTGCCCTATATTGGGAAATTTGGAAAAAGCAGCTCCCTTAGTTTCTCCAAGGGGGCAAACGTGAGCTACTTAGTGACACCCTGTACATCCTTCCAAAACTTATCTTCCTCTCTTTTGTACAAGCTCACACAGACCCTGTTCTTTGCTGGCAAGGCAAAGTCCTGCCATTGTGACTCTTTGCAAAAGCTGACAACATTGAGGAGCACGTTACTAAGAACATCAAAAGGAATAAGAACTTCTTTAAGTACATCAGAAGTAGGAATCCAGCCAGGAAAGCAGTTGGACTATCAGACGACAATGGACAGAAAGGGATATTTAAAGAGGACATGGAGATTGCAGAGAGGCTGTCTCTGTTTTCACTAAGGAAGACGGCTAGCATATGCTTGCAGCTGAGTCCATCTTTTCAGGAAGCAGGCCAGAAGAATTATATTGGATAGAGATAAGCAAGGAGTAAGTCCTTGATAATGCTATCAGATCACTAGGACGAGATGGCATCCATCCAAGTGTTCTTAAGGAACTCAGATGTAAAATTGCTGATCTTTTTTCAAAATATATACTCTCACCCAGAGATCTGACTCTATGCCTGAAGAGTAGAGGGTAGCAAATGTTAACATCAACTTTCAAAAAGGGATCCAGGCACTTGCAGATCAGCTGAACTTCAGTTCCAGGTAAGGTGATGGGAACCATCATTAAAGATAACATTAGTGAGCACACGGAAGGGCAAGCATTGCTGAAGGAAAATCAGCATGGCTTCTTCAAAAATAAATTCAGCCTTACTAACTTCTTAGAATTTTTCGAGAGTATTCATAAGCACATTAGTTTTTTAAAAAAATGTTATCTTCAGTTTTGTAACAATGTTCAGAAAACCAACAAAATTAAGGGGAATAATCCTATTACATTATCCATAAAGTGATGGGAAATAGTACTAGCCTGTAGGGATGTGCATGAATATTCAAAATCTTCATTATTCAGACAAATTTGGATGAATTCGGACATTTGTATCCAAAGCGAATGTCTGGACACTTGGATTTCCAAATTTGAATGAATACGAATATCTTGAGTTATTCATGTAAATAATTTGGACATTCATATCTATACAGGCCCATACACATCTCGTACATACTCGTATGTATCCCGTATGCATCCATGTGCATCTGTACGGGATGAAAACAGGATGCATACAGGATGCATACAGGATGCATGCAGATACGTACGAGATGTGTATGGACCCATAAAGATACGAATGTTCAAATTACTTGATGAATATGAATATATTAGTATCGAATCAACTGTCCGGACATTCTTTTTTCATTATTCGGATACTTTCAGATTTTTGAATATTTGATTCATTACGAATCAAATTCAAAAATTGCCTTTGTGCACACCCGTACTGGCCTGGGCACATAAACACATGCCATGTGCATACACATACAAAGACTGTTGCAGCACAAGAGCTGATCTAACATGGATTCAGTCTGATAGGATTAACACTTCATAAATGGAAAATGAAGCTGGTCTGCTTTGAACCTCACTCCCTGGATATGTAAATGGGGCTGTTAGGCTGAAGACAATCATTGGCTGGTATCCCAGGCCAGCAAGCACACTGGGTGCATCTCCTTCCACACAGTGGTGCAGTTCAAGGAAGGCCCTGCACCAGGGGGTGTTCTAAAGGAGGCCCTGCCCTAGGGGATGTTCTAAAGGGGGTACTGCCCACAGAGCGTAATCTAAAGGGCAGGATCTAAGTGGGTGGGGCCTCTCTTGGGCCACACCAGCATGAAGAAAGGAGGCTCCTAGTGTGCTAGCAGGTCTGGTGTACCAATCAGTGTGGATTCACTCTGAGATATGTAACCTGGGAGTTTACACCTAAATAAAAGCATTTTGCTTGCAATGTAAAGTCCCCAGTTTCCTAATAGTTTGATTTCTACCTTTAATCTTGGCTCCTTTTGAGGTCCTCCGGTTCTATGCTTCCCTCCTTCCACCCTGATCTGGGACAGAACCTGTTTGTACCTCTTACCAAGCTATCTTGTTATTGTCACCATCAGCATCTCATCCCAGGAGCAGGTGGCTACTGAAGTCTGACTTATACAGGAGACGGGCCTTCCGGCAGCTTTTGCTTGAGCAAATCTCTGTGTTCACCTGATCCTTTTCAGTGCTCCGCACCTGCTTTGGTGGCCAAGGCCCACACACCGAGACTCACGGAGGAAGGGACAGATGCTGGAAATCTGAGGCACGTCAGGGTTTCCCTGGGGTCCACATCAGCCCTGGCTCAGAAGTGCTCAGGTGGCCAGGACAGATGGCATCAACCGACGTGCGGCATTCTAAGGTGTGCGACACGCTGGTGGCAGGGCCCAACCCATTTGTTGCTTTTGATCAAAGCAATGGCTGTCGGAGTGAGCGGATCAAATCAACAGAAGGCTCCCGGCCTGGATGGGCTGCCATTGGGGAATCTAATTAGCCAGCATGATTCTGCACTTCCTTATCTCCTGCTTGATGACATATTCATTAGAGCAAGAATGTCTACAGTGCCTGCTCCCTAAGCAGCCTCCTTCTAGTGCTTTCCCTATCCAGCAAGATGAAAGTTGTGAGTCCAGCCAGTGAGAGGCACACACACACACCTGGAGGTGGTGCTTCTCCAGAAGGTCTCTTGCTTACCTGCTGAGTGTGTGTGTTTGCATGCTGACTGCCTCCCCACCTACCTCCAATCTGAGCTTTAATCTCCTGGACTTTCTGCCAATAACTCACCCAGGATTTTAAACCTAAAAGGTAAAGTGCACTTTACCTGAGCAACGATTGGAAACCTAGACCAATGGAAAGTGGGTTTTTTTTTTCCTCACACTGTTCCTGAACTATGGAATTCACTGACAATGGGAAGTCACCAAGGTATAGTGGTTAAAGAACTAGGCTAGGACAGAGGACCTCCCTGGTTTTGAGTCCCCGCCCATGCATAGAATCATAGAATGGTAGAGTTGGAGGGGACCTCCTGGGTCATCGAGTCCAACCCCCTGCTCAAGGCAGGATCTCCTAAACCATCTCAGACAGATGGCCGTCCAGTCTCTGCTAAAGGCACCCTGGGTAACCTTGGACCATTCTATGACCCTTTCTGCATGGGCCCATAATCTGGAGTAAGGGTCCGTGTAGATGGGTCCACATCTAGCCCTCCAGATCCACGTGTTAAAGCAAATCTAGGAGGCCCCATTCCCCATTGGTATGGCTCTACCTGCTTTCAATGAAGCCTGATCCAGAGACCTTAATCTTTGTCACTGGTAGACCCATTTAAGAAAAAGAAGAAGAGCTGGCTTTTATACCTCACATTTCTCATCCTTTTAAGGGGACCGAAAGCGGTTGACAGAGTTTCGGTTCTTCTCCCCACAACAGACACCCAGCAAAGTGGGCGAGGCTGTGACTGCTCAGAAAGAGAGCTGTGACCAGCCCAAGGTCACCCAGCTGGCTTTGTGCAGGAGTGCAGAACTGAACTGGAAGACAATCAGAGAAGAGTTCAATGCTCTAGCTGCAAGACCAAACTGGCTCACAGTGTCTTTGATCCAGAACATGGGAGGCGTGTGGACGGCATGCCTCTCATGTTCAGGGCCACCAGGGTGCACCAGCACACACTCTTTGCAGAGGCCCTGAGGCGAGGAGCTTTTGCTCCTAACCCTCAAAGGCATTGGGGTGCCTCTGCCTTTTTATTCCTAGTCCTACCTCCTCAAAACTGATCAGGGAACACTGGATTTTGTATAGGCATTTTCTACCATGTCTTCTTCCTTCCTTCCTTCCCTCCCTTCCATTTTACTTTGCTTTGCTTTATTTTTAAAACCTCTTGGGCCTGGAATAATCACAGTAACCTACCACTAGTATTTTCCATAAGCCTATTTCTCCAGTTCAGCATACAGGTTGATTGGACAAGGGTGAACAGCGTCACCACTGACTTAAGATATATACATGTATATATTCCACTGAACTAGATAACATCATTCCATCCTTCAGGACTCTTTCTGTTCGTGATTCCCTAACATGGAAGACTTCGAGAGCATTAGCAGTTACCTTATGCTTCTTAATCTATGCTACATTCTTTGTGTTTCATTGATACTGGGAGACAAACGTTCAATTTATACACATCCCCCTCTATTTCTCCCTCTTCCTCTCTCTCCCTCCTTCTCTCTCAAACAAACAAAAACCTGCCCAGAAAAAAAAAGGGGGGGGGGAAATAGGCTTCAATTTATATATTTTCTGTCAATGCCCTTAAAATATATATATATATAAAAATCAATTTTTGTCAAGTTTTTACACTACACATAAAAGACTGTGGCATCAATTAGCTTTAATTCTTCCCTCTCTCTCTCTCTCTCTTTTCTCCCCCTCTTTTTTGGAAAACCTCTTTGTAGGAAAATCTCATATTTCAGCAATTTGCATTATCCACACAATCTCCTTTGAAGTTCTAAGTTATGGTAAGAAAAGGATCCACTTATCAGCACATAAAAAATGTTCAAAGCTTATAAACTCCCTGAAACAGATGTACATTATCATTGGATTTGCCTTTCTCTCTCTGCTGTTGCATGGCTAATAGAGTTTCATATGCCCTGTTCCCATCCTCCTTTTAGCATCTTTTATTATTTTTTTCTGCAGCAGCATGCGCCCCACTGAGTCAATCCACACTTCAAAGAATTCTGTCTATCTATTAGAAACAAAGCACAAAGTGAGAACATATGGCCCCTTTTAAATTTCCCACATTTAAGTCAATATCGTTTCTTTTCTCTTTGGCAAAGAAACATAATAAGGTTTATCTCTCTCTCTCTCCCCCACCCCTCCACCAATACTGGTCCAATACCCACTCACCCCCATTCCTCATCCCCCAAATCTGGCAGACCTCTCCTAATGTTATGGTGGCACTCTTTTGTTTGGGGCCGGGTGGGGTTGGGTGCATGCACAGAGCTATGGAGACCTTTCACAGCATTTAGGGGAGGGCCCTCTGCTTTTCTGAATGTTTTGTAGGCTGTCCTCCAGAGGTAAACTAAAAGCAAGGAGGAGGAGGAGGAGGAGGAGGTACATGGACATATATGATCAAGATATGGTGAATGATGCAAAGTTGTCATCGATTTTAGTTATGGTTGTCAGTCTTCAACCTGGATGTTGTGTAGGCCAGCACATCTATGGGATTTCCAGTGTGGACAATTGTGGGTCGACAGATTGCCCCCAAAATCCTCCCTGGTTGGCCCTCATAAGTCCAGGTAACTCTGTTACCTTTAGGTTGGTCAGAAGGTTGAGGGCCCCCAACAACCCAAAGGCCCTCTGAAAACACCATCCAAATGGGCACTAATGGCAGCAAAGCAGCTTCCAGAAGTAGGATCAGCCAGGAGGCAAAGACCCAGAAGAAAGGATGATGGCTATTTGCCATTTACTTCTGAGCCTTCCAGGGTGTGAGAAACAAATCTTTGATCAGATGCTGGAGTGATCAAATGAGTGACATAGCACTACAGGTGAATAAACAGTGAACAGTGACTTGCTATTCAGCCCATTCACTGTGCATCCACTGCTGAAGGCAAATGTTGCTTCCCAGTCTGGATGGAGAAGAAAGATGCTTCATATTTGCAAAAACAAAAACCCTAGCGTCCACAAGGAGTTGGCCCCAAGTCAATGGTACCAAACAACCATTCTTATAATGGTGCATTAGCATTTTGAGCTGGTAGCTTGAGGATGTGGCAGTAAATATTTTTGATGCCGCCCTGTACTGAACTATGACAATTTAAAAAAAATAAATTTAGAACTGTTGCCTTAGGGAACGTGGTTCTGGTATTGCTGCTCCCTGCTGGGTTAGACTATTAGTTGTAGGGAGTTTCCAATACACAAGTCTGATATCAGCCATTTAGAATCCTTAGATTTCTGAGAGATGCATGTACCGTATAGGCACCATATTGGGTCTTGCTCTTTGTCGGCATCCAAAAGATGGAAATGGCCCACCAATGGAGTGATGTATACAAGATGTGTGGTAGGAATGGTACGGTCAGCCCTGGCATTTTAGGCAAAATGTTTTTCCTAGCAATGGTCAAAAGCGGTATCTAAAGAAACTTCCAAACCACCCTAACCCGGGCAGTGGATTTTTAAAAGAAGTTATTCCTAAAATGGCTTCCGGTCCGTAAAGTCACCCTCAACCTAAAGCACTTCCCAGCCACATGGCACCATCAACATAAATCGTTGGCAAAGCCTGCTTTTCCGATGGTCACCGCTGCGTTTTTGATGCTGTTTGCTGCATTTGAAGAAACTAATTAATATTCATTCTAATTTGGAAACTACTGCTTGAGGGTCTGAGACAAAGAAAGAAGGAAAACACAGCCAAATGTTCCCTATGCCCTCAGGGCAGCGACACAGAAGATGAATTAGTAATAGAGAAGGTGTTTAAGTGAAGACAAAAAAGAAAAAGAAAAAAGCGCATGCCTTTTGAAGCAGCTGAGGTCTGAAATGCTAAGACCAAGGACTGGGATTTGGGAATGGTGAGAAACTTCCCTTGAAATTTGTAGTTCTGACAAACTAAGGTTCTTAAGAAGGGTATGAGTAGGGAAGTGCAAGAATATTCAAAACATTCAAAAACTGATTCAATTTGCTCACATTTTGAATAAATTTTGAATGTTTCAAATCCTTTGCCACATGGATGTGTGGCCAGATAACTTTTGCTGAGAGGAGAAGGTGATTGTGGGCAATCAGCACCATGGAGACCCGGCCAATGTCAAGGCTCTAAAAAACTTAGGCTATGTTCGGACATAAGAAAAAGGGTGCCTCTGAAGCACCTCAGAGAGACAGTGTGGCCCTCATGCTCCCAAGCCTTCTCTGCCTTTTCTAGCACAGAATGTTCAGGAGGAGGAGGAGGAACAGACTGGTGTGTAAACAATCCCACCCCAAAGCCTCCTCTAAGGCTGTGTTCAGACATTACAAAAGGAGTACCTCAGAGGTACCTCAAGAGAGTGTGTGTGGCCTTCATATTGCACCTCAGAGAGACAGAGTGTAGCCTCTGTGTTCCAAGCCTTCTCTGATCCACCTTTTTAGCACAGAATGTAGGAGAGGGAGGAGGGGCGGACTGGTTTGTGGACAATCCCACCTAGAACCGACTGAGAGACAGTGTGTGGTCCTCATGTGCATGTCAGAGACAGTGTGTGGCTCTTGTCTTCCAAGCCTTTTCCAGCTTTTCTAGCATAGAATGTTCAGGAGAGGGAGGAAGAGCAAACTGGTGCATGAACAATCACAAAACCTTCTTTAAGGCACCTCAGGCTGTGTCTCCATTTTGTAACAAAGGCACTTTGTTGGTCTCCATTGGGAATAATGGTAATCGCTTTCAGTTAAGGTGCTTTTACTGCAAATTGGAGACCACCCGATCTTAGATTAAGTTTTGTGTTGCTTCTGTCTGCCCAACTGCATCTTCCTCACAGGTTGATCAGACTGGTGGGGTGCTGAACAGCCTCTTCAGACTAGGCCCAGTGGGACTATTTGCCTCCTCAGAACCTCATTATCTGGGAATACCGGGTTCGATCCTACCCTCCCCCATGAAGCCAGCTGGGTGACCTTGGGCTAGTCACAGCTCTCCTCTGAGCTCCCACAGCCCCACCTACCTCACAGGGTGTTCTGTTGGGGGGAGAAGAATAGAAAAGCTTTGTCAGCTGCTTTGAGTCCCCTTAAATGGGTGGGAAAAGTGTGGTAGAAAAGCCAGCTCTTCTTCTTCTTCTTCTTCATTGCCTCTCGGAGCCTATTCTGCTTCACAGGACTGCTGTGAGGAGAAAATCTCTCTCTCTCTCTCTCTCTGGAAAAGGCAGGACAGAAATGAACTCTCAGGCCTCATGCAATCCATACGTAGCATTCAGATTTCAGTGCTTCTGCACAGTGGGCGCAAAAACGCCACCTGATATTTCCATTCCACCAACTGTACAGCTTCTGTGATTCATATTGACTCCAAACCAGTTCTGAAAAACCTCCTGCTGCCGCTGTATCGTTTTTTTTAACCTTCTGTCCTACCATCCACAAGAGCCATGTTCTGTACCTGAGTGTGCACCTATTTCATTCAAATAGCCATCACCTTTTTTTTTTTTTTTTTACCAAGGGTCAGTGCAAGTTTTGCCACCCTACTGAATGTCATTCATCACCACAGTGACCCTTAAGTTCTGCAGAAGCACCAACTGGAATACAAAGAGAATGACGACAGTGAACTCCAGAAAAGACAAAGGGGGAAATATCTGGACTAGTTTTTCTTTTTTAATTAACAGGGGTCCTCTTGGCACAGTTTTGCTATTAAATAAATAAAGCATTTAGTCAAAACCATCTATATTAACTATACAAAATACTGAAAAGCAGGGTTTTTTTTTCTGTTTTTACAAAAACGGTATGAAGGTTTCAGAGTTCCGTGAATAAAGATAATCCAGAACATAAACTGTGCTACATGATGTGTTCAGTTATTCACACTTAATGTACATAATACAAATGCAAAGACGGTATTTAAATACTGCATTTTCCTACATAACTGATAATTAGACTTTTTTTAAAAAAATGCACATCGATGCCATGTCACTAAAGTTCATTTGCATTTCACAAATATCTAAGCAAGATATAGGCAACATTATGTTTGACCACTCCGCCCTGCCCCGCTTCCAGTTCCTTCAACATTCTTCTTTGATGTTTTGAAAATTTAGCTCAGGGGTCAACGGCAAAACTCTCCTGGACATCAATGGAGATTACTCTTCCAGCTGTCTTTCACCTTTTTACCTTCTCTGTCCATTCCTGGAAGCATTTTTCAGCTCTGTTTCCTAGCAGAATAGCTTTAGGTTTCAGTGCAAATGGAATATGTTAACAAGTGGCAACCCAGAAAGGGAAGCTTACAGAATTCAGTACTGGGAGACAGGAAACCAGCTTGCCCCAAAATAAGGTTGTAGAACAAACTGGGTAGATTCACCCCAGAAGTAGGCAAGGCAAACCATCACCAGCGAAGTTCTTTGAGGCAGGAGCCGGGGATCCAACTCAGGGGAAAGAATGAAAAGGAAGGGCGGGGGCGGGGAGCGAAGACAAGACTCCCAGATGCACCAAAGACATTTACCACACTTCAAAGTGAAACGAAACATACATTTCCCATCAAGCTACTAAACCAAAAGTCTAAGGGACCTCTCACAACCCAGTTTTATCAGCCAGGGTGCCAGATTCAGGAAGGGAAGAGCAATATACTGTATTATACACCTGTTTACCACTGTTTAGGCAAACGATGTACACAGTGAGCCCAAGGTTTGCATACCTTTTGGAGCACTTATGTGGCTGTAGTTTCAATTTCTGAGGCTGGGGTAGTCTGATCTACCAACAGGAGAGTAAACGTCCATGATCTGACTGTGAATTTCTCCAATATGTGAAAACAAGATGTGCTTCTGCCCCTCCCCCCTCCAAGAGAATGGCTTGGGAATCCATCACAGAGGGTGACAGAGGTTAACTACAGGCCAACGTCCCTTCTTTAAAAAAAGAATCCAACCTACACATACCTACATGCACACGCCTTCCCAACACACAGCTTTACCATATCTAGAATCAGGGCTACCCACAGGAGGGGAAACTAGAGTGACCTGGGCCATGGTCTTGGAGGGGGGACATAGCAGACAGGGTGCTGGGATGACTTTTCTTAATTCCATCTTTCAAGGAGAAGTTGGCCAGGAATCAAAATATTTCAAAGAGCTCACAATTCTTTTGGACGACCACATCTAAGAGGTCTATTTTTTCATGGAGAAGGGCAACTGAAAACATCTAAATATTAAGCAAGACCCCTCAGAAGAAAAGTGACCCAAGCGCAAACTGGGACCAAAGTCAGGGAGGGGAAGATTAAAGAAAGAAATACAAAGATGTCTAGAGGAATAGCCGTCAAAGGTTTTTATGAGAACGCACAGGAAGGAACCCCACGGGACAAGATTTCTCGGGTCACTCATAATGCTCCCACTAAACAAACAAACTGGCAGCAGGCCTAGGTAAGACAGAAGAATACACTTCAGCACACAACAGATAAATGACCCATCTGTTGTTCCCCAAGGTGGTTTTGGCCGCTAGCACTAACCATCAGAGAGGAGAACTATATAGCAAGGTTCTATGCAGTTTTCACAGGCAAGCTAAGGAACTCTAGATGTTGAGAGGTGGACGGGGGATGAGAGCTGCCTTCAGTCCCACTTCCTTCTGTCCACAAGAAGAAGTAGGATGCAAGCCTTCCAAAAGAATGTAAGAGGAGCCTTGCTGGATCAGGCCATAGCCCATCTATTCCAGCATCCCACCAGTCCCATCTCTAACAGTGGCCCACCAATTGCTTATGGGCATCTCAAGCAGAATACAAAGGTAAAACCTTCATCTGCTCTCAAATGCCTGCAAATAGCCAGGCCGATGAATTTTTGAGATGGTGTGCAAAGAAATTCCCGCCATTCCCAGGAATGTAAGAGTAGCCCTGCTGGATCAGGCAGGCCACAGCCCATCTAGTCCAGCATCCTGTCTCATATAGTGTCCCACCAACTGCCCATGGGCATCTGAAGCAGAGACAGGGACAAACCTTCTCCTGCTCTCGAATCCCAGCAAATGGCCTTAGAAGCATCCTGCTTGTCCCCCCTAGCCTGAAATATCTACTCAGGCATCCATTCCAGTAGCCATTGATACATCTGTCATCCATACATTTGGAAGCCCAGCCAAAATACCTGGACACTACCAGGCTCCTCAAATGGCTTCTTCTCATAGCAGCTGGCCAGAAGCCCATGAGAAACTCACAAGCAGGACATAAGTTTGGGCATACTTTCCTCATGGTTCCCCATCAAAGTTGGGGGATTGGACTAGCTGGACCTCACATTTAACCAGCAGGGTTCTTCTCCTCCTCTTAAATTTTTTACCCCACTGTCTATTGGCCACTTCTGGTTTATACCTACTGCTCAGTCCCATTTTGCACCTACACAACACCAGTCCTAAAGGGAGATACAACAAGGACAAACTGGGACTGACAAACACACACACACACAAATGAACACTTCTTAAAAGTAAATGATCTTAGAGAATCGCCACCAAAAGAGACAGACAACCAACATTTGGATCAACCTAAAGAAATAAGAAGTTGGAAGGTGCAAGATAAAAACATCGTTGCTTCATAAACTTCTAATCCCATTGCTACACTTTCAAACATTTCCTGTTTCCTCTCTCACAGCCAGAAAGACAAAGATTCTTCTGCTTTATAGAAGTTGGCGAGTTGTATGTGGAAACATTTGGGGAGGGGGAAGATGAAAAAGGAAGATCATTTTGCAAGGAATTTGAAAGACACAGCAATGTGCCTGCTATGGAATGTTACCCTCATGGGGTTGCATGCAAAATAACAAAAATCACTTGAATACATCAGACATTTAACACTATCATATAAATAAGCTTATTCCTTCTACTAGGCATATGAAAAGCTCCTTTTCTGGGTCTTTTTCTTTTGTTTTGTTGTAGTCCATAATTCTATATACATTGGAGGAAGAGAAGGTTCTGATAACATAAGCAGCAAAATGGACTAGAACTCAGTGGTTAGATAACAGCAGTTCTAATCAAGTTTCTTCCTCCTCTGTTTTCTATACAGATTTCTGAAGTTATAAATAATATTTTTTCTTTTTTTTTTGAATGTTAGAAAATTAGAGAATAGACTATAAGGGCTACATCACATACAGAGATCAATACACTTAAAACTTCTTTTGCCGGTTGTAATGTGACAAGAGCATTGACAGAAAACAAGAATAACATGAAATACGAGTGCCTGGGGCAAAGAGCAAGGTTAATTTTGGGCAGGGGGAAGACAAGAAAAAAAACTAAATTAACAACCATAGATTCAGGTCTTAAGCCACAAGACCTCCAGATTTTCCACTGCAGTTCCGCTACAGGTTCTGACATTTCTATGGAGGTCATAGAATCACAGAGTTGGAAGGGATCTCTAAGGTCATCAAGCCCAACCCACCTTTGCATTACTCTGCAAAGAAAAGATCCTATTTTGAACTGCTCCAAATTTCAGCCATGAATGGGGGACAGTAAATGTAGCACGAGAACATTTCACAATTCTGTAAACAATGATTTTTAAATAATAATAATAATAATTGATATGAACCAAAAACTAAGGCCTCCCCCCCTTTAATAACATTCTCTTTCACTCTCTCCCTGTGTGTGTGTGTTGTGTATGTGCTCAGAACTTCCTTTAAATACTGGCTTTTCATTTTGCCCACTGCAAAAAGGTCAGGACTGTGGCCAGAGGAAAAAGCAGGGCTCTGGTAAAAAACAAGAGCTAAGAATTGCCCCACCCGACTAACCCTCAATATTTCTTCTGGCAACTTCTGCAAAAGTTATTCCAAAAACACTTCCTTCTTTTTGTCAACTTCCTTTACATTCTAGGCATGTGCGCACTGCACTGGACCAGGTGCATGGGACATTCATCCATTCAGCTGGCAAGCTTAAAACGATGTCTCTCCTGCTATTTCTGAATCTTTGCTCAATGCATCATTTCCACAGGCTGACTACTCTAGAAGGGTCACGGCTGTGCATTCTGTCTACTTGCTCTTCCTGCCCCAGCAGAGCCAAAAACCCACGGGAAGAGCATCTTAATTGAAACTAACACCTGTGTGTAGATGAGGACAGAAATGTACAAAGCACAGCGCACTGGGGGTGAATACCTCCAAATTTCTAAGGAAAATCAGGATTTGAAGATCAGGAAGACTGTCTAACTTTACTGGCACCTTGCAAGGGAAAACAGGTGCTGATGGGTCCTGACCTGTCCTGGGGGGAGAGAGGTTTAAGTGGTAGTTGGGAGCAATACCTTTCCAAGCACTGAATCATGCATACATGGGCTGCAAGTGGATTATTTTTGGTAGCAGGAATAGCCAGTATTTCCAATTATCAGCTCCCCTCCCCTCCCCTCCCCTCCTTACTGACCTACACTGCATGCTATGGAGGAGGCAAGTAAATTCATAAACCTTTGTCCCAACTGCTTTCAAGAAAACTTGGAATGCATGAGATTGGAGATCACATGCGGAAGCAGGGACAGGCAGCGTCCTGCTATTTCCTAAAACTGTATTACAATAACCCCCAACTTGGGCCCTTTCTGCACTTGCCAGCAGTAATTCTGGATCAATGGGCCTGGAATAGCCTAGCTCACTGATCCTGATTGCAGGGAGGCATGGGCAGGATCAGTGCCGTCTGCACTGACAGCGCTGATCTGGATTAACTCACACTGTGGCTGTAAAACTTGCTCAAGCTTTGAGGCCCCAGCCGCATTCCTCCTAAGGTTAGGAACAAAACAGCCAGCCCTCAGGATCTGACTTCTGACTGGCACGCTGTGGCACACCACTGACAAGCACCTCCTAGTAATCCCAAACATAGGAGGTGCCCATCTGCACACCACCCATGCTCAGGAGCAGGGACCTTGTTCCTATAGCAGTACTGATGAAACAGTACTACCAGAAATCCAGATTAACATGCAGACATGGAAGCTTATTTCTGAACTACGCAGAAAGGGCCTTGGTATCCCTCTGAACCAATTTCACAACAGCTCTTGATAGCCTTACCCATCATGGTCATAGTTTAGTTTGGCTAGATAAAACCTAACACACCCAATCCTCGCTCTTCCCCTCACCTACCATCCTGCTAATCCCAGTGATGCTATTAAAGCTCTCTGCCACTCCCCCATTGGCACTGCCATTCCAGTTGGATATCCTTCAGTTATTTTTAATTTGTTGCTGAAGAAGTAGGCAGAAGAAAAACCCAAGAGTCTGCTCACGATGGGATAAGATAACAGTCCGACCCTCACCCCCAGATTTCTATAAAACACACAAAAATAGACCTGTTTCTATGTGTAGGATTTTGTGAACATTCCTTTCTTTCCACAATGTCATCTCTGCCACCAAACACAAACAAAATCCCAAAGCCAAGTCTGTGTGGGAGTCACCTATATGTGATTAATTAAAAATAATATTATAAGGTGAGTTGTGAGGCTAAAGGGACAACCCAGTTGAATTACAATCCCATAGAAGAAAAAGACTTGCATGGCTCCAACTGTCTCCACAGCTAAGTTGACACAGGTAGTTGGCATCCATAACAAACCCTAAAAAGGGCACCTGGTACCTTGGCCATGATCCTCAGGGTATTTTAAGTGAGCTAACAGGTTGCCCAAGAGAAAGTTGGCTGGAGCCAAGAGAAAGCTGAAATTGTGATGTCATATGATAACACTGGGAGAGAGAGAAACTTTCAGAAGTCCCTGACAACTTGCAAATTCAGAACAGTGGAAGTGGGTAGAAATGCCTTCCTCCTTATCTTGAGCTATCCATCTGTGCCTTGACCCCACAAGCCTTCTGCAGAGCTCCTGCCCAGATACTGATGGAGTATGTCCCTTTCTAACATACAATGGCCAAGAAAATATATATGGAGAGATATTTAAGCATTGTACAATGCATAAATCAAAACCATCAAAGTATCCAGTTTCAAAAGCAGAACAGGGAGAGGGAATAATAAGCTAAAAATGCGTAGCTCTGATGACAAATACAGTTAATTGTTTCTTCATCGTTAAGATACAGCTTGCAAGGAAGGTGAGAAATAACAACAAATGCAATGGAGTAGAAAATGCACTCTTTTCACCCCCACCCCACCCCAAGTAGCACAATCAATAGGAGGTTCTGGATGAAATTAGAGGTAGCAGCTGTTTGTATTCCCAAAGTCCAGAAACTTTGAAGTTGCTCCCCTGGTAATGGGCTCATGTGCTATGAAACCCTGAAAGGGACAAACAGGGTGTTCTAAGACCCAGGTGGGTTGAAGTATCTCTTCAATCAAACAGTGACGCTAGCTATCACCAGTTCCTTTTGTGTGTGTGTGTGTGTGCATGTGCGTGTCACATGTTGTGTGTTATGTACTGTGTGTATGTGTGTATATGTGTGTGCTTTGTACAAGCCAAAGCCTTTAATGAAAACAAAAAAAATATTAAAGTTATACTGTTCCACATAATATAAATAGTATTAGGTTATTATTATTATTATCATTATTATCATCCTCATCATTACTATTGTTATTATCATATTATTAACCTTCGTGGTTTTTGCATGACTCCTAAGTAGGTGCTAGCGGAATATTAATGGAGTAGCCGTCATGATTCAGGGTGCTGGGCGCCTCCCAAAGCAGCTGCCAAAGGACCACGCGCTCAATTTGCAGGGGCAGCTGCTCCACTGCTTCATGTCTGGTAGAAGTGGTGATAGTGGTGGTGATGTTCATGATGGTGGTGATGCTCATGTCTCTGAATCATCTGTCCGGCTTGGCCTTCATACAAAACGACAGCAGGCAGGTCTCTCACGTGTTCTTTTTCCAGCACTGTCCCAGGGGCTTGGAAGGTTTTGCATACTTGGTGAGTCTCTTTTGACCTCAGCTTGTGCTTCTTGTACGTTTGTGGGGGCTGTATAGGGAGGTAAGGGAGGTTCTGGCCTAACCGGGCGGTAGGGGAAGCCACGGGAATGGACGCCCCTTGGAAAGGTTTATTTCTCACAGCCCTTCCTGTATGAACAGAAGTGGTGCTTTTGCTTTGAGCCTTGGGAGACTTAACACAATGCCTGCCGGGATCTTGGTTCCTCAGCCTCTGCTGTATTTCTGCAAGCTTGGCGTAGGAGGCCTCCATTAAACTGATGTGTCCAGAATCCGCACCTGGGGACTTGCGCTGGTGAGCGTGGAAAGTTTCCGGTTCGTGGGAGCGGGATCTAGTTTGATTGGCAGCCCGGGCAGGTAGCTCGTGTTTTTGAGCTGATGGTGGAGATCCTAAGAAACAATACATGGAACCGGTCATGCAAAGCAGGCTTGCATCATGTACAGACAGTTCACTGTGACACCAGCACCATACTGATTTACATGAGTAATATACCTGGGCCAAACTTTGATGTGTAGTTTTCTATTCCCGCAAGATCCAGGTAGTGGTTTCTCCTTTCAATGTTTTCGTCAACACAATGCCGGTAACATCCATTCTGTTCAGGTTTGCTTTCACTGTGATGGTACCTGTGAGTCAGACAACAAATAACAGTGCACATGCTACTATTGTTAGATCCAAACTATAAGCTCATTGACAGTGGGAAAACAGTTTTCGAGTTCCAAATGTTCTGAGCATTTAAGGGTCCATCTACCCCTAAGGCCATCTCTTCATCTAAGAGGGCTCCGCTGCTCCAGCTGGAACTGCTCCAACTGGAGAAATTCCCTGCTGGACTGGTCCAGTTGTTCTGAAGCAAGGCTGTCCGCATTTGGATGGACTGCAGCGGGACAGCTCCACACTGCTCCAAAGCTCATGAGAGGTTCAGAACCAGCTGTGAGGTCTCTGACAATCAGATGCAATTTGATGCATCTCTGAAATGAATCCTCCCGATAAACCAGAACAAGGACATGTGCACGCTTCCACACACCTCCTTGTTCCATTCCAGTAGCCCTTGGACAACCAGTAGACCTTTTATAAATGGTCTACCCCTATCCCAGTCTCGGTTTTGCAGCTTGCACAAGCTCTGGGCCCAGTGCAGAGACTGATCCAGACTGGTCCCTGCCTGAGCCGGATCCACAGATCCAGACCTGCACATGTAAGTGCAGAAAGGTCCTTGGGGGTTGATGGGCCAAGCTGCCTAGATCGGGGTAGATGGGGCAACAATGCGACTGAATTTTCTGTCCAGCAATGACCTCCCAAGAACCAGTCACTGGAAGCCTTTATCAGCTCTTTGTTACGCAACTGGTTAAAACAAAAGTCGAATGATACTCGCAACCTGGTCACTTTGCTGATGTGTTCTCTCGTTCTGGAGGTGGACTGAAGCTGGATTAAACCTTAGGTGGGAACACAGCTTAGCTCAGTGATGGCGAACCTTTTGAGCTTGGTGTGTCAAAATTCACAAGAAAACCTAGCTTAACTCGGGTGCTGTGTCACATCTAGAAATATCCATAATTTTGTGATATTTGTGGCTCTAGTAAAAAAGTTATGTTTTTGATATATGTATTTTATTAAAAGCAAAAACAAATAATTCTTTACATTAATTACTTTTGTTGCTAAATCTTCAATTGAAAGTTAGTATTTTGTACACTTCAAGAACAAGCAAGCACTACATGCCCAGGTGCCAGGATGGCCATGTGTGTCACCCAAAAGGGCTTGGCGTGTCGCTTGTGACACGCGTGTCATAGGTTGGCCATCACCGGCTTAGCTGTTAGACAAAGTCTGCATCCACGCCCAGTAAAAAAAAAGCGGGGGCCCTCAAAATCAGTTGAAAGGTGACGACATCCTCATGCTCATGTTTTAAATGAGCTTCAAAAATGCATTCCATGGCCTTTAACGTGGACTAGAGGTGGGACAGGAACATGCTACCAACTTTAAGTAGCTTTTGAAGTGTTTTTTTTAAATAAAAATCTGTGTAGGAGCCATCATAGCTTGTCAGTATGAATTTAACAAGACCCCATGGTCAGCTGTAACCTCCAGGATCCTTTGCCTGCTTGCACCAAGGAGATGAAAAGCTAAAATAAAACTCACATCTGTACTGGCAGGAAGAAAACAAGAGGGAAAAAACCATTTTCACATACCCAGTTTACTTGCTGGCTGCATCGAAAACCCTTCCCCCAATAGGAAGGCGTCCCCAGAAACTTCCTTGTCCATGAGGATGAATTATGGGAGATCCAGTCCTCTCTCAGCACGCTTTGTCCACACAGGACAGAGCACAGACCTGGGTGAGCTACCCAAAATGGTCCAGTTAGTAAGAGGCCTCAAAATGCTCGGGCTGGAATACTGGACCATGGAGACATGCCTCTATGGTCTGGTATGCCACAAGGGACCCATTCTGGCAGCATAACAGAGTGTGCCACTGAAATACTGCCCTGTCCCTCCCCCACTCCTTCAGAGCTCCAAAGGTCAAGAACTTTCATTCCTGGCCTTCAAAGCATTTGGGGGCCCCCAGAGCCAACTACAAAGAGCTCCCATGAGACGGCTTTGTCCCACACTAGAAGCAACCTGTCAACGAAGGAAAATTTCAAGAAGTGCATGAAGAGCAAAAGATTTCCCTACCACTTCTTTCTTTATATTCTCTCTGAAAATGGTTATTCCGTTCCCTCCGTCGTCTTTCAAAGGACTGCCTGGCAACATGAACATACTGGGCAGTTTTGTTGGCAAGAATACAGCTGTCATGCCTTCTTTCGGAGACAAGCTGGGAATCAAACCTGTGAGTCCTTGCTTTCCACACAGCAGGGGTGAGCACAAATGTTTTGTTTTGTTTTGTTTGTATTCAAAGGCAAGAAAATTTGTATTAGTTCAAACAGATCCCCCTCGAATGTGGTAGGATTTGTATTTAATATGAATGTTCAATCCCATATGAATGCATACAAATAGCACATGAATCCCACACAAATCCTGTATGAAGCTTCATATGAATGTATCAAAACATCTGATTAAAATTTGAATGTCTGAATTCAGCCAAATTCATATGAAGTTTGAATGTTATGAATATTCATTATCAGAGAAATAGCCGTGCTGGTCTAATTCGAAAAGTCCAGCAAGGTAGTTAGTAGCGCTTGGAGACTAACAGGAGAAGGGCTGGTGGCAGGAGCTTTTGGACATGCCTGCTTCTTTGTGCACATCCCTACCACACCGTTGCTCTACTGCTGAATTAAGGCCACCTCCTTGGTCCACAGACACACAGAAAAGCAGTGTGGATGGAGGGAGCAGCTTTTCAAGCTCGGAGCTGATTTTCTATGCTTGACCCTACTTTGACTTCCAGTGCCCGTTTCACTTCCAAGCTGAAACAGCACTAGCAGAAGAAGAGTGGAGACAAGGGACGTATGTAGGCTTTCACACTGGGATTCAATCTCTTTTGTAGAAGTTTTGGGGCTGTTATGCCGTGGTGTTCCAGGTTTCTTCTTCTGAGAACCTCAGCTTTCAGATATAGCTGCGATACCCATCTTCAGCGGTTAGGGAGCCAGAGTCTTATCTGGGAATACCGGGTTCGATTCCACCCTCCCCCATGAAGCCAGCTGGGTGACCTTGGGCTAGTCACAGCTCTCTTCTGAGCTCTCACAGCCCCACCTACCTCACAGGGTGTTCTGTTGTGGGGAGAATAGAAAGTTTTGTCAGCCACTTTCAGTCCCCTTAAATGGGTGAGAAAAATGGGGTAGAAAAGCCAACCCTTCTTCTTCTTCTTTGCCAGTCACCCTTGACTTGGCGAAGAGCAAAGACCTCTGAAGATGGATATTGCGGCTATAGCCAAAAGCTTAGGTTCTCAGAAGAAGAAACCTGGAACACGGAATAACAGCTCAAAAACTTCCACAACTGAGAGTGGAGACAACTAATAACATGCAAACCTATCAAACTCTGCCTTGTTTTCCCAAAGGTCTGCAAACACAGTGTCCTATGGTTCCTCATTAACTGTGCCTGTTAAAAGCCAGACGATGCAAAGGATTGCTTTCATCTCTTTGGCACACAGAATTTTAGGCTTCCACCATTCCGCAGCACTGCCCCGTTAACGGGGCTGACGCGTGGGCCGTGTCCTGAGGATATGGTGGGATAGCCATCCAAAAACGTGCAAATATAAACCAGATGAAAGGGCAATCCTTAGCCAAACGCTTCTCCATGCTAATCTTTGCCAAGGACGTGACAAGATGTTTTTCAGAGGGGGGATGGAGAAAAAGGCCTCTTGACACACTGGGATCCAAAATAACGTTGCACATTCCTTTGGGGAGATAGGACTTCAAATAGGCCCATTTTATCTAATCTTCTTCAAGGCTGCAAGTTTACCTGGAGCTTCACATAAAAGAGACCACTGTTTCTCTTTTGACTGGAAACTGATGCGTCTTGGATCACACAAGGAGATACAGATATATAGATATACACTCAGACACATATACATTCTTCTCTGAAAGGTTTTGTGAGCGTTTTCTAAGCATCTGCCATCATTTTCTGCAGTTGCGTCAGGAGAAGAAACACTTACTATCCCCAACATGCATCGTTTTTGCACATGAAACTCTTGTTACCGGGGTGGTGGTGATGCTGAGACGTAATATCAGAATTCTTTTTTTTCTCTTCTTTTTAGGTATAAACAATATTTTGCAGCCAGCAGGTATTTCTCTATTAACGTTCAGTTTCTCTGTACCAACAAATGCAGATATGTAAGGCACGGGGTAGGATCCTGGCATTTTGTTCAGCACAGGCTTCAAGGTGGGATTGTTCACACACCAGTCTGCCCCTCCCCCCTCCTAGGCTAGAGAAGGAAGGCGAGCGCCACACGCTGTCTCTCTAATGCACCTTTGAGGTACCCTTTTGCTATATCTGAATAAACCCCAGAACGAGTAGACTGAAAACCCCCCACCCCCGTCATAATCTTGTTAGTCTCTAGAGCTATGTCTGCACCGGGATATTGGTACAGGCCAGGAGCATCCAGAGAAAACCATGTCCGCATTCCATGCTGGTCTACCAGAAGGCCATGTCTCCCAGTAGAATGTGATATCTGCACAGGACATAGCATTGGAACGGGTCCAGGCACTAAGGGCACCGGGCTCTTTGAGTTTAATTCTAAAGTCGCACAGTGTTGGCTGGTCTATGGCTGCCCTAGAATTCATGAGAAACTGGCACATAAGAATTATAGCTTACCTGAGGGAACCTCGTTGCTTTTTTTCACAGTTCCTCAGGTCTTTGTTGGCTTTGCTCTCTGTTCGGTGCCTTGTACTTTGAAGATCTGTTCCCATGAGACAAAACCAAGATGTTAATTTTCCTTCCCACTTCTTTCCACCCACTTCAACCAGGTGGGTCTGTCGACACTGACAGGACATGAGTAGCCATGCTTCATTGGAACAGAAAATAAGAAGGGTGGAGAAGACCTTGGCTGTGGTCACACCTCACCTTGCGGAAACCGTCCGTCTTATTAAGAAGGCGGACTGAAAATGCACTAACTGTAACCACACCCGATACCTGGTCATCCTTCCTCAGTTAGTCTTCAGTAGGGATGTGCACGAATATTCAAATGCATTTGAAATTCGATCAAATTCACCAAATATCGACATTCTAATTCAAATTGAATGTCCTTAAATTTGAATTAGGATTCATAAGCAATGCGTACTTGAAGATCCACACCTTTCTCGCATCCATATGCATTTGGATCTGTACGGGATGAAAACAGGTTGCATACGGGATAACTACAGGATGTATACAGATGTGTACAGAGCCAGGGAAGATGCATCTACAAATGCTGTTGACATTCATAAGTGCAAATTCAAATTAAAAATTTGAATGGATAGATTTGAATTAGAATCAAATCGAATCCCAAAAATTGCATTCATGCACACCCCTAGTTTTCAGTTTAGGTCACTCTGCTCACCCTTTTCTGTTCCCATCCTGAGTCTCCTTTATGGGACTTTTTTTTTAGATCTGTACCCTGCCCCACCATCACCACATCCCCAGGCTCTGATAGGAAGAAAAGTTCTATCATTCAACAGCACGTAATCACACACTGGGCAAAAAGGAAGGCAGTTCATGCATAATCCACCAACCATAGTACAGCTCAGCCGCTTTAGTCCTCTACCCTGATCACACCCAAAAACTAAAGACAGATTAACACTATAGCAGCTTGAGACCTATAAAAATCAGTATGATTGAAGGGAGGAAAGTTCACACATACAATGGATCAGACAAAAATGGTGTGAGTGGTGGTGGCCGAAGATGGACTGAAGAAGGATTCAAGTGAAGGTGGGACCACAGCCTTAGAGACGCACCAGTATTTGGGGAGGGGGGGATGAAAAGAAAATGGGACATTCACAGATAGTTGAGGGCTAAAAGAAGAGAGAGAAGTTGAAAGAATAACTTGGTCATGGAAACAGCAGAAAGAAAACGTAAAGACTACTAATATTTTTAGGGTAACAGAAGACATGGGATGAGCAAATCAGACCATTTCTATTGTAGGTGCTTACATAGAAGAGGGACTGCAGACCTGGCCTCTGGTCAGGGGACCAAGAGCTACTAGGAGGTTGGTCCTCCTAATTGCACCCCAAGAGTCAATTCATTTAATGCACCTGCTCTGTTGGCCTCAGAGGGCAAGAATGGACCACATGGAGGTGGGACTTTGCACAGAAGGACCTTGAGATATAGGAGATAGGGCTTTGTAGGATAGAGTTCTGCTGCAAGGAGTGGAGCATTGCAGAACTTTGTTGTCCAAGGGACAGAACTTTGTGGCGCTGAGCTTTTATAGGGCCAGGAGGCAGGCCTCACTGAATGAGGCTGTGATTCATAGCACAGGCGTGACAAATTTCATGAACCCCCAGCTGCTCCTTAGGTTAGCAGTCCAGGGATGTCTGTCCCTCTCCACTAGGAACTTACATGGCTTCTAGAATCTGGTGGAACATTTTGACTGGTCCATCCATCAGCAGCAGATCACTAAGTGCAAATATTCCCTTGGATGGGCACACAGCCCTCAGCTAATTAACAACGTGTTTCTGGACTTTGCATTTCTTTTTCATTGTGGGAGAGGAGTAAATCCAGACAAGCCAGAGGTGCTGTGTATTACTGGGTCTCGTGTCAATGAAATTGACAAGAGTTGTAACACCTGGAAGGGACAGATGCGAAATCTGGGGTGGTCTTGGACTCTCCTGATGCTTAAAGTTCAGGTGGAGGCTGTGGCCAAGACTGCCTACTCCCAACTACGGCTGGTTCATCAGCTAAGGCCCCTTCTAAACAGAGATGATTTGGCCACAGTTATCCATGCTCTGGGAAACCCCAGACTGGACTACTGTAACATGTTCTACATGGGGCTGACCTTGAAGACAGTTTGGAAGCTGCAGCTGGTGCAGAACCCAGCTGCTAGACTGCTGACAGGAACAGCTGGCCAGACACACATCACACCGATCTTAAAAGAGTTGCAGTGGCTGCTAGTCCTTTACTGAGCCCAATTTAAGGTGTTAACTTTAACTTGTAAGACCCTAAATGACTTGGGCCCCAAATATCTAAAGAAACATCTTCTTCCATATTGACCTGCCTGTGCCCTAAGATCTGCAGGGGAGGCCCTCCTGGTTGTACCACCACCATCAGTAGCAATGAAAACCAATTGGTACTTTTGAAATACACAGAGTCACACTAGTGATCTGTTTTACTTTTTTTAAAATACATTTTATTACTAATGTGAATGAATACAGGCCACTGAAGAAGACCGAGTTGTCAGGTCGAAATGCGTCTGGCCTTTTTTTCTTTGCATTTTATAAGATTCCTTTATATATTTGCCTTTTTATTATTTATTAAATTTCTTAATACTTATATATTTTTCAGTGCGGTATTTGTACCCTTTGAGTAATTAAATTTGTTTTCATTGGTTTATATTTTTGACATTCCTTTATAAACTTATATTTTAAAGTATTTTATATTTCTAGTGGGGTAGATTTTACCCTTTGAGTTGCTACACTGTTTGGGGACTAAACCCTTTCTGTTCGGTTAAAAGGAGGCAGAACCATGCTCCAGAACACCGTCAACTCTTTGGAAGGAAGGTGAGATAATAGTGCCGCTTTTCAACCAGTTGATTAACCAGGTCTTAAGGATCAGAAATTCAGAATCAGACTCTTACCAGCATGGTTCAACAAAATGCTCTTTTTCTTCTGGCTCCCGTCAGGGGCCACCGTGAGCTTCACCCGTAAGGTTTTACTGGAACTGGGAGAATGATTAACTGAAGCATCAACTACTTCATAGATGGTGTGAAGCAGACTGGTGATATCCTAGAACGTAAGGTCAAAGCAAGCAGAGGAAGACAAAATCATTTACTTACTGCTCAAAACATCTTCATTTAGGAATAACAACTCTTAAAAAAAACTGCATAAGATCAGAAAGTACAGCATGCTTTTTGCACAACACAACGTCCATTTTTACAGTTGGTAAAAGAAGACTTTTCTCAGTTAGTGCCATTTCAGAAACTTACAGTAGTGACCTGCAGCCTCTGTGAAGGCATGGATTTGCAACGGTAGCCAAGGCTCCCCCTCCATTGACTTAAAAAGTGATAAGCTCTTATTTTCCATAAGGCCTACAGAGCACTGCATCACAAGACGTCCAGGCCTGTAGCAAGCAAACTGCAGCATCAGATCATAGACCATTATCTCCGCTTCTGCACCTTTTTTCCTCCCCAAGGTGGATCATCATCTCCACTGTAGGGATGTGCACGAATGTTCTTCTGATATTCTATCTGAATCAAACCGAATACCCAAAAATCTCATTCGATTCGAATCTTTTAAACTCCAGTTTAACAAGATTCAATTTCTATTTACCAAATTGGAATCTATTCGTTCAAATTTTTGATTCGAATCTGCACATACGAATGTCGACAACATTCATATGAGCACGTACGCATCTTCCCCACATCCGTACGCATCCATACACGTCCCTATGCGTCTGTATGCATCCTGCAGTTATCCCGTATGCAACCCGTTTTCATCCCGTATGGATCCGTACAAATGCGGGAAAGATGTGGATCTTCAAGTACACATCGTGCACAAACCCATACACATACAAATGCCCAGATAATACCAACAAGTAGACTCGAAGTTCAAAATTCGATTCGAATGTTTACATTTGAATTTTGGGACATTCTAGTTAAGTTCGAATGTCAAAATTAGGAATATTCGATCAGATTTCAAATGCCTACGAATATTTGTGCACATCCCTACTCCACTGTGAGAACTCAGAAAGACTAGCCCAAGGGCGCCCAGCTGGCTTCATGGAGGAGGAGGGGGAGGAGGAGAGTTGGGCCTTTAAGGGATTCAAAGTAGCTGGCAAACCTTCTGCTCTTCTCCCCACAACACTCACCCTCTGAGTTAGGTGGGGCTGTGAGAGCTCAGAAAGGGAGCTGTGACTAGCCCAGGTTGCCCAGCTGGCTTTGTGCAAGAATGCAGAATCAAACTAGGAAGGTGCCAGATAAGAGATGAGAGTTTAACACTCTAACCACAAGACCAAACTGGATCAAATAGCCCCTGCAATATAGGGGTGAATTCAGGCGGTATCACTATTCTGAGAAGATCAACGATCCCCCCAAAATATTGAGCCCTCAATATTTAAAGTTTGACAAACTGTGGGAAAGCAGGAGAAAATGGCAGCTTGGCCATTAGTGGCAGCTTGAACATTGGTTTGCAAGCCACTGCCAGCACATGGCTAATGTTTTTGGCTCATTTTCCTGCTTACAGGACTTGAAAATATCTGCTTCTATATCCTCAACATACTATGGCAGAATGGAATTCTTACAAATAATCCTGAGTCTCAACTCACTTCAGGTGGATCATTTATAGGCTGGAAATAGGAATAAAAACAAATGAATGAATGAATCCCAATATGAAAGAGAGATTTGCAAAGGAAGAACTCCAAATCTCAAAGGTCCCTTTCAATTATAGTGTAAACTCCAGGGGAAACCAGAAACAAATGACTGCACCAAATGGCTTCAGAGGAGATCTCACGGCCTTTGTGCCTAGAAAAACAAGCTAATGGAAGACCCCCCCAAAAAAAGAAAAAGAGTCACCCATTTAAAGGGACTCAAAGCAGCTGACAAATCTTCTGTTCTTCTCCCCACAACAGAGCTCTGTAAGGTTGGTGGGGCTGTGAGGGCACAGAAAGAGAGCTGTGACTAGCCCAAGGCTACCCAGCTGGCTTCATGGAGGAGGGTGGAATCAAACCCAGTATTCCCAGATAGGAGTCCAGCTCCCTAACCACTGACTTCCAAACAGAATTTATTTGTCTTTGGGACTCCTTAGATGCCTTTTTCCCATTCCACTGACACTGTTCCAAATCTCGTCCTCTTGACACACCATCAAGGACATCCAGTGGTGAGTCTGCATTGTGGTCCAAATCTTTGACGAGTGACCGATGCCTACCTGAGCCTTCGTCAAAAGGATGCCTCTCTTTGGCTATCAGGCACTCCATTAGCAAGCACAGTACTTCTTGGAATAAAAGCACCTCGGTTTGGATGCGGCCCGCTAGGCTGGCTGCAACGAATCACATTCCGCAGCAGCAACAGCAGATGGATTTCAATTGCTCTTTGAAATTCCAATCTGTTTTCTAATACATCAGGTCAAACAGTTCTACACTTCACACACGACTGATCTAAAGAGGTTTAGATGGCTGTAAATTGCTTTGTTGCTTCCCAACCACAGGTAGTCCTTATGCCAAAATGAAGTTCCCTATAGACTGGGCACTGGTATAGACTTTAAAAAAGCGAGGGAGGAAAATAAAATCAGCCACAGTTGTAATACCTCATAGATATGTCGTCCAACATAAATATTTTCAAGAGCTTGCCAATTAAAGTTGGGCTGTAAATGCAACTATGCACAGCAATAAACAATCAACCGCAGTAGGTTATTTCTTTCACTCATTATAATTTGCACAGCCAGCACTACTGGAACGCTTTGAAAATACTGACCTTGGCCAGCAAGTCCATCATGCGAAGAAACATTTTAGGCAATCTAGTCTGGCTAGAGGCCTTTCTGCACTTGGCCATATCCTGGTATAGGGGGCTCCTGTCCACATGGTTGTGCCTTCTATGGCAGAGCCCAGGTGAGGCCTCTTATAGTCTGCATTCGCATGCGGACAACAGATCCCTCTCCCAAGATATATTCCAGAATAAGGCCAAGTGCTGAAGGGACCTAGATTACCTGACAAGAGAGAAGCCATGCTGCATTAGGCAACGGCCCATCTAGTCCAGTATCCCACCTCACACAGTGACCCACCAATGACTTCGGAGCATTCTCAGAAGACTAAGGGTGTTTTTGTACTTACTTTACCTCTGGAACAAGGGACCATGAAGTCCACTGCAAGTCATCACTGGTCTGCACTGGGATGCGCATGAATGTTTGAAACATTCAAAATTTGATCGAATTTGTTCAAATTTGGACATTCAAATTCAAATCAAATGTCTATAAATTCAAACGTAAACATTCAAATGAATTTCGAATTTTTGAAACACTGATACAAAATATTCGGACATTCGTATGTGTACGGATACGTACATGATATGTACTTGCCTGCAAGCATCTTTCACGCATCTGTACCTATTTGTACGGAACCTTACGGGATGAAAACGGGATGGATATGGGATAAATACAGGATGTGTACGAGCACATACAAATGTTGACAACATTCATGTTTACAAATACGGATCAAAAATTTGTACAAATAGATTCAAATATATTCAAACCAAATTGAATGTGAATATATTCAAATTTTAAACATTTGAATCGATTTGAATTTTCAGATATTTGATTTGATTCGGACTGAATTGAATTCCAAACATTTGCACTCCTGCACACCCTTAGACTGCATATTAATGTGGAACTGTGAGGCTCCATCCACTGCTGGTAAGGTGGTATGCTTAATCCACATTGGATGGAGCTTAATCTCAATTGGAGAGGCCCTGATCCAGATAAGTGGTAGACCACAACATCAACGTCTACTGGCAGACTGGCAGTCTAGTCCAGAACACTGAGATGTACCTGCCTCCATTTTTCAGTCTCTAGAGGACCTATTCTGGTGCTACACCAAACACACCACTGAAATGGCTTCCTTGACAGCCCGGAGGAACTTTTGTTCCTAGCCCTTTGGAGAATTCAGATCCTGGCCTTGAGTGTTTTCAGTGTTTCTGAAAATATTCTTGGACAGAAACATCACAGTTGATGAACCAGTTTCCCAGCTATGATGGATGCATGGCCAGCACGCCACTGTTCTATGAAGAGTGTTCCTAAACATGTGCTAATGTAGCATTCTTCTGAGGGCTGGAACCTGTTTGTGTGACTCCTGCTAATGTTTCACCTAGAATCTCTGAATCAGCTTCATAATGTTTACATGTGCACAGAAACACCCAGAGCCCCTGTGAAAACAAATTAAATTCTACAAATGGATTTTCCCTGAAGGCAATCGTGATCCATGAGGTGGGTTGCTGAGCTCCATTCTCTCAGCTGTATATTCGGCAAGTTCATCAGAAGTGTCCCCATGTAAAGATTTTGTTATGAGGCATTCCACACATAATTAGACTTGCCAAAATTAATGGTGCAGCCCCAATGTTTCCAGGTGAGAAAGTATTAACTGCAACACATTTTTCACCTCATTATATTTTATGGAGAAAACTGCTCTCTGACCTAACTGCACCATGTTTACAAGGATTTTCCCCTAATCTTGCAACACATATAATAATTAAATTGAACTCCTGTAATTTTCAGATGAAGAGCAAAAGAGCTCGGGGGGGAATCCCGTTTCATTTTTCTTTTCTATTTTTTAGCAAAAAAAAATCCAGCCAAAAATCACAACTCAGGCTGCAAATTCATGACTGTCTGGATGAAAGATCAATTGAACTCTATGGGACTTAGCTTCTACGCCAGTGATGGCGAACCTATGACACACATTGTCACAGGTGACACGTTAAGCACTTTTGGGCGACAACCAGGGCCACCACGGCGTCTGGGCATGCTGTTGCCATTTGGTATCTTCTAAGCCTACAAGATACCGGGAGCACAGTCAGAGGCACTGTCCATGCCCAGCTTAGGAGGCGCAATGGAGTTACGTCATTGCACTGCCGGCTCATGCGCAGTGCATTTGTGCTCTGTGTGCGGCAGCGATAACTTTATTCACAATTTTTTTCCTCTACGTACTTTTGTGAGACCTTATTCTAAGCATTAAATAATATTAAAATCAATAAAGGAAACTGACTGACAGGTGAAGTTAGTGGTGCTTGCTTGGACTTGAAGTGTACGAAATACCAACCTTCAATGGAAAATTTGGCAAATGAAATTCAGCAACAAAAAAGTCACAAAATTATGGATATTTCTAGATTTGACACATCACCCGAGTTAAGGTAGGGTTTTTGGTTTTTTTTGCAAATTTTGACACACAGAGCTCAAAAGGTTCACCATCACTGTTCTATGCAAACAGGTTAGAACCGTCAATGTATTTTCCTTACCCCCAAATCCTAGGCAAGTCTATTCAAAGGAAGTCCCAGTGAGTTCCATGGAATATTTCCCAGGTAAAGAGCCAAAGGACTGCAACCTTAGACAATCTAATTATAACAAGGTTGTGTTACCAAACACACAAAACAGTGGCTTTGGGTGAAAATATGCACGCTGTAAGAGAAACATGGCCACTGGATCCTTTTTTAGCACACGGCTGAGAGAACAGCAAAAGTTTCACTAAACTGCTGAATATTTTGAAAACAGGGAAGGGCCCATTCTACGCTTCCCTTCTTTAATTCTGGATCAGTGTCAGTCTGGAATTGCCCACCCCACTGATCTGGATGACGGGAAGCCATGGGTGGGATAGGCACTGTCTGCACTGATGCTGCTAATTTGGATTAACTTATGCACCTCCATGCCTCCAAAGACTAGGAATGAAAGTGATTAGCCTCGGGGCTAGGTATGTGCACGAATATTTGAAATACTGATTATTTGGACAAATTCAGACATTTGTACATGAATCAAATGGCCAGACATTCATTTTTTAGTACTCGTACAAATACAAATATTTTGAGTTACTCGTACAAATAATTCAGACATTCGTTATGTGCACAGATCTTGTGCATATCTACACAGAATGAAAACAGGATGTGTACGGGATAAAAACAGGATGTGTACAGGTACGTACAAGATTCATATCATTGGATATGTATCAAATATTTGAACAAATAGCTACAAACGTATTCGTATTGGTTCGAGTCTTCAGACATTCGTTTTTCTTTATTTGTAGGAATTCGGATATTCAGATACTCGATTCGAATTGAATTGAATGTCAAAAATTGCATTCATGCACACCCCTACTCAGGGCCTCTGCGTGTACGTGTTCGTGTGCTTTTGTGTACTTTTCACTAGCTCACTAGGGCACGCCACTGAAAAGCATCCCCCAGTAATCCAAAACGTGCAAGCCAGCTGGCTGCATGCCTCCCATGTTCCTGATCAGGACGCTGGTCCCAATGGTGATACTGATTAAATGGTAAATCCAGATCAGGTTCCGTACAATGCAGACAGAGCTGTACCAGTGAAAGGCCAGGCCTCAGTGATCTGCATTAATGTGAAGATACAGAGACCTATATTCAAACTATACAGACCCTAAATCTGGATTAAGGACCCATGCAGAAAGGGCCAAGAACTAGTTTCCTGTAACTGCGAATGAGTTGTTCCTTCCTGATTCACATCAGCCATCACTATCATCTTCACCATGCACATGGCGTCATCTTCACAGTGACAACTACAACTGGTGCTACTGTTGATTCTTTGGGTAATTCTACACTGGCCAGTAAACCAAATCAGCAAGAGTTCTAGGAGCTTTCCTTCCACACACTTGTATCATCTAAGGGAAACTCCATCCTGGGAGTGGGGGATCTTAACGGCCAGGGTCTAAGGGGTTCTCACCTCCCTTAGACCACACCAGTATGTGCAGAATCCCTCTTAGTCCTAGACTTTCCAAGCTCAGTTTGCAAACATACTCCTATGACTGCTGCCCATAACTGCTACATCAAACAGTGCATCCAAAACAATCACCATTTCATTGACTTCCATACGGTAATAACTTGGGAGGTCAACAGGCATGCTGCGAAAGGTTCTTCATGATGGGGGGGGGGGGGGGAATTTAAAAAGCAAAGCAATCTCTAGTGAAAGGTTAAGGATTTTCAGCAACAGTCCCATTCAAGTCAAACTGCAGAATCGGTACGAAAAGTGGAGGGATGGAAGAGAAAGTGGTCCAAACGGCAAGCGAAACTTGGAGCCTCTTTTTGGTTCTGTTCTAACTCTGAGGTTAGGTGATTAACATTCATGTAAAGTTAATTGCAGAGGCAGCTGTCAAACACTCCCAAAGCCTCCCATGTTATATGACAAGTTCATTTCTTCACAAAACATTGGGAAATGGTGAGAAATAAAGTGAGCCACGTTCTAGGCACAGAGCATTGAGAGGCAATGTTCTGGGTGCAACATGAAAACTATCTTCCCCATGCAAAAAAGACCATTCAATGGCACTTTCCCCCTTGCACCCCGGATGCTGAGGCAGAAGCTTCAAAAATAGTAACCAGATGCTAATTTTATAATTTGCCATCACATTAATTAGACTTCCAAACACCACTGAGGAGTTTTCAAAGTAACAATGTAGAAGATTCATGTTTGAAATGGTAACATTTTAATAATTATTTTAACCCTCAACAGCATGAGCGGAAAAACTATGCAAGTTGTGGATGGTGATGTTGCTTCGTAGCCCTCCTCTTTTTGAACCTTACAACTCAACTATATGAGCCAGTTTGGTCTTGTGGTTAGAGTGCCACACTTATATCTCGTAATCACAGGGTTTGATTCCACACTCCTCCATCAAGCCAGTTGGGTGACCTTGGGCTAGTCACAGCTCTCAGCTCTCACAGCCCCATCTACCTCACAGGGTGTCTGATGTGCGGAGAAGAACAGAAGGTTTGTCAGCTGCTTTGAGTCCCCTCAAGAGAGAAGAACAGAAGGCTTGTCAGCAGCTTTGAGTTGCCTTAAATGGGTTAGAAAAGTGGGACAGAAAAGCCAACTCTTCTTTTCTGTATGCTATTCACCAGATTTCTGCAGGCATTGGTGTCTTAAAATTGCATTACATGACCAGATTTTTCTAACTGCATCCCCCCCACCCCTCTTTCACACACAAGTACATCTATGTTTTCCCTTGGCTGGGGTATAAAGTTATCCCATACATACTGAGAAGGATTAGAAGAACTCAAATGCCATAACAACTTTCAGAAAACAATTACTGGAGCATTAGATATATCAGGCTCCTAGAAGAAAACCAAAAATATCCAAATGACATCCTTTCAAAGCAAGAGATTCAAACATCTGTATGAAAAATTAGTCCGATTCTGGAAGAAGATTAGAAAACCTCCCTTAGGCCCTGGTCACGCCTTCAGAGGCCCGGCATTTTAGCAGGATAATCCTCATAAAGTCTGAGATTTTTTTAAATAATTGGATCATCGAATCCTACAAATGAACTGAATTCACATTTAATCTTGTATGGGAACGTACCCATTTTGAACCTTCTTCAGTCTATCTTCAGGCCTTCTCACACTTTTTCATTTCATTTGTGGACTTTCCACTCAGGAAAGTCGTCAAATAAAATGAAATGAAAAGGTGTGAGCAGTCAGACCTGAAGATGGGCTGAAGAAGGTTTAAAGTGAAGGTGTGACCACAGTAAAGACAGTTCAACAGTGGCAAGGACAGCTTGGACAAATGGTGCTTGTTCTCTTATTTACTATGTTCCCAAGGAGACTTGGTTTCTTGCCTGAGTAACACATTGGATTTGATGTTTCCTTTCAACTAATGGCCATATTCCACTTACAGCCGCTAACCTGAGGTCTTGTGCGTGGCATTTAGCAGAGCATCCCCTTATGTCACTGAAATCTGTTTCTGGTAGTATACTGGATCATGGACGCATGGCTCCCAAATGCCTCCTTGATCTAGTATACCACCCCCAGCAACCTAGTAGATATTTTGGGTGCCCTTGTCCCGTCGATGTTCCATCCGGTGTGGCCAGAGTGTTTTTAGGAGAGGCAGGATCTCTCATAATCCCATAGTAGCATGCAGAAGGGAGACCTCTGGGCCCCATGCGGAAGGGGCCGATGCTTCAATGAAACCACTTGTGCCCTCCTTTAGGATTTTCAAGTCCTCTGAATACAAATGGCATTTCAGCCACCTACTGCACAGAACTCTTGTGCTTTTGTGTGTTAAGCTACAAGGATAAAACCAGAAGAAAATCTTGATACTGCAAGGTGTGCTGTGGGGGGAACATAATTCTTCTCTCTGTTTGATCTTTTTAATTCTCTAGGTTAGGCTGAAAGACAGCAGCTGGACCAAGATAACCCAATGAGTTTTAAGGCCAAGTATCTTGCTTCAAAACTACTCCCAATGCTGTCTTGCACTGTCAGTTTGTTTGGATATTCAGTCATTTTGTAATACCCTAAGAAACTGATGCCAATCTCACAGGGATAAGAGATCCTAATAGCTGTACTCCAAAACACACCATGTGCAACCTGGGAAACAGAAACACAGTTTATGGGAAGGCAGGTGGTAGGGGATGCCAGGTCCTACTCTGATCCCAATGCCTGAGAAGCAGAACTTAATTATAGCCCAAGACAGAATTAGATCAGAAATGTCAGGAGCAAAGAACATTTACAGTAAGTACTAAAATAGTCAGAACAAGAATAAGGCCAAGGCCATTTCCGGATGGGTCCTGAAGACCCCATTAAGCACCCAACAGGCATGCATTTGGTACGGATTTGCTACCTACCTTCCACAGTGACAACCTCATTAGGATCCCATTAGGAACATGTTGTCTGCACGAGCGATGCAGAGTTCCAGATTCAATAGGGTCTTGGGGCCCTTAAATCTGGATTAGCAGTAGACCCCTTAATAAACAGGTCTTCAACCTGCTCTTGCACCATGAAGACGGGATTCCAGAGTGTACTTCCACAGGTACCCTAGGTCAATGGGGTTGAGGGGCAGGCCTGAAGGGTACCACGTGCAGTGGGGTGCCTCCAGCTCCATCCCTCTACACACTCCCTATGCAAGTGGTATCCGAGTCCTTAGTTGCTAAGGAGGCAACTATGCAGCTGTGTCTCTCTGCCATGCCCACTGTAAACAGAAGTGACCCAACTGATGGTTGTGCAGGCCAATCGCGCTGTGCCGTCAGCAGAATGTCCTGCTCAGGCCTAATCAGGGCCTTGGGGGGTGTGCTACAGTGTCCACACTACAGCCCTGTTTAGCACCCATTGCCATCAGGTGCTAAACACCCTGTTGGACACATGGGGTCTCCACACAGATCCGGAACTCAATGGACTGGATTCCATAAGGACCAAATTTTGAAGATCCGGATCTCCTTAATCCAGATCAACCATGTTAACCCAATATTCAAGCCCTCCTTATTTCATTCTTTCAGTAATTCAGTACTCGGGAATAAATACCGTATTTTCCGGCGTATAAGATGACCCCCAACTTTCCAGTTAAAATATAGAGACAACACCCGGAGTATAAGACGACCCCCAACTTTTGAGAAGATTTTCCTGGGTTAAAAAGTAGTCTTATACGCCAGAAAATACAGTATTCACAACCTGCTCCATCCCAGGCTGTTTTATGGCTACTGACAGCTGCTGGGCAGACTGGCCTTGAACAGGGAACAAGACAACCCCAAGGAAGGACTGGGAATGTTTACCTTAGATGACACTTTTTTGAGTGACCCTTCCTGCTCTGTGGCATCACAAGGAAAGGGTGAGTTGCCAGCTGGAGGCCTGCCTTTGATTTCTGTCAGCAGTGGTTTGATTTACTGCAGATCAAAACATGCAGCTTAGAAAACAAGGTGCCATCAGACATGCTTAATATGATACCCTTTGGGATAATTTGAGGCTGAAATAAAATACCTAAAATCACCTCACCTCATTCTGAAGTCTGTGAATGTGTGTCCCTTCCTCATATGGGATTAAATAACACTGAGAACGGCTCTTTCTTTTAGTCACATTGGACAGGAGTTTCATAAGCACAGAGGAGGAAACTATAGCTAATCATAGGGAGGGAAAAATGCTGCTGGTGAGCAAATAATCATGGCCCTGGGAAGTCAGGCAGATGAGTGACTAATCACTACTGAACATTCATTGTCAGGAAGACCTTGCCAGATTTGGAGGCAAATGAAGAGGATAATAGGGGAAAAATGAATGCCTATTTTTTTTTTTTTTTTTTGGTGGAACTATAGAATGGATGCTTTTCCTTAAAGGGGCGACAGAAAAAAACCCGTCTGATCGCACCTACAGTTGGAGGAAATCAAATGCAAGGCCCTAATCAGTATCTCACCCCTCTCCACCACTTTCATTTTACTTGTTGCTGCCAAGTACCAGGTGGAGGTGGAACATGAGAATATAAGAGGAGCTCTGCTGGATCGGGCCACAACCCATCTAGTTCACCATCCTGTCCCTCACAATGGCCCACCAATTGCCCATGGGCATCTGAAGCAGAAGACAAGGGCAAAACCTTGTGAGTGAAGCAGCAGCTGAATACTTCAAAGTACCCAGAGACTTTCAAAGTACCTGGAGACCTTCAGGTATAGGGCAGGATAAAAATGTAAATAAATAAATCTAGACCAGATTCCAGGGAGCCATACAGGTGACAGAACCAGAGAAGCATCAGGATTTGTATTCTATGCAGAAGTGTCTTGAGAAGCAAGTATAACTCAGGACACCCTAGTGTCTGTCCTCATCTGTTCTACAGAAAGGCATCCAGCTATATTTTGTTGCTTTGTAATTAAATATCAGTGGTGGACAACCTAAGACTTGATAGAGAAAGCCGCTCAAATGAAGATCCATAAATATGATTGACTGACATAGTTAATCCCTTTGGAAAGAATTTCAAACAGCACATTCGCGATTTCATTAGCTCAGCTGTAAAGGCAGGAGAGGTGCCGAAAGGAACAAATGTTTGCACAGGTCTGCTTCGACACTGTGTTTAGAGAATCATTGGCCTGGGGTTTTTTACCTCTTCAAAAACAAGTACTAGTCATCATTTGGAGGGGGGGGAAGGAACTGGGGCGCTTCTAAGGCCATCTGCTGGGACTCGAGAGCAGGAGAAGGTTTGTCCTTGTCTCTGCTTGAGATGCCCATGAGCATTTGGTGGGCCACTGTGTGCGACAGGATGCTGGACTAGATGGGCTGTGGCCTGATCCAGCAAGGCTTCTCTTATGTTCTTATGTTCTTATTTTAAAAGTATTAATCCATGTCATTAAAGAACTAATTTTTAAAAAGCAAAACAAAATGCTGTGATTCCAAAGGTCATAAAATTGAAAGTCTGGTACTCAGTCACTGACAGGTGGTACAGTATCAAGTGATAACTTCTCATCATATAGTGTTGTGACCTACAGACACAACAATTCATTCATTCATTCACTCATTCAGCATGTGTGAATTCAGCACCTGGGATCATCTAGCACCACTGGCAAAATTTTGGTCACCTCTTAATAGATTATCTCAGGTGGAACATATTTTCAGGATATCAGTTCTGGCTCATCACATCCAGCTGTTGCCACAGAACCCTGTACAGGAAATATCTAGGGTCTTTTCTACACTTGCTTGCATTAGACTCTGATCAGCGAATCCAGAGTAATGAGACCCACTTATCCAGACCTTGTGGAGGTATGGGGCGATTCTGCACTTCCCCTTCCTGTCCCATGGACAGGAAAGGTGAGTGATAAACTAATGTTGACTAGTGCTCACACTTTTGAGTGCTATTCGGTGACAGCCCACCCCACCCCCCATTCCACCCACCCCACCCTGTGCAACTGATCACTTACCTGTGTTCGATTTCCAGGCTGCTCCTCCGCAGGGCACCGCCATTTTGACTGTGGCGCCCTGCGTGACGGCACATGTATCAGCGCAACCCTCTGTGCAATCACAGTTGGGTCAGGGGGTCATGTGAGGTCCCAGTGGGCTTGCGTGGTGCCTCAGTTGACCTCCCCAGCCAGCAGAACTACAGATGGTCGCTGGCTGGTTAGGGTTAGTTTGCTTGTGGAACACAATTTCATGCTCCACAGCTAGTGTGCAAATAGGTAACCTCTGGGCAGGCAGGGGGTGTTTCTAGTCTGTAAATGCCTCTCAAAAAAGTCCAGATGCACATGCCCAGATGCTGCCTAATGGCATACGATGGGCTGAAGTGTGAATTCAGCCAAGATCCAGATCAGCACCATCTGCACTGGCAGAGTGGGTCTGGCCCATCCCTCCCAGTGGCTACCTGCTCCCAAGGCCGTCATTTCCCAGCACTTCCCAGTGTCCCACCATACCCGCCAAAACTAAAACTTTAAATGCATCAAGCTTCTCTCATCTCTCCCTTCTGAACAGCCCAGTTTCATCCCAAGCCCTGAGCCAGAGTCCACCATACCACGTTAAGCCCCAGAGGTTCAAGGAACTCAAGGCTTCCAAGTGAATCAGGAAGCTCCACTCACCTCCCGTGTGACTCGGCCATTGTTGTCAAAGTCATAAAGCGTGAAGGTCCATTCTTGCCTGTTGTCCTCTTCAACTGATACATCACACTGCAGTTCCTAAAGGACACACAACGATACACAAAGTTAGGACTGGCAAGGAGAACTATTTGTCCACCAAACGGGCTAGCGGTCTATGAGATTAACGTCCTGAGGAAGGGGTGATGGCCACTGTCCTGGATGACTTTTAAAAAAGGGTTGGACACATTCACGGAGGACATGTATGTCAATGGCTACTAGAACGGATTAGGGATGTGCACAAATGTTCTAAACATTCAAAGTTCGTCTGAATGTGGACATGTGAATTCAAATAGAATGTCTTCACATTCGAAATTAAACATACAAATGAATTTCTAATGTTCCAAAACATTCGTTCAAATGATTTGAATGTACAGATACGTATGTATTACATATGTATCTGCAAAAATATCACACATACCTGTACGCATTTGCGCTTATAATACGGAACAAAAATGGGATGCATACTGGGATAAAATGAGATGCATACTGGGATAAAATTGGATGCATACTGGGATAAAATGGGATCCATACTAAATATGTACAGATACGTATAACACATACGAATGTTGTTGACATTCCTATCTAACATTCAAATGAATAGAGTCAAATGTATCGGATTTGACTCGGGCTTTGTTGCATTTGGATTTTAAACATTCAAATTGAATAGAATGTTTTGACATTCGATTTGACTCGAATTCAAATGCAAAAGAACCATTCATGCACATCCCTAGGATGGACGCCTGGACACTGTCTCTGCAGCCAAAATAGCCTTTTCTAGTTCTAATCAGTGTGATTCTAAAGTTGGGAACCCATTTCTCTGTTATTTTCTCAGCCTGGAAAGAAAAAGCACAAGGCATTCAATACTGTTCCTTGTGCAATTCCCTTGGGCTATGATTCTTGGAGAATTTCAAATATTCTTGGTTCCACTGAGCAAGAAGAAGAAACTATGTGAAAGCCTCTTACTAAAATGCCTGAAAAATATAATGCAAGATCTTTCCAATTTAAAAGAGAGAGAGCAAAAGAGCAGGCACAAGAAAGAGCCTCTACTTAACTCAAGGAGAAATACTTAGAAACTCTCAGCATGAGAATGGATACAGTTGAAACAGAAGTGACCATTAACACAAAACAGACCTGTGGCACAAACCCATGTCTCGTCGGGGGGGGGGGGGGGCGGACCTTTCACAGCACAGATTGTCAATGCAGTATTAATTCTAGCTCTTCCATATCATTCATTAAAGGTCTATGTAACTGTCAACGTAGAGCCCAATTTAGAATTAATAAAAGAGAGGGGAAAAAACACCACCCTGGCCTATCAGTGCTGCTTTATGCGATTATATCAGAGCTGGCTTACAGCAAAAGCAGTAAAGGACCGTTATGGTAATGCCTGACTGCAGTCCAAAGCTTCCAGAGAACCCCTCCAGATGTGTCTGAACTACAAGTCCCAATATTCCATTGGGAACTCAACACTGGGATTGATCGTTCAGGAACATCCCTGTTCTAGCACCATGAAACTTTTAAGAGCTGTGATGGGCAAACAAGGCCAATGCATCCACCAGTTAAATGCACCTGTGCTTTTTTTTAAAAAAATATTATTTTTGTGTACAATATTATGCAACGTTCACACTTTTTTTTGCAAGCTGCTTGATCTACCATAACGCCTCCTGCGTACTCTTTTAATGTGTTTCTTTATATTTATTTTGCTGTTTATAACCTGCATAATTTCCAAAGAGTTCATGGCTATAAACATTATTCCCCCCCCCCCTCCACTTTATCCCCTCCAGGACTCTGCAAGTGAAGTCGTGAGGCTGACCCAAGTGTGCCTTCCTTGCTACTCTACCTCCATGGCCCTTTCTGTATGAATCCTTAATCCAGGTTAAGGGTCTGCATGGTACACATTCTGGGCCTCCTTATCCACATGCTGATATGGATCATGGAGTCCCCCATCTGCATTAGACAGATCATGATCTGGATCAAGGAGGCCCTTAATCTGGATCTCTGGGTAGTATTGTCTAATCAGTACTACCAGAGGGACCAGGGCCCTGCTCCAGAACATGTCAGTCCTTTGGATCTGGCAATGCTACTGCTACTGTCTGAAACAGAGGGCCCTTCTGCACTTGGCCTAAGACTGAACTAGCAGAACCTCTACCCATTGCTAGGATGCTTTGTCCAGTCAAGATGAGACTATGGACCAAGACAGGGTGCTAAAACTGCACTCTGTTCCAGTTCTCCAGTAGACCAGGCTTTGTCTTCCAGACTACAAAGGGTGTGAGGACAGCAAACACACCATAGTCCAAAATAGAACAGGGGGCTCTTTTTGTTGGTGCACCTGGAAGCGTGCTGAAGTCAGCACCCATCAAAAAGAGACCAGTCAGAAACTGGAAAGGCCAGTTCCCAAGCTTCAAAGTTTGAGCACCAGCATTTGATCTTGATAGCTGGACTTGGGACAGAACAGGATGTCCAAAATGTGGGCCGCCTTACCCCTTACCTGTCCTGGGATTGACAAGTTGCCTATCACAAACCAGACTGTCCCACCTTGTTCCAGAATAACCCAGGTAATTGCAAAAAAAAAGAAAAAAACCCAAAACAGCATGGCTGCATGACCTTCCTTTTGGTTCAGAAAGAAAATGACAGTTATGTTGGCTAATCCTCTCTCATGGGGGAGTTTCAGAAAGGAGGGGCCACAGCAGAAAAGTTCCTGTCTTCAATCACTGCCTTTCTAGAGGGGCAGCACAGGAAGTCAGAGACAGGCCTTCCCATTTCAGTAACAAAGCAAGGTCAGGGCACTGGTCAGAAAACATTAACTTCAACAGCTTTCCAACCAATGTATACTAATCTGCAAAAGATTCTGTTATGTCATTTCTCATGCACACCCCAATAAGGAAAACCCACAATTTCTGCTACATGCAAAATACAGACACTTAAAGCCTTTAAGGTAAGTGGGATGGTGCCAACAGCAAAAACAAATGAAGATTTTGGGTCTCTCCAGTTTGCTGCATTGACTACTGTGTTATTCCCACTTTGAAAGAAGGGCAGAAAGAAGAAAAGCAAGCTTGCAAAAACTCAGTCCGCCCGTCTTCTTCCACCCCCACCCCCACCCCCTACCTTCCTGCTGCCTTCACAAGACACGCGTCTCCTTTCTCTCAAGGTTCCAGCGATCAGAGGCAGCAAGAGTCACAACATAAGCCATAGGGGCAATTAAAGGAAAAGCCGTTGCACGCAAGCAAAATAAACAGCTCCAAATAGCTTCGGCATGATGGAAGCTCAGAAATACCTGCTTGATCTGCTGACTTGAAACCAATTCCCTACAGCAGTTAACGGTAAAGCCCCCTGTCCCCTGCTGAGTTCAAAGGCAGCCTTCTCTTAGCTATAACAAGCCCCAGTTGAAAGCTGCCAAAATACCCCCCCCCCCAACTCCGCACTTGGCAGTGGAAGCGAGTTTCATATTACACAAACATTTCCCGCGCCTTTAAGGGCTACGGCAAAACCGGCACCTACGACTCAGGCCTCTCCCTCGCCTCCACGGTCACAGATCAGATTCTTTTCTACCTGGCCATAAAACGAAAGCGTTTATCATTCCTCCTAGCCCTACAGTTTCCACGGGTCAGAAGCTCTCATTTGACATCCAAGTGGGCGCCGGCATGTGAGTCTCACGGCAACCAGCTCTTTCCGCCACATGGTTCTTGGTCTTATGCGTGTCCTGTACCACCTTATGGTGGAGAACTTTCATTGAGCATATATGCTCCTCCGCATGAAGACCGCAACAGCCACATCTTCCTTTTGAAATCTGTAGAGCCAACTGAGCAAGCACTATCAATTGCTACGGAGGTCACTCATAGATACACTTGGGTTGCTGGTGTGATGACGGGTGTCCTGGTACAGGGTGGGGTAAGGAAGTGACCTAGGGCTGCGTTTACATGTAGCGTGGACCTAAGAAAATGATCTGAGGCTGCCTTTACATGCAATGCGAGCCTAACGGAATGACCTAAGGCTGGATTCACATGCAGTGTGGGCCTAAGGAAATGTTCTAGGGTGCCTTCACATGCAGTGCAGGCCTAAGGAAATGACGTGAGGCTGGGTTCACATGCAGTGCAGGCCTAAGGAAATGACGTGAGGCTGGGTTCACATGCAGTGCAGGCCTAAGGAAATGACCTGAGGCTGGGTTCACATGCAGTGCAGGCCTAAGGAAATGATCTGAGGCTGGGTTCACATGCAGTGCAGGCCTAAGGAAATGACCTGAGGCTGAGTTCACATGCAGTGCAGGCCTAAGGAAATGACCTGAGGCTGGGTTCACATGCAGTGCAGGCCTAAGGAAATGACCTGAGGCTGGGTTCACATGCAGTGCAGGCCTAAGGAAATGACCTGAGGCTGGGTTCACATGCAGTGTGGGCCTAAGGAAATGTTCTAGGGTGCCTTCACATGCAGTGCAGGCCTAAGGAAATGACCTGAGGCTGGGTTCACATGCAGTGCAGGCCTAAGGAAATGATCTGAGGCTGGGTTCACATGCAGTGCAGGCCTAAGGAAATGACCTGAGGCTGAGTTCACATGCAGTGCAGGCCTAAGGAAATGACCTGAGGCTGGGTTCACATGCAGTGCAGGCCTAAGGAAATGACCTGAGGCTGGGTTCACATGCAGTGCAGGCCTAAGGAAATGACCTGAGGCTGGGTTCACATGCAGTGTGGGCCTAAGGAAATGTTCTAGGGTGCCTTCACATGCAGTGCAGGCCTAAGGAAATGATGTGAGGCTGGGTTCACATGCAGTGCAGGCCTAAAGAAATGACCTGAGGCTGGGTTCACATGCAGTGCAGGCCTAAGGAAATGACCTGAGGCTGGGTTCACATGCAGTGCAGGCCTAAGGAAATGACCTGAGGCTGGGTTCACATGCAGTGTGGGCCTAAGGAAATGTTCTAGGCTGCCTTCACATGCAGTGCAGGCCTAAGGAAATGATGTGAGGCTGGGTTCACATGCAGTGCAGGCCTAAAGAAATGACCTGAGGCTGGGTTCACATGCAGTGCAGGCCTAAGGAAATGACCTGAGGCTGGGTTCACATGCAGTGCAGGCCTAAGGAAATGACCTGAGGCTGGGTTCACATGCAGTGCAGGCCTAAGGAAATGACCTGAGGCTGGGTTCACATGCAGTGCAGGCCTAAGGAAATGATGTGAGGCTGGGTTCACATGCAGTGCAGGCCTAAAGAAATGACCTGAGGCTGGGTTCACATGCAGTGCAGGCCTAAGGAAATGACCTGAGGCTGGGTTCACATGCAGTGCAGGCCTAAGGAAATGACCTGAGGCTGGGTTCACATGCAGTGTGGGCCTAAGGAAATGTTCTAGGCTGCCTTCACATGCAGTGCAGGCCTAAGGAAATGATGTGAGGCTGGGTTCACATGCAGTGCAGGCCTAAAGAAATGACCTGAGGCTGGGTTCACATGCAGTGCAGGCCTAAGGAAATGACCTGAGGCTGGGTTCACATGCAGTGCAGGCCTAAGGAAATGACCTGAGGCTGGGTTCACATGCAGTGCAGGCCTAAGGAAATGACCTGAGGCTGGGTTCACATGCAGTGCAGGCTTAATAAGTGACCTATGGCTGGGTTCACATGTAGCATGGACCTAAGTAAATGATCTGAGGCTGTGTTTACATGCAGTGCAAGGCTAAGGAAATGGTCTAAGACTGCATTCACATGCAGTGCTGGCCTAAAGGAATGACCTAAGACTGCATTCACATGCAATGTGGGCCTATGAAAATGACCTGAGCCTGCGTTCACATGCAGACTTGTATACATCGGTTGGAAAGCTGTAGAAGTTAATGTGTTCCAAGATGCAAAGACCAACACAAAGTGAAAGAAATAAAGTCTTAAGTAAAGACAAAACTCATATTAGGAACGCATTCTCATGCTGCCCTATAGGGGGGAAATTGTGCTTACTTCAAATTTTAGCTGCTTCTTAGCACAGGTATGTGCATCAGTTTCCTTTTCTACTTTCTTTTCATCACCGCTGCAAACTCCATCTGTCTTCTCTGGAGGCAAAGCCACTGGGAGAGAAGAGGGAAAAAAGTGTTAAGTTCTAGAAGAAACATAAGAAGAGCATAAGAACGTCAGAAATTTCCCACTGGATTGAACCATGGGCCACTGAATGTAGCATCCCATCTCTAAGTACCAGCAGAAAGAAGCCAACACAACTTGCCCAGCTCCTGGCCTTCAGAGCGATACCACCTGACAGCTTTCCATGAATTGGTCCAAAACTTTCTTGAAACCATCCGAGCTGTTGGCAAACACCACATTTTCTGGTAGCAAACACCAGAGCTTAACTATGTGTTGTGTAAGAACAAAAAAAATCCTAATAGGATCATAAGACAAATCTCACCATGGAAAACTCACTTGGCAGTAATTCCCCTCTGAAACTTGACTTTCAGCAACTTCTGAACTAGAAGTCACGTGTAACAACAACACCTTAGGTTCTACTGAGAGATTGAGTCCTTTCATGCACTTGTCTATAGATTGGTATTGTGTGGGACCTAGCACACTTCTGTGCCATTCTCTCTTGCACACTCTGGAACAGAGGAGAGAGACCAATCACTGCTACCACACTGCATGCACACTGTGTGGCCCAGTCTAGATAGCCAGCAATCTGGTAGACCTGGTTTGACTGGTCTCAGAACAGTCCAGGGACCACTAGACCAGCCCAGGGAGCCATGTAGAAGGGTGCACACCTCTCTGGGCCAGGTTAGCAAGGGGACTCATTTTGGTAGTACAGTACACCAAATTATGTCCAGATTAGCTCACTAATGGGATTCTGTCATTATTCACTTGTTTTCTTTTTCCCTGAATGGCTTTCTTTGTTCCATAGGCCTTCTTGTAGTTCCTTCTCTGGCAGTTACGAGGTATAGGGTTATACAAGAGGGCCTTCTCTGTGGTGGCCCCTAGACTTTGGAACAGCCTCCCTCTTGAGGTTCGCCAGGCGTCTACATTGTATACTTTTTGGCACCTGGTGAAAATGAATCTTTTCAACCAGGCTTTTGCTATTTAAATAGCTTCCTCAGGTGCTTCCCTTAGGGAGGGAGGTTGGGGAAGGAATGGTTGGGGGAATGGATATTATTTGATATGTCCATTCCTAGCAGCTGGAGCCCTTGCAGCTGACTCTGAAATTTATATAACAGGGCCTGTCCTGAAAAGGCCATTCAACCAATGACAGCCTTTTCTGGAAAAGTTGGACAACTCCAGCTAGGGATGTGCACGAATATTCAAAAATTCAAAAATCTGATTCGAATCAGATGAACATCAATGTCTGAATTTGGATTGGATTTAATGATATTCAAATTTAGACATTCAAATGGATTTTCAGATTCCCAAAAATCCAATACGGATATTCGAGTGATTCAAATATGTAAAATCATATCTATCACATTCATATTTGTGTGAAAATTATACATATTTGCACTTATAATACGGGATGAAAATGAGATGCATACGGGATGCGCACGGGATAAAACAGGATGTGCACAGATTCATATAACTGATACAAACGTCATTGACATTCGCATCTTTAAATATGAATCGGATTTTCGAATTTCTGGATTCAAATCAGATTTTCGGAAATCCAGATTTTTGACATTCAAATTGAATCAAATATTTGGATATTCGATTCGACTCAAATTCGAATGCCCAAAAACATTTGTGCACACCCCTAATTCCAGCTGTGAACAGCTCCAGTTGGAGGTTCAGCCTTAAGGTACCACTTAAAGTTCCACAGAGTTCCAGGTGTAATGCCTCCCGTTGTGTCTCCCGACGCCAGCTCCTCGGAGGAGGAGGCAGATGCGCCCACACGCACGCCTGTGCCCCCGTCATCACCAGGGGCAGCCAGTACCGGCCCCAACGCCGAGGACCCCGCCCGCGAGAAGCGCATGATCTCCTCCTCAGGTGAGAGCGAGGAGGGACCGCCCCGCCCCGCCCCACAGGTGTTACGCAGGGAGAAGCAAGTCACGTGCCACTCATTACGGATCAGACACCTGCAGAGAAAAGGAATGAATGCTGGGAGCTGCTGTTTAGGAGCATCTGGAGGACCACAGTCTGAGAACCAGTGACCCAGGCTGCGTTCATATGGATTCTGGCATGGTGCATCCTCCTTAGGGACAAGGAGTGGACTCCGCGTGCACTTTGCATTTCTACCCCCCCACACACACATGCATGAACAAACCCATTACAGCCCCACCACCACCCCCAAGCCCACAGCAGGCCCAGTGTGATTCACTTGTTGCCCAACAGGGTTGCCCAAATTACGCTTGTGTGAATGGACTCAAAGCAAGCCCGCAAAAGCTCTTAAATAAGTCCCAGAGTTATGGCAACCCTTTGAGACAAAAAGGATAGAGGGAATTTTGGCCACTTACTCCCTCATGCAAGCAACACCTGCAAAAACCTCCTCTTCTATATAGCTACTATACATGCTTGTCTTCCTTTTTTAATTGGCCATACTCACACTGGAAATCATACTGGCCACATAAATTTGGCCATCCCACCCGCATTAGGTCCGTTTCCCCAAACAACACAAGGGAGAATACAGCTCGAGATATTTCTGGAATCAAGTTTTCTCCCCTTATTCAAGCAAAATAAATTCCCAACAGCTTGTATGGGTTTCCTTCTCCCTTTTTCTTTTTTTAAGTATCATACTTTCATGGTTTTCTGCCCTACAGATAAAGGAACTGAACGTTAAAACCCACCCTTTTCCTACCAGGTCAAAACTGCATGTTGACAAAAAATATACTGAAGAAGAAAGGATAGAGGAAAATAAATACACTATAAAATGCTTTGGAATGACACAGAGAGAGACACACACACACACATTATGCCAGCAAAGATTCACTGTTCATTTTCATCTGACATTTGGTTGCTAGGGGACAAGTTCTTTTAACACCACCTTTTTTTATTTCAATACAATGAGCGTTGCAATTTTTTTTAAAAAAAAATTGTCAGGAAACATTTTTTCTTTCTCTTTCTTAGGGCACTGGCAGATGTGCTAAAATTGCCAGCTGCTATATTAGTGCCAAGAACAGCAGAGGACACTAATGCCATGGCAGGGCTCTGCCAGTCTCAGGAACATGAAGACATAAGAGGAGACCTCATCTAGTCCAGCATCCCATGTCACAAAGTAGCCCACGAACTCCTTCTGGGTATCTCAAGCAGAAGATGAAGGCAAAACCTTCACCTGGTCTTGAATCCTTGCAAATGGCCTTTAGAGGCATCCTGTCAGTCTCTCCAAATGGACCTAGGCATCTGTTCTAGAAGAAGAAGAAGAGTTGGCTTTTCTGCCCCACTTTTCTCACCCATTTAAGGGGATTCAAAGCGGCTGACAAAGCTTTTCTATTCTTCTCCCCACAACAGAACACCCTGTGAGGTAGGTGGGGCTGTGAGAGCTCAGAAGATAGCTGTGACTAGCCCAAGGTCACCCAGCTGGCTTCATGGGGGAGGGCAGAATTGGACCCAGTATTCCCAGCTCCCTAACCATTAGACCAGACTGGCATACCAGTCCTCCAGAGAAATCCTGCTGGAGGAGGCCACAGCCCTTCTAGTCCAGCATTCTGTCTCACTTAGTGTTCTACCAATTTCTTCTGGGCATTTCAAGCAGAAGACAAAGGCAAAATGTTCACCTTCCCCCCACTCCATTTAAATGGCCTGTCTTGCAGATGTTATGGACTATAGTTCCAGTCATTCCATCCATCCTTGGGACTGACAGAGGCTGTTGCTACGCAATATCAGAAACAGTTGGTTGGCCACCACTTATTTCCTCATGCCACAGAGCCAGACATAAGGTAGGGCTCTTTTGTGCTGCACCAAAATATATTTGCAGGAGCTCACCACATGCCTTTTATCATCATCACCACCACCACCACCACCATCACCATCAACAACAAGAAGCAGCAGCTCACGCTCGCCTTCCTAAACCTTCAAAATGGGCCAAGCTGGCGAGATAATGATGCTCACATGCTTTACTTTCTTGGACAGGTCCATAGCACATGAACTGGCCTCATGAACATTTCTACTCTGTGGGGACCACCGACATTTTGTCATGAAAAGGAAACTTAGGAGGGAGGGAGAAAAGTCTTTGGCGAGTTTTGACTACTCCCTTGGAAAGAGGAAGGTTCCTGCAAGCCGATGGACCTGTTTGCACTCGACCATATTCTGGAACGTATCTCAGCGTTGAGGTCTGTTGTCCACATGCTAATGCAGAGGCTGGCATTTGGTAGCCTGCACTGGCACATGGACAGCAGGTCCCTATTTCACAATATATTCCAGAATAAAGCCAAGTGTGAACAGGCCCTATGAATCAGCTTTCAGTTAGGTAATTCAACACTATACAATATTTGAGCTATGTTAACACAAAACCGACATATCTGTGAAATAAATTCCAAAGGAGACCTTATGTTTTAACCAGACACCAAAAGCCATATAACATACCTTTTCTTGGAGACTATTTCAAAGCCTGTGGGATACCACAGAAAAGGCCCTTTCGTGAGCCACTAATACTCCCGCTTCTGAGGGTGGTGAAACTAAAGGGTGCCATCTTGTCATCTTATTCTCCAACCCCACTGAGAATAAAAAACCCTCTTCAAACTTTCTCTTTTCTCTTTCAGTCCAATAACGACTGCATCTTTAAAAAACATTGCATTTGTTTCCCCACAGTGTCCTTTTTCTTCGTCTCTTTGCCATTAATTGGAAAGTATGCGCCCCGAACACCACACTACAATGTTCCTTTTCTATTTGAAACTGGAAATACAACAAAGGTGGCAGTGGGAGGAGATTACATTTCAAATGTTGTGGAATACTATTCCTGCATTAAAGAAAACTAATTGGCACACGTATACTTACAGATGTCTCTTGCCGAGGACAGTTAATTAATAACATCTATTTGTGCGAGAGAACAAAAAGCATATGTGTAAAAGTGCCAAATATATTACTGTCAATCTGCATTCGACGTTCTGCCTGTTACTCAGTGGCCCCAATAAAGGCAGTCAGGAAATGAGAATCGGGAGGCGCCACTGATGCAGCAACTTTCAACATTAGGGCTGTGCAAAGATTCAGACTAATGCAGCTTCATCAGGGGCCTGCCCAGCCTCTCCTTGGACTAGGGATGTGCACGAATATTCACACGAATATGTACAAATTTGTAGATTTGTGGCCAAATCGAATAGAGCCTACATTTGTAGGCTCTGTTCATCCACAAATTGGATATTCAGATACCAAATCCCACCCAGGCTTCCTGCCCCTCGCAGGCCCCCTGTACCCCACTTACCTGCCACCGCCACTGCACTTTCTTCCTAGGCCCTCTGGTTCTGTGTGCGCAGAACTGGACGTGCCTTTTTGGCCTCCGGAAGGCCTACTTCAGCCCCTGGAGAGTGCCGGAATAGGCCTGGGAACACCACTGGAGCCCTCTCGCCCGCTGCCCACGTGCCCCCTTACCTTTTGGGGCATGCTCCACTGGCATCCCAGGTCTATTCTGGCATGCTCCGGAAGACAGAACAGGCCTTCCAGAGGCTGAAAAGGCACTTCTGGTCCTGCATGTGCAGACCTGGAAGTGCCTTAGAAGAAGGCGCGGCAACGACGAGGCCAGCAGGCAAGTGGGGGGGGGAGTGAAGGGGTGAGGGAGGTTGCATTTGTTTGTGCATAAATATTCATTTGAATATTTGTGTACAAACATGAAGCCCTCACATTCGTGGGGGTGGGATTTGGCCAAAGCTAAATTTCCCCACACTCGACTCATACTCCTACCTTGGACACATTCAGTTAGGAGGACACTATCATCACCTTCTAGGTAAACAATGCCAAAAAAATATTGTACTCAAAGTGAGACAGGTTTCCATAATAGGGATGTTCACATTCATTTCGCTATCAAAATCAGAAGTCTATCAATTTCTTTCATTGTCCAATCGTTAAATTGAGAAACCAATTTTCACATTTGTTTACAAACTTTTTCCGCAAAGAAAAGTACCTTCTTTCCATTGAAAAGAGACTCTTTCATACCCCAAAACAGCAAAAAAAAGATACTTGATTGAATTTGTTCCTTTTCACAAGCAGGAAACTGGATTTATTTCAATTTAATTTTGGGATATTGGAGAAACCGAATTTTTGATCTGATGTGAATAGCTGCAAATTCGAAACGTTCAACTGGATTTCAGAATACAAACCAAATTTTTGCACATCCCTATTCCCTAATGTTAAACCAAGGCTGTCTCCAGAAGGTGAGATGAAAACGCGAGATTGCATTTAGATCCTGAAATTGCTTCTTATGGAACAAGAACAGGACCCTGCCTGTCTGGGCACTTGCTCCCACAATGGTGCAGCAGAGGCTTCTGGATATTTTGACAGCACAATATACTCAGAAGTCCACAATCATCAGTCTCTGTTCATGTGTGGCAGCCATTTTGAGCCTGATTTTGGCCACATACATGGACAGTAACCTTTTTAAAAGATGGTAGCTCCGAGGAGCAAGTCTCAACACAAGCAAACCCATACTGCTGTTCCAGGAAAACTCAGCTTGAAACTTCTTTTCCTGAAATAGCGATACTGAGGGATTTCCCCTTTATACCCCAAAGCTATGTTAGGATTCCCATGAACATGTGTGGCAATCCCAGTACAGAAGAACCTAAGAGGAGCCCTGCTGGATCTGGCCACAGCCAGTCTAGTCTAGCATCCTATCCCACATGGTGGCCCATCAATTGCATCTGGGCATATGAAGCCCAAGAGAAGAGCAAACCTTCACCTGCTCTCGAATCCCAGCAAATGGCCTTAGAGGCATTCCCCCCCCCCCCCCAGCCTGTACGATGTACTTAGGCATCCGTTCTAGCAGCCATTGATACATTTGTCACCCATACATTTGTCTAACCCTTTATTAAAGCCATCTAGGCTGGCTGCTGTTATCACCTCTTCTGGTAGCAAATTCCATAGACCAAGGGTGCATCCCGACTTAATACTGTGCATCAGAATGTGCAGCCAAGATCAAGCGGTCACACACGACAGCTGATACTTCGTAGTGGCATCGCATTATAGCAATGCTACTGCAAATGTACTCAATGATGATATATCAGCATTACGTGTGCAGTATAAGGAAATACTCCCGTATCGACCTGCCCGTGCCTTAAGATCAAGTGGCGAGGCCCTCCTGGTTGTCCCACTGCCTTCAACAGTGAGGTTGGTGGGCACCCGGGAGAGAGCCTTTTCTGTGATGGCCCCCAGACTGTGGAATAGCCTCCCCCTCGAGGTGCGTCAGGCCCCTTCCTTATATATATTTAGGAGGGCAGTAAAGACGCACCTCTTTGCCCTGGCCTTTGGCTAAGCTGTTAATGTTCCCTCCCCCAGTACAGACATTATCATTTTAAATATGTGGTATATTGTTTTATATGTATTGAATTTTTAATGTCTTTTAATGTGCATTCTGTTTTAATCTGTTGTTTTAAAGTTGTAACCCGCCCAGAGACCTTCGGGTATGGGGCGGGATATAAATGTAAATAATAAATAAAATTAAAATAAATAAAGTTTCCTGCCAGTCCGGACAGGATGGCGAGAATTGCCAGCGAGAACAGGGATGGCAGCTTAACTGCAATTAGCTGCCTCCTCCTACGTGACCGTGGCACCATGACTAACCTCTTGCAGTTGCCTCCTTGGAAGCTACAGAGGCTGATTTTAGTGAGGACACTGGGGCATGCATTTGCAGCAGGTCAGCTGCGAATTTTCCTCCAACTGCGGATTTTATTCCACTTGTCTGGAGGGGACCCAAGATACTTCGATATATTAGGCCCTGTCTACACACAGCCCTGAGATACTTCCATATTTCAGGCCCTGTCTAGACGCAGTCCAAAATTATTGCTGTAACTTAAGTCCATTAGCATGACAATGAAGAGATTATGACCTTCCCTTTCAAGTATATGCAGATAGCTGTCTTTAAGAATTCATTGCCATTTCTGACCAAATACTTGGGAAGGAAGAGAAATGGTGCCTGATTGTGTTGAAGTTACAGCCTTGTTATTTCTGAACCTCAGTCTGAATATTTGGCAATCAGAAAGTTCCATAAATTCAAATATTTGCCAGCTTTCCACACAAAAACGATGAGTCATTCATTTCTGAAAAACCGCAACCTATTCACAAGATATTTTGACACCATTACTTCACTCCACCTGCAGTTTCATAGTATAAGAGAAGTCCTGCTGGATCAGGCCACCTTCCATCTAGCCCAGCGTCCTGTCTCACACAGTGGCCCACCAATTGCTTCTGAACATTCTCAAGCAGAAGGCAAAGGTTTCGTTTTCTCTTGAAACCCTGCAATTCCTAGACATCAATTTTTGTAGCCATTGACAAGTCCTCCAAGACTTTGTCTATAAGAATGTCAAAGGAGCCCTGCTGGTATCATGCCACCGCCTATTGAGTCCAGCATCCTGACTCTAATAGTGGCCCAACAATTGCTTCTGGGCATCTCCAGCGGGAGACGAAGGCAAAAGCTTCACCTAGTCTTGAATCTCCAGAAATGGCCTTTAGAGTCACCCTGCTTCCCGCTCCAATCTGGAGAAAGTACACATGTACAATAAAACAAATCAAGAATGTTCCCTAATAAAAGTCTAAAAGTGAGTTCTGGTTCTTCGCCTAGTGGTCATGGACAAAATTCATATTCATACTCCTCCTTTAGCATTCTATATCTGCACTCTTGTGACCACATTAAGAGTATTAGTTCCCCAAACCGAAAGCCGGTTTGTCTTTGCACAGAAAGTGAATGGAAATTTCCCAATTTTTACAAAAAGAACCCACAGATTTGCTCCTGAGCAAACAAGCTGCCTCATCTATTTCTGCTCCATCTGTCAGGTTGGCCAACCAATCTTCCACAGTCGGCGTTATTGAATTCTTCCATTCCTGTGCATACAGCAAACTAGATGTGGCGCTCATACAGGAGAAGATTTTTCCATACTGATTTTCTAGTACTGGAGCAATTATGTCAAAAAGAAAAATAAATATATTTTGACTGTAACCATATTTTTTGAAGAGATGCCCACCCGCAGGCCATGGTGAAGGCACAGCCTTTGTCTCAGCACGCATCCATCAGAAAGAGAGCAGTTTCCAGAAATGCTGGAAGATCTTCTAAACTATATTGGTATTAAGCTTTTGGAACTGAATGAGATTGTAATAACTTTAATAACTTTAATTGGCATAACTACATCCAAGCATTTAAGAAGTCGTTAAACACATAAAGTCATTACCTCCTCCACCCCCTGAAGATAGAAATGCAGATAAATAAAGAAGACTGTCGGGTGGCACAAGCCTGACTAAGACTCATTTTGGGGTTTACCAAGTTTGTCTTGATTTTGTGCCATGGGAAATTTCTCAAGACGACTCAGACATACAAATCAAGATGTGACAGAACGATTAACATTAAAGCATTTCACCTGGAGGGTGAAGAAAACCAAAAGAATCCCAACCCATTTTTTTTTCTGAGCAAATATGTAACAAAAGAGAGCTAGTTCTGCAAAAACTAGATGTAAAGTATACATCAAGAACGTAAGAAGAGCCCTGCTGGATCAGGCCACAGCTCATCTAGTCCAGCATCCTATCTCACATGGTGTCCTACCAATTGGTTCTGGGCATCTCAAGCAGAAGACAAAGGCAAAACCTTTCATTTGCTCCTAAAAAGGCCTTAAGAGGCATCCTGTCTGTCTCCCCAGCCTGTGGGATGTACCTGGGCACCCAGTCTAGTAGCCATTGATATACCTGTCCTCCATGAATTTGTCTAATCCTTTCTTAAAGCTGTCCAGGCTGGTTGCTGTCACCACCTCTTCTGCTAGTACACTCTATGAGCACTATCTTGAAAAACTGGGGAGTGCAAGAAGACAGCAGTAGTTTCTCAAATTCGGTTCATATTAAGCATAGGGTAATCTGTGATTACCATAGATACGCATGATATGCTTATAGAGAAGATTGCCTGCTTGCTTATTTATTACATTTTTTTCCTGCCCTTCACCTTTTTTTAATCCTGTCCTTCTCCTGAAGATCCCAGGGAGAGTCACATCATATGATAAAACACAAAACACTAAATGTATTCCGTATATAACCCACTCTGTCTCTCACCTTCCCACCTTCACCCCTTGAGAGGATAACATTCAGAAGAAACTACAGTATTCATGAAAGAACCAGTGTCTAGCGTACTGCCCCTGGGAGGCTATTTCAAATCTGGGGGGCCACCACAGAGAAGGCCCTCTTGTATGCCAAAACCCCTTGCATCTCTGAGGATATAAGATGACCCTTATAAGGGTCACTTATAAGATGACTCTTATTTTGTGACCTTAAAGCCCAGGCAGATCTATATGGAAGAAGGCACTCTTTCAGATATTCAGGGCCTAAACACAGGACATAATTTAGGTTAATTCTATTAATTCAGCAATCTCTAATATAACAGCTAAGTATAGCATATTATCACTACAACCCTGATAATAAGGAACAATTAGTTTCACACAACCAAACTAAGAAGCCCTGTAGCAGGACATATTACAGTCACACCCCCATATCCACTGGGGATATGTTCCAGCTCCTACCGTGGTTACGTGAAACCGTGGATAATCGCAAACAGGCCTTCTGGTACTGGAGTAGTGCAACCCCAGAACCAGAATTGCTTTTCTGGCCTCTAGAAGGTCTATTTCGGCCTGTGTAGAGGGTTAGAAAAGGTGTGCGACACCACCAGATGCCTCCTGCCTGCCTCTCATGTGCCCCCTTACATTTTGGGATGAGCTCCCAGTGGCGTCCCGTGCCTAATCCAATGCTCTACAGAGACCAAAATAGGCCTTCCTGTTCTGGGCACTTTCCCCTTATGGCGCCTGTGGCGGGTGGGGGAGCTGATCCGGTAACCGTGGTTAACTGAAACCGTGGTTACTGAATCAGTGGATACGGGGGTCCAACTGTACTGTACGTTGAAATTCAAATTTCACTTGAATGACACCATCTCCCCTTGCTAAGCACACAGCTGCACGGATTCAAATACATTCTCCCCTAAGCTGTTTTTAAGAGTAAATACTAATTGACTATAATATGAAAATTATAGGCAGGTTTAGAAGAAAATGAAGCTACCTTTAAAAAACAAACAAAAAAAGTTCATACTATCAAGGACTAGAGTAGTAAAAGTGTTTATTATTCCAAGGGATTTGAATTTATTCCAAACACTACCTGAGAAAGTAGGTATTAGGATACTGAAACAATGGGATAGTAAAATAAGCCATTGGATATTTAATATGAAAGACTAAGGAAAGTGGTATTAAATATGGGAACCCAAGAAGTGGTATTAAATCTGGGAATCCAAGACTAAGGAAAGTGGTATTAAATATGGGAATCCAAGAAGTGGTATTAAATCTGGGAATCCAGGACTAAGGAAAGTGATATTAAATCTGGGAATCCAAGACTAAGGAAAGTGGTATTAAATCTGGGAATCCAAGACTAAGGAAAGTGGCATTAAATGTGGGAATCCAAGAAGGAGGATGGTCGGTTCCCTCTTTGGAAAAATATTATGTGGCTTTTCAGATTAAAAAATTAATACCATCAGAATTTAAAAGGAAGGACAAATGGATAAAAATAGAAAGGAAAATGCACAATTTAGAAAATAAAAGTATAATATGGAATAAGATGACAGTGAGATCGTATAAAGAAATATATGGACCATTAAGACAGGTAATGGAGGTGTGGAGAAAATATCAGCATAAATTAGTACCACAGATATCAAAATATACCACTATAGAATACATAAATAAAGATCAAGAGGTTTTAGGAAAAAGACTGATAATTCAACTAAAAGATAAGGGGTTTGAATATATAAAAGACTTGTACGACAATAGAGGGGTCTGGAGAGAACCAGAGATTATACAGGCTTTGAGGGGACAATGGTTGAATTATTCACTTAGAAATTGGTATGTAAATAATAATATACAATTTCAGATCAATAGGCCATTGCTTGAGCTTGAAGAAACAATGGAAGAATTTTTGAAGGGGTCAAGAGGATTAGGAAGCAAAATAATGGGATCATTAACAAATTATAAGAATGAAATACTGGGCAGTTTGTTCCAAATCTGGCAGTTAGATATTAACATTACAAGAGAAATTGTTGGGCAAAAGCTAAAAATAATTACAATCACTGCATTCAACATTCTAGGTTCTAATTCTATCTCAGAAACTCAGGCTGAATCCAGGGCCATGGTCAGAGTTTCACTTTAAACCTTCTTCAGTCCATCTTCAGCTCACCTTTTTCATTTATATCTGTTTTATTGGTGGACTTTCCAACCTCCATTTGAACTTTCCTGAATAGAAAGTCCACCAATAAAATGGATAGAAATGAAAAAACTGTGAGGAATCAGGCCTAAAGATGGACTGAAGAAGGCTTCAAGTGAAGGTGTGATGTCCATTACATATTCTGGTAATTTGGATATTCCAGAATAAAGCATGGATATTCTGGGATATCCCTGCTACGTTTTGGAATATCTAATATAATGGAGTAAGTAACAAGGGCTACATCTAGACTTTTTGATACTGCGCAGCGGAATGCGAAGTCGCAATCGAGGGATCACACATGACGATCGACTGCTTTTCAAAATTGGCAGCCAGATATTAATATTACAAGAGATAACGTTGAGCGAAACTTAAGAGAAAATAAGAAAAATAAAAAATAATAGGGTACAGGAAATGGCACTTATGATACGGTATAGAGCACCATCTCAGTTGTCATATATGATTCCAGGAACGTCACCACAATGCTGGCAGGAGTGTGGGCACAGGGGGACATATTTCCACCTTTGGTGGGAGAGTGATAGTATTAAAAGATTTTGGAGAAGAATTCAAAATTATATTAGTAATAATCGAAACATAAATGTGGAACTAACACCCAAAATAGCAACAGGGAGAATAAGCGCAGAAAAACAATATTTATTTGAACAACGGTCCAAGACAGAGAATAACTGGAAAGAATTATTGAACTATTTGACGAGACCTCAAGCTCCAGAAATTCTAAGAGACCAAATATTAAGACTATTTCTTAGGTCGGTGATGGCCAACCTATGACACGCGTGTCACAGGTGACACGCCAACCCCTTTTGGGTGACACACATGGTCACCCTGGCACCTGGGCATATAACTTTTTTACTAGAGCTACAAATATCACAAAATTATGGATATTTCTAGATGTGACACAGCACCCGAGTTAAGCTAGGTTTTCTTGCAAATTTTGACACACCGAGCTCAAAAGGTTCACCATCACTGTCTTAGGTCCAACTAAAACTATATCAAGAGGTGAAGGAGAAAAACTATATAATGTTGTCAACTGAGTTCATGCATGGAAGGCGGAGGGATGCATGTGTATATTGTTATGATGTTATTGTTTTTATATTTGTTTATGTTTATGTTATTATAAAAACAAATAAATAATAAAGAAAACTCCCCCCCCCAAAAAAAACACAACCCCATTACAAGAACTCCCTGTCCACACTTCAGTGCATCTTCAGAGATCCAGGTTGGGGGTGCAAATCTCCCACCCTGGTGCACACCAATTCTCTTTGGACTGTCTGAATATGTCCCCCAAAAGGGATCTGCACTGTTTTTCTTGGGTACACAGACATCATTTATGATGTTTAAAAATGTGACATCTTTAACCACAGCATTTATAATTCATTAACACCATTTATAAAGTTTGCAAACACAACACATTTAACTGCAGAACCGTAGCACTATGGTTTCCTGTAAGTTTGGGTCCATCGCAGGTAGACCCTCAATCTAACAAGAGGTTTGGAATTCTGACCTTGGCTTTATCTGTAGGGATGTGCACGAATATTCACAACATTCAAATTTCGATTAACTTCAGCCAAGTTTGAACATTCAAATTCGAATCGAATGTTACAATATTCGAATGCTAACATTCAAATGAATACAAATGTTTCCAAACATTCGTACGAATAGTTCAGACATTTGTTAGACTGGAGCACCAGTCATATCCGTAATGGATCCAGATTGCATTCGACATGGATTGACAGCGTGTTAAAAGTGGATTCAGGTTGGATTGATGTTTTCAGAGCATGGATATGTTACGGATATGTATTGGATATGTATCAGATACACAGTCATTCAAATCAGATGTGTTTACGTAGCAGATACATATTTACCCATACACATTTGTTCATATCAGATATGCATTCGTTTGTATCAGATACATGTCGGATACGTATTCATTCATATCTGATACATACTGAATATTCGTACAACTATGTATGAAAAGATTCTTGTCGAATAGAATTTTACCACATTCGAACGTGATCTATTCATATGAATACGGATTCTTGAACATTCAATTCGTTTCAGATTGAATGCCAAAAAAAAAAAAATTCACATGCATCTCTATTTATTTGTAATTCTTACTGGTTTTTTAATAATAACAACAATAAACAACAACAACAATTTTTAAAATTCCAATGCACCTTTTGACACTTCTAGTTTAAATAAGCATTTGATTTGCTGACTCCTTCACAAGAATATGAATGTATATATTTTATTTTATTTTTCTTTCTCCTTTTTAAAAAGAATTTCCGTACAAGTTCCCAAAACATATGGCAGTTCTAATTGCAATTAGTCAGCAATTATATCATTTCAGTACAACTTGGGCACCAAATTTCAGATCTCCGCGTTAGATTGTTTGATGAATTTATTACAGACAATGTTCCCTCTTTCCAATTAGTGCCCCAAATGCTTAGATTTCATCAGCCGCAACTGCCGGATTAAATGCCTTACTTGACCATCTTCACCCAACCCACTTTGATGTTCACTTTTTCAAGCTGCAGAATACCTTTTGGATGAAGATCAGAGAGCATTAAACAGAATTACTAATTAATTAAGCAAAGTTAAATTTCAAATACTGTTTGTTGTGCTAGCCAAAAGCCTCAACAGAAACAGGCCTTTCCCATCTCTGCAGACATCAAAAGAGATCACTTTTCCTTCTATACCCCTCCCTGCTTTTCAAAATTAGCAAGATTCTGCTGGTATGAAATGAAATGTTACATTGAAAGAGCAATGTTACACTGCTATGCAGCGAAAGGGATTTTAAACACACACACACACACCATAAATAAATAAAAACAGCAAGGTTGAAATTAATGATGGCAGAGGAAAGAAAATCAGGAACCTTTTGTATCCTGGCCCCATGACTTGGAAACAAGTGCTTTTGGGTGGAAACATCAGTAGCGCTAATATCTCTTGAATCTGCATTGAGAACCTGAGCACAGGACCCCAGGTCTCCTCATGCTGCTAAGTAAAGTTCACACGAGCCTGTTTTGACAGCAGACTGACAACCAAGGGGTGATCGAGGGACCCCAGTGTGATTACCCCTACTTCAGCTGTTGAATCCTCCTGAACTGTATTTGTGATGTTTTATTTTATATTATATTGTTTCTGTCTTATGAAAACTGCACAGAGCAATTTTTTTCTTTAAGTTGTTGATTACATATGTTTTATTATTATTATTATTATTATTATTATTATTATTATTATTATTATTATTATTATTATTATTATTATCATTATTATTATTATTATTATTATTATTATTATTAGCAGTAGCAGTAGCAGTAGCAGTAGCAGTAGCATTATTAGCATTATTATTAGCAGCTACCTCCAGGGACAGAAGAGAATTCTGGAATACCGTTCCTGGCTGGAAATTTGAATCTTTATCATTGGCTTGAGCTGGCAGAACTATTAAGAGGCTCAACAAAATTGCTTTGGTAATAATTATTTATGACCTTGGTGAGCCACTTGGGTATTGTGGTCAGAGTGCAGGGCTCTTATCTGTCAGTCTCTCAGTTCAATTCCGCAGTCCTATACAAAGCCAGCTGGGTGACCTTGGGCTAGTCACAGCTCTCTTCTGAGCTCTCACAGCCCCTTCTACCTCATACGGAGAAGAAGAGAAGGTTTGTCAGCAGTTTGAGTCCCCTTAAAAGGGTGAAAAAAGCATGGCATATAGGCCAAATGCGAGTAGGCAGCAGTGGCACAGCCCGAAAGGCCAGCAGTGATGAAATGGTGGATGGCCAGGTGGCTGGGCGGGCAAGCGGCTGGGCAGTGATAGTTACAGACAACCCTAGCGAAATTTGGAATTTCTGCCTGACAGCCAACTTCAGGCTGTTTGAAACCCATGAATTTCCATCACAGCAGGGGCAGGCGGGCGGGCAGGCGGGTAGGATACTGCAAATCTACCGTTCCCAAAGGGAAAATAAAACATGTTAAAACCAAAAACTGGAGCGAGAGTTCTTTTCACAAGTGTTTTTTTAATGCTTTTTTTTCTGATTTACTCCTCGGAAAATGCAAGAAGCCATTTTCAATGTGGACAAACTGTTTTCAAAACATTTTCAACACGCAATAAAGTCCCAGTGGAAATGGAGCCTTACAGTACTTTCCACTTACAATTTCCACAAAGTATGAACGTATCAATTCCTGTGATAACTGTTTATAACTGAGCTTCCCTAGATCCATCATGTTTGTGAACTCCCATATAATCTTCCTTCAATGAGCTCAGTAACTATAAGCCTATTTCAAAATAAATATTCTTTGTTCCTATATGAGACCAGCCTTCAGTTTATGATTTCTCTTTTGAAGTCATTCCCTTTGAGGATGCCTGCTGATAACAGAATATTTACAATGGTAAAACTGCATTCCTGTCATCTGCTTACTATGAACTTAGAGGTCCTTTCTGCATTGGGGCTTATTCTAGAGTACAGTATATTCTGGCATATAAGACTACTTTTTAACCCAGGAAAATCTTCTCAAAAGTCAGAGGTCTTATACACTGGGTATAGTCTTCTTATACGGCGAGTATATCCCAAAATCTATATTTTAACTGGAAAAGTTGGGGGTCGTCTTATACACCGGAATATACGGGTATATCTTGGAAAAGGAACCTGCCATCTGCAGGTCTTGGATGGGGTCTGATGTAATCTCCATCAACATGCAGACAGCAGGTCCTTATTCTGGGATATAATCTAAGCCCTTATACAGAAAGGGCTGGAGAGACATCTCTCAATACCGGAAGACAACACCCGGCATATAAGACAACCCCCGACTTTTGAGAAGATTTTCCTGGGTTAAAAAGTAGTCTTATACGCCAGAAAATACAGTACCTTTAAATCAGGACGTTTCTGCATCTACCTTGCAGTGGTTCAGCCCAATGGTGTAGACCAATAGGGAACTTCATTCATAGGTAACCTTTGTGTATAACATGGTGCCAAAATGGTTCCCTCTCCTTTGACATTCCAGAAATCTTTAATTTCCCATGCTATTTGCAATTTTGTTTTAGTTGCCTTCTTTTGATCACTCCTAGGCAATACTTTTGCATTGCTTCGTCTTTCTGTTTCTTATTTCCTCTGATTCTTCCTCAGTTGTGGCAGATGTTCCTAATTCTACATAGCTGCTCTTCAAGATCTTCACTTCGTTGGCATTATTTCATAATAGAAATGTTCTCAACCATGCTTCTGCCCCAGGAATTTCTCTGTCTGGTCAACGAACAATTCTCCTATCCAATCTCTGTGAAGGTAAAATCATCCTCCGTTACCTGGCTGGAGCCTTAGAGGAGGTTTCCGGGTTCTCTTCACTGCTACTGTTCTACTATAAATGAATTACCGTATATTAATGTGATTTCTGACAAGCTGCCACGACTTCATGCATTTTTGTTTAAATCTTTTTAATTGCACTGTGTTGAAGTTAGTGTTCTCTTGAAGGTGTGCAACTGCACACACAGCTGGTAAGAAAGAGGCCTACTCTTCGGATAGCAGCTCATGCTGCCTATCTGTCACTTGATGGCTCTTTTTCCAGCTGCTTCCTTATTCTTCCCAACGTTTGCTTGCCTCCACCTCCTGGTTGCTAGCGTGCCATCAAGGGCAGACAAATCGTGGGGAGGATGAGGAAACCGCTAAAAAAAGAAGAGGCAAAAGCCGGAGTGACAGGATGCTGACTAAAGAATCACTTTTGTTCTTGCCACTGTGTTCTCCTGAGATGTTTCTGCACTACCTCAAGTCTGGGTCCTAGGCCTCTTCTCTTCTGAAAGAGAAGTATTTCCCTGGCTGGTACGCTTTATCTGCACAAAATGAAGTGTAACCACATCAGAAGGCCCCAAATCACCTCCCAGTCTAGTTTAAATCTCAAATACCTGTAGACTTTGATGAAAAGGTCTACCAGAGAACTATGGACACAAGGGACCCATTATGATGGCATGCCTTGTTGAACCACCAAAATGGGTCATCCAGGGGTCTCTGAGCCCAGGCCGTTTCGCTTCTGGCCATTAGGGCCAGCACAAGGGCTGTTCCAGGATTTACTGGGGCCAATTCCTGCCTGATCCAGACCCACAAATCCAGACTCACATAGTTAAGTGCAGAAAGGCCCTTAGAATGACTGTTGATTGTGGTCAACTCGTGAGATGCTTATGTAACAAGTTACCCTTTGTGTAGCAGCACTGCTCCTATTCCAGATTGTGAAGGATCCCGCTGTCACATTCTGCCTCCCTTCTAAAGTGGTGCAAACATTTTATTGTCACCGTCTTGTCAGATCTGGTTTTCTTCCTTCAGCGGTCGGTAATTAAAGCATTTAATACTCTTGGCACCAATCTTTATCTTGTTTGGATTTAAATCAACTTTGCCTTCTTGCACGTTCATTTTTTAAATCATATTATTAATGGCTGGAGCCAATTGTTTATCATCAGTTGTGAGTTCTGCATCTCTTAACCCCTCCATCAATTCATGGGCTTCTCCTCAATTCTGGAAAAAGAAAAGCTAAGGCTGAGGAAATACTAAAAGCATCAGTGACCAAAGGATGAATTAGAAGTTGTTGATTTGTTATTTTTCTTCTCTATTTTAGTTGCCAAAGCCCGAGTGCCCTACAGGAAACTTGTCTAGGTAGATGCCTAATTGGTTTAGCATTTCAGCTTTTGTCACTACCCTGTGAGCTAGTTTGCTCTAGTGGTTAGGGAGCCGGACTCTTATCCGGGAATACTGGGTTAGATTCTGCACTCCTCCACAAAGCCAGATGGGTGACTTTGGGCTAGTCACAGCTCTCTTCTGAGCTCTCACAGCCCCACCTACTGCACAGGATGTCTGATGTGGGGAGAAGAATCGAAAGCTTTGTCAGCCACTTTGAGTCCCTTTACATGGGTGAGAAAAGCAGGGTAGAAAAGCCAACTCTTATTATTAATATTATAAAAAAATTAAACCCATAAATACAATATCCCACCACTGCTCTTGCAGGCTCTACCAGTACTGTCACTGGCACTGTGAAGTGTAGCAGTGTAGGTCAAAGACACCTCAGTCTACCAGTGTAGGTCAAAGACAACTAAGTCTACTGGTGTAGGTCAAAAACACCTCAGTCTACCGGTGTACGCCAAAGACGGCACTTCTAAGGCCATCTGCTGGGACTCGAGAACAGGAGAAGGTTTGTCCTTGTCTCTGCTTGAGATGCCCGTGAGCATTTGGTGGGCCACTGTGTGCGACAGGATGCTGGACTAGATGGGCTGTGGCCTGATCCAGCAAGGCTTCTCTTATGTTATGTTCTTATGACAACCTCAGTCTACCAGTATAAGTCAAAGACACCTCAGTCTACTGGTGTAGGTCAAAAACAACCCAGTCTACTGGTGAAGGTCAAAAACACTTCAGTTTACCAGTGCAAGTCAAAGGCACCTCAGTCTATAGATGCAGGTCAAAGACACCTCAAAGATCAGACTATAACACTGGAGGTTTTTGAAAACGCATTAACATATTAAGCCACATTTTACCAACTGTTTGCTTACAAAACAATGCCATAAAGCAAAATGATACATGAGGGAAGTCATGTTTTACCAACCACGTAAAAACAAAACTGTGTTAGTAAAAACTGAGTTATTAAAGTACAACTGTATTCACACTCCAGTGTACTTCTGCCAACTGATTACAAGTTCACTTCATTTGTTGACCCTCCATGGAGCAGCTGAATTCAGTTACTTGTATCAAATTTGAGCTGACCAATTTCTGGTCTCTTCCTACTTTTATATTCACATTGGTTTCTTCCATTTTCTTGTCTGACCTTGTTACTGATGCCAGAAGGAGTAGGAGTTGGCTTTTATACCCCACTTTTCTCACCCTTTAAGGGGACTCAAAGCAGCTGACAAACCTTCTTCTCCCCACATCAGACATCCTGTGGGGCTGTGAGAGCTCAGAAAGAGAGTTGTGACTAGCCTAGGTGACTCTGCTCAGCTGCTCTCCTTTGTGTAGGAGTTTAGAACTTAACTGGGAGACTATCGGATAACAGTCCTACATTCTGTCCACAAGACTAAAAAGAGGGAGCTCAAGACCTTATTCTGGATTATATCCTGAAATAGAGACCTACCACCTACTAGGGATATGCACGAATATTCAAAATATTCAAAAGTCAATCGATTTGTTCAAATTTGGACATTCAAATTGAATGTCTATAAATTCGAATTTAAACATTTGAATGAAATTTGAGTTTTTTGATCTATCTGTTTTAATTATTCGAACATTCGTATATGTATGGGTATGTACAGGATGCATACTTGCACTTACACATCTTTCCTGCATCCATATGCATTTTTATGGATCCATAAGGGATGAAAATGGATTGCATACAGGATAAATACATTATATTCTTCCCCCTCTCCAGTCACAGGCACAACGAATACAATATGGAGTGTACTGTTTTAAATTTGCTGAATTTTAAGTGTTTTTAATCTGTATTTAATGCCTATATTGTTTTTAATCTGCTTTCCGTTTTTAATGTGTTCTTGTGATTAATCTGTTTGTTACCTGCCCAGAGACCTTAGGGTATGGGGAGGGATAGAAATGCAAACAAACAAATAAAAATAAATACAGGCAGGATGTGTACAGATGTGTATTGGATGTGTAACAATGCGTACAGGCACATTCGTGAGTGAAAATTCGAATAGAAAATTCAAACGAATAGATTCGGATTTGCTTAATTCAAATCAAATTTTCAATATTCGATTTGAATCGAATCCTGAAAATTGAACTTGTGCACACCCCTACGACCTACCACTAGCATGCAAATGGCAGGTCCCTCTTCCAGGATATAATCCAGATTAAGGACCAGTGCACAAAGAGCCTCAGATTTCTTTTCCCCTCTCTTGGGCTGTGACCTCCACTTCCATTTTCAGATGTCCCAACGCGTGCCTTAATCAGCGCGTCTCCATTCCCAGCGGCACCAGAAATGAGCGCTCGAGCTAGCCTTCCTCATCGTGGATCCACAGAATATCCATCAGCCAGTAAAGAACAGGAGATGAGAGCGCTCAGCCAGAACCTGACCCAGAGCTGTATTTGAGTGCTGGTTTGCTCATTTCCTCGCCTAACAGTAGATGAACTGTGGGCCATTGTGGCATCATAAATGTCATATAAAATGGAGAAAAGCTAAATTATGATGCGAAGCAAGAAGCCAAACTTTATTCAGACCCCAGCTTGCCTGACCTTCTTTAGAAGCAAGAGCAAAAAGCCTAGAAGACCAGAGGCCTTCCCCTCGATTGCTTTATAAAGCAACATTACTAGCAACGTTTCCAAAAGTGGTAATTACTCAGTTAATTACAAAAAAAAAAAAATTAAAAAAGAAAGCCAAGAGAGCTGCTCAAAGCAAAATATAAAATAATTATTTGCAATCAAGCAACATTAGGGAGGTTTTTGCATGAGCTTGTAGAAAGCTCCTCCAACTGTAGCTTTTATGATGGCATGGAGAAACTGTTCTTGCCCGGGGGTGCTATTCACCTTTTCATCAACCTTCCCCAAGCCGCAGGCCATTGGTAATTGTGACCAAATGTGGGTGTAGATAGCCCAAACTCTTGCATGAACATACCTGACTATTTAAGAAATCCATAACAGCTCACTGAGAACGGAAGCTTCTGCTGGTTCTTCACATCCAATACTCAGGGCCTTTTTGCTCTTACCTTAGAAGGACTGGCCCAGACTTGATCTGTTCTGGTGGCAGAAATGGCTCCAAAGTACCAAGATAAGCCTTCCACATTCAAAAATCATGCAATCTCTGGAGACACTTCCAGGTCTGCCGAGAGCTAGGGACCAAACATCCTAGCCTTGTTTCCCCCGGGAGATGCATTTTGATGGCAGAATTTGGTGCACTGCTGAAATGCACCCCCACCCTACCCCATTAAACCAGAATAGGGAGGCCTGCACCCTACCACATGCCTCTCTCAGTCAGTCTCACCATTCCTAGAACAGTGGTAGGCCTGGGGGGGGGGGACAGGTCTACCAATATACACGTATAGGTAGCCATTTTGGCTACCTCTACCAAATCTTGCTCCACCCCAATGGGGATGGATCAGCCCAGGGAAGAGGCAGGGCTTCTCTTTCATTCCAGCATGTGGAAGAGAGGGACCTGGGGAGGACTGGACACCATCATAGACTGGCTACAGGTAACTGCAAAAAGAAAGGACAAATTTGTATTCCGGTAGAGATGCTGGGCTCAAATAAAGATGTAAATCTTGTCAACCAGCCCTGTTTCTACTTGTATTTTGCTGCCAAAAAAATCAGTGAGATTCTCCAAGAAAAGGAAAATATGCTTTGGAGGGAGACATCAACAACCACTTTGGCCTTGTGGTTAGAATGCTGGACTCTGATCTGATAGGATCCCAGTTCAATTCTGAACTCCTACATGAAGCCAGGTGGGTAACCTTGGGCTAGCCATGGATATCCTTCTGAGCTCTCACAGCCCCACCTACCTCACAGGGTATCTGTGGTGGGGAGAACAGAAGGCTTGTTGGACAATTTGAGTCCCCTTAAGGGTAAGAAAAGTGGGATATAGAAGACAACTCTTCTTCTTCCTCCACAAAGCCCGCTGGGTGACCTTGGGTGAGTCACAGCTCTCTTTCTGAACTCTCACAAGGTGTCTGTTATGGGGAGAACAGAAGGTGTGTCAGCCGCTTTGAGTCCCCTTAAATGGGTGAAAAAAGCAGGGTATAAAAAAATTACTCTTCTTCTTTATCTGTTTCATGGCACAATTTCACTTGTTCATTGACTAAGTACTGTTTATCCCGAACCTCCGCAATAAGTGACCTACCAAGGCAAACAAGACTTCTTCCAGCTCTTGTATGATATTCCAGAGGTTTTACAAAGTGTCTGGCCTCGTGGCCTGCTGTCTGGGACTGTAAAAACAGGGTAATGTCACACGTTTGGCTCCATTTGACTTACTGGGTCACTCTCTAAGTTTTATTTTAATTGGTCCACAGACCTAATCTGACCAAATGGGGCAGCAGAAGGAGGAGGAGAAGAAGATGGGGGGAGGGAGGGAGAGAAAGAAACACCACGGGAAAGAAAATACCCAGAATAACACACCAAGTTAGTCTCTTTTCCAAGGTTGCCCTATGCTTATTTTAGTTGGCACCTACATCTTACAAATGCAACTCATTCCTTTTGCACTACCCTAATTTTACATATTTATGTTTCCACAGTATTTTTTGCCTTTTTCTTCTTCTTCTTTTTTTTTTTTGGTGTGGTCCCTTTAGGGTTTTGTTTTATTTTAAAGTTCTAAGGAAAAGTCTATGCAATGCTATTTAAATCAAGGCTGTGTGTAGGTAATGCCATTAATAATGCACACTTTGATTTTCAACCAGTTTCTTGTCTAACTTAGATGTTCAAGGAGAAAGCTGGGTTTTCTGCCACATTGGCAATGATGACAAGAGCTCTGAAGATACCAGGACTATGGAATAATTGTATCAACCGTTTCATCAAATTGCTTCCCATGGGGAAATCTGCCACTATGACCCTCACGCTGCTCATCATAATGAAACAATGCTTCAGCAACCAATCATCAAGTTTCTTAACTACAGGCCGCACTCACAACTCACACTCCTGAGTTTTTTATTATCAAACAACCAGAGCTCTGACATCCATGCTGAAGACACAGAAATCAACCTTGGCTATTATTTTACGCATTAGAAGAAGAAGAAGAAGAAGAAGAAGAAGAAGAAGAAGAAGAAGAAGAAGAAGAAGAAGAAGAAGAAGAAGAAGAAGAAGAAGAAGAGTTGGCTTTTCTACCCCGCTTTTCTCATCCATTTAAGGGGACTCAAAGCAGCTGACAAAGCTTCTGTTCTTCTCCTCAAACACCCTGTGAGGTTGGTGGAGCTGTGAGAGAAAGAGAGCTGTGACTACCCCAAGGTCACCCAGCTGACTTCATGGAGGAATGTGGAATCAAACGTGCTGAGTACGAGATATGAGCCCGACACTCTAACAAGAAGACCAAATTGGCTCACCAAATGGAAAAGTTGCAGTGGTGTCTACAAACTGCACTGAGATCTTCTGGGGCATGCACAATGTTCCTGAAGTGTATTTGCGATCAGGGAGAGAGAGACGCACACCCACAGCTGGGTAGCTGGTGAAAATCTGCATCCACTCCCCAATGTGCTGAAACCGTGGCTGTATCCATGGTAATCCCAGGATAGTCTGAGGATATAGAGGCAAAATATTGGGATCTCACTATCGCAGGAAAAAGAATACCGAATACTTACTTTGTCTGGGTCTTCCTCCAAGGACGTTGGAAATACCCGCTGTGGAAGTACCAAGGGTGATACCCAGCTGAAAACACAGACTGTGCAAAGTGTGAGGTGTGCACTGGTGCAAATCTGAGCATTTTGCACCATTGGATGTACTGCAGGAGCAAGCACCAGACAAGCTAGAAAACATGAACATAAGATTGGGCCAGAGCCCAACTAGTCCAGCATCCTGTCTCACACAGTGTCACGCCAATTGCTTCTGGGCTTCAAGCAGAAGGCAAAGATGAAGCTTTCACTTGCTCTGAGTTCTTTGCAAATGACCTTTAAAGGCACCCTGCCTTTCCCTCCAACCCAGCGTCAGTACTAGGCATTCATTCTAGTGCCCAGGCTCATCTCACAATTTCACTCTTGGAGCAGCCGAGGGCCTGTCCCGGATCAGGCCATCCAAATATAGGTGGCTTTATTCTGGGACAGTCAGACCACTTTAGCAGAGACCTTGGCCCCTTCTGCACTTCACCTTATTCTGGAATACATCTCAGGATAGCGGTCTGCTAGCCACAAGCTAAATCAGACTATGGAAGGGCTCACCTAGGGCCTTCCATATCCTGCACTAGCACACAGATAGCAGGTCCCTATTCTAGAATATATTCAAGAATAAGGCCAAGTGCAGAAACGCCCCTGTTCCATTCAAAGCAGTTCAGCACAGCTCCCACAACTGCAAAAGCAGCCTATGATCTCATTCTATCTAGACCCACCTCAATTCTGCATATAGATTTTTGCTTACTGCTGCCACCAAAATCAGTGTATTCTTGGGCCTTGTATAATATTTGCTTAGAAAGCCACGTATCAGAGTTTGCTTGCTTGCTGGCTGGCTTGGGAGGCAACACTATTCCACAATATATATACTTTGTGCAAGGTTCGATCTTTCTCAACACGGAGTTATGAGCATCTATACAGAGCATCTTTTCATTGGTTACAGGACGAGTTACATTCTCAACCCTGAATTACAGAACAACCAGGCTGGGAGGTGTGGTTTTTTGTTGTTGGGCGGGGGGGGGGGGGGGAATCTGATTGCTTGCAGAATTTCAATTTTTCTTTTTTTCCAAAGTCAGAGGAGGGTGGTAGGAAAATCTTCACTTAAGTGGAACAGCTGGTTTCCAGGTCACCTACCCAGAAGAACTGCAGCTTCAGGTTAATTTCAACAGCCTGGGTTGCTGTACTTTTATTATTTACTTTTCACTAACAGGCTAATTGTGGTTCCATTTAATAATAGTAATAGTAGTCATAGTAATAATAGGAGTAATAGTAATAATAATAATTAATAATAATAATAAATAACAACGCTGAGGAGAAGAAGGCGGACCAATTCACCTCTAAATAAATGACATTCTCATTTTTTCTTCTCCTACCAGAGGAATAAAGTTGACTCGGTGGCTTTGAGATCTGGATATAATTGAGATGAAACATCTGTTAAGGGTGATGTGTGTGGGGGGGGGGGGAGAGGAATAAGAAGAGAATGAAAACTTTTTTTTTTACTAAAATACATTGCTTTCTCTCCCCCCCTCCCAACTCCACAAACTTAAAACATGTGATGAAATTCAACTTTTAAAATATAACCCTGAAGCTACTTGGAAACTATAAAAGTCACTTCAGAATCCGAGGCAAGTCAGAAATTCCACTGTTCATGCTGGGCTTTTATGAAGAGCAGACTTTGGGAGAAAGGTGAAGGGGGGTGGAGGCTGTAATCTGTCTAGGTAACAAAGGCCACTTGTTCTGCCTGTCGAGGTAAAACTCTGGGTTTCTGTAGCGACTTCAGGCAAAAGTAAAGTCAAAGCACACAATAAGCCCCTAACGGCTTTGCACGTTCAATCTGGGACAGCAGACCTGGCCAAAGCAATATCCTCCCCTTCCTCCCCACAACTCGCCCTGCAATTGCTGCTGCATTCTGTACTCTGTCTTTGTTAAAGACCTGCCAAGACAATGGAGTTGTTGTGTCTGAAAACATTTGTCCCAAAGGGCTTCCAGACTTTAACAAGCTTTACAAAACTTTATTAAAAGATAGCTTGTAAATTCCATTCCTCAACTCTTGCTCCCCCTATTAGAGACACACTTGCTCTTGAGCCAGAAGAGGGAAAAAGGAAGGCCGGACCATATTTGACAGAGAGATGAAGGTTTAGGCCACATCTAAACAAGAGTGTCAAGATGGTCTCGCCTTTGAGGTCTCTGATGTTGTCCTGCAACCCCTATGAGGTGGGCCCAGGTCTAGGCTGCAGGACAGGTCAATTCAGTGTGTGTTCTTAGCCCCCCTCCCCAGTGAAAAATCCCATGGTGTGGATCTGATGTGGTTCTGGTTGCACATGTGCACTATGTTCGGCAACCATTTCTCCAAAGCCCCGGGCACTTGGGCTTGGTTTGATACAACAATACCATACCAGGCTGGTAAGGATCCAACACAATGGTGGCCGTTTGCATTACAAGCACTAAACTAGCCCTGTACCTCACCAGTGTGAACAGCCCGCCCATGGCTTCCCAGATGTCCAAGGCAACTTCCGAAGCAACATCTGATGAGAAGGTGAACATTGCCATGGTGATCTGGCAGCCACATGCAACTGCGCAGTCACAGCCAGAAGAGGGTGTGAAACCACATCCCCAGGAGCAATCCAACCACTTCTGGTCATCATGCAGACTATGGGTGTTTTTCCACTGTCACTAAAAGTAGCCATTAAATACCCCTTAATGGGTACTTCTAGTGACAGTGGAAAAACACCCTATGTTTAGCAGTCCACAGAAGGATCTCTTCAAAGAAGAATTCTCACTCCAGGACGGCTGCAGTGGTGGAGCAATGCAGACGCACCTGACCAGTGAGTGGACAGAATCACTTCAGCTTATAGGTGCAACCCTCAGACACAACTGTTACCACCTAACCAAACCTCCTAGTTATTAGCTCACTTTTTGACTTCAAAAGGAGAACTGGCTTTTATACCCCACTTTTCTCACCATTAAGGGGGCTCAAAGTGACTGACAAACCTTCTGATCTTCTCCCCACAACAGGCACCCTGTAGGGTAGGTGGGGCTGTGAGAGCTCAGAAGAGAGCTGTGACTACCCAAGGTCACCCAGCTGGTTTTGTGGAGGAGTGCGGACTCAAACTGGGAAACTATCAGATAAGAATCCAACACTCTAACCGGAAGACCAAACTGATTCACTTCAGTCAGAAGCAAAGGGAAAACTTTTCCTACTATCACCAGGAAGTCTGAGAACAGGTCCCCCCCCCCCACTTCTGAAAATGAAATTTCACATCAAGCGGCATAACTGCGTTTCACCACTGCCTGTGTCTGTACTCACACCATATCTGGGCAGAGCACTGGCACACTGCTGTGTGAATACCACACCATGTACGTCCAGCCTACGAAATGCTGCCTGCCAAAAGATTCCAAGTTAAACAAACATATCCCCCCGCCCCAAATTAGCTTTTTAAAAATCTTTTCTGATGTGCTCAACATTTTGTTTTGACCTCAGTCTCATTCTTGGGCCTAAGCCACCATTTTATAAAGTTGGACAACCCAACTCCATATCACAAGCTTTGTGATTTGGGGCAACGTCATGTGCTGCCTCAAGTCATAAATCCTGTGATATGGGGTTGGGTTGTGCAACCCTACAGAATGGCGCCCAACACAACATCCCTAGAGCATAAGAAGAAACGCACGATTGTTCTTATACAGCTGGCACGGAGGTCTATTATTGTTTCTTATGTCTTTATTAAACTTGAGTATTTTACCACGTGAGGAAGCTACAGGGCACACCACTAATGCAAATACCAGCATGAGGATGATCCTATTAAAATGGATCCCAGGACTAGAACGGCCTAAAAGGATCAGAGTGTTCATATGAAAAAGAGGCCAGATGTTCCTGGACTATAACTCCCAGCATTCTAGGGCTGCCACATAATTATGGGAGTAGAATGCTGAGGGGTTGTACTCCAGGAACATCTATAGGGCTCCAGCATGAGGCCAGTTTGGTCTAGTGGTTAGGGAGCCGGACTCTTATCTGAAGCCAGCGGGGTGACCTTGGCCTACTCACAGCTCTCTTCTGAGCTCTCACAGCCCCACTTACTTCACAGGGTGTTCTGTTATGGGGAAGTTTTGTCACGTGCTTTGAGTCCCCTTAAATGGGTGAGAAAAGCGAGGTAGAAAAGCCAACTCTTCTTCTTCTACTACTACTACTACTACTACTACTACTACTACTACTACTACTACTACTACTACTACTACTACTACTACTACTACTACTACTACTGTAAGCATTCACTTGGCAACCACAGCTGACAAGGAAACTATGTGCAAATGAATGCATGACATTCTGCCTTATCTATGGGCCCAACAACAACAACAACTGAATTGTCATAAATCCCCTTACTCTGCACTCAGAAAGGGAATTTGCTGGAAGATGGGAAGAGGAGTGATTTGTCCTCTGCCAAATCTCAGTATATTGTTTTGGAGGGGTGGCAGGTCAATTATTCTCTTAGGCTTACTTCCAATCCTAGAATAATCAAATTTTCAGCTGCTATGGGGAAGGGTCTGAAGTGCATTCCACAAAAACTGTTCCCTCTCCAGTCCACATAGCTTACAAGATGTGTCTCAGAGGATGATCTCAGAATTCTAGCAAATTTATTATGTCAATCTTTCAATATGGCTGTACTATCACCACTCCTCGTTGCCATCATAAATTGCGGGCAAGGAAGATGAAAGGACTAGTCATGAAGCAGCTGGGAATCCAAGCTTGGGATTCTGCTTTGTGGAGGAAAGTTCAGAACTGAACTCACAAAAGGTTACAGCAGGTCTCTGACCTTCCAGGTATGATTGCCTTACAACCCTCGTATCAGCCTCAGGAAGGTCCAACATCAAGGGCTGACACAAACTAGCTTCAGTTGGAAGACCACACATGAACCACCCTTAGTTTACAGAAAGAAGGCAAGAACCTTACTATTTAACAAGATCTGTTGGGTCAGAAAAAATAAATAAATTGGAAAAGGCTATTTGTCTCAATGGGGCCCATTTAGAGAGAGGAACATTCTTTCCATCGTTGAAATTTGATGATGTCTTGTGTAGGATTGTCCACATAACTAAAGGCGAGAGGACATGAAGCCCCTCCAATGTTGGACCACATTCCCGATCATTCTTTCATATCAAATGTCCAGTAATGGTGGGAGTTACAGTCCAGCAGCAGATACAGGCCATTTCTGCACTTGTGTCGGGAGGAAGTGTCCATCTGGAACTGCTCCAACTGGCTTGGAAAAAGGCCATTCACACTTGGACAGTCTGTTCTGGGATAGGCCTTCTGCCCTCCAGGGCAGTCCGGAGCCTGACATGAGGGCTCCAACAATCAGGAACTGGCCTTGAAGTCCCAGGGGGGCCCATTTCATTGGTACAATTTTGTGCACCCCTGAAATGCCCCCTTCCCACTAAACCAGCCTACAGAGTTGTCCAGCCTTCCATACGCCTTGCCGGGCCACCCTAAAATGCCAGTAGGTCTGTAAAAATAAAGTTCTGCCATCCCAGACTAGAGCAATCATTTTGGCCCACCTAAGTCCACACTACCCTGCATCCAATGCAGACAAAGAAGCCTGCCAGTGGGCGTGGTCAGCGGGTGGAAGAGAGAGAACCAGAAGAGGGCCATGTGACTTACTGGACTGTTCCACCCAGTATAAAAAGCCCCAGAGATCAAAGTTTTCTCATCTTTCCTTTAAAATACTGCTCATGGCTGCAATAGGAGAAGAAATCAAGGAATAGGACAGCCTTTGCCATCAGTATTCAGCAATTTTCTATTTGATAGTAATGGTTAATAATAGGATTGCTCTTTGCTCGGCAAAGAATAATAAAAAACAAAGAAGTGCAGCTTCTAAAAGTGCCGAATGACATTCAAACCCACTTTCCACCATGCGTGCAATAAACATGACCATAGCAGGAAAAAAAAAAACCTAAGCAGGGAAGTTAAGGTCAGAAAATCTCTCCCACAATAAACACTGCTGGGAAATCAGAAAGAGAAAAAAAAAAGTATCTTGTTCCCCTGGTAGAATGAATGAAACCGCGGATGTTCAAAAAATATTTAACTTGTGGCTTGTTGTTTTATTGTTTCCATGGCTTGTAGTGCGGACAACCTTGTTGCGGGAAAGGGTTCAGCTCCACTTTTAAAAGTGAATTCACTCAGCACCTTTAGCTGTGCTTTCTATCCTTGCTGCCAGAAGCTCTCAAGGTAAGGGGAAAGACTTTCCCACTATTTGCTAATAAACAGAGATGCTGCAGAACTTGGGGTTGTCTTTGTGCCAAGCAACATAACTCTGCTACTAAATTTCCCGTGTCCAAAAGGCCTGGAAGAAAACTCTATTCCGGGGTTGGAAAACTGCCGCACCCTGGACTAGAGATGTGCACAAGCTAAAACCATGTGCTTGGTTCATCACTGAACCCAATTTGTGCTTGGTTCATCACTGAACACAAACACCCATTTGTTCAGTTTGATAGAGGAGTGGTTAATCAAATGGTAGTTCACATTAGATTTTGAATTGGTTCAAAAACAAAACATGAAATATCATTTTTTTTCCCATTGAAAAAAGACGTTTTCAAGGGCAAAAACACAGCAAAGTTAACTGTTAGATCAATTTTTTTGTGTTCCAGCAACAGACTGGTTTGGCTCAATCGAATTTCCAGATATCCAAACAACTGTATCTTTGGTTGATTGCGAACATTCATGAACACATATAGCTCGCTTGAATTTCTGAGTGTGAACCAAACACATCTCAACCCTAGATGTTTCAGATCTACAACTTCCATAAAATCCAGCAAGCCTAGTCAGTCCCAGGGTATGATGGGAACTGTAGTGCAATAGTATTTTTTAGCACGATCAGCCCTGGGATCACCTTCTGAAATAGACGTGCCTGTTAACCGAATAAATGCACAGGTTTCAACATCAGTCAAAGGCTGACAAACATCTGTGCCATGACAATGTTTGTAAAACCACATGCAGTCCTGCGAGCCCCATCTCGAAAGGTGCAGAAAATGGTGTTTCAAAGCCCAGAAGAGGGCGCATATACATAACACTAACAATAAAAATATTGTGCATCTAATGACTTTTCTCTATGGCTGGGATTCTACTACTTCTAATCATTTTTTCCATCCAATGAGTTTTTCAGATGAATAACATTCAGTTTTTCTCTCCTTCCCTCCACCCGTCTCAGACCTGCCACTTCTCTCTCTGCCCAGAGATCAAGAATCAATGGTTTTAAAAATCATCGGCTACCTTGCCCTAAACACAGAGGTCTCTTTTTACTCCATACAGTTTGGCGTGGTGTCTGAAATGAGTCCATATCAGCTGCTGCTGAAACACTCTTCATTTAATAAGATGCGCTGGATTTATTTGCCAGTCACAGAAAAAGGAACCCACAGCCATATTCTTGCTTCTTGAATTGAACGCCTGTTTGTTTGGACTGACAGTGAAACGATCAATAGAACAAGCCCTTGGACTATTTGTATTCGATTCTGAATTGGTTCAAAAATAAGAAATACAATTTTTCCATTAAAAAGTCCTTTTCAATGATAAAAAAGGAAATGCAAACAGTTTGATTGCACAGTTCACAACTGCTAGAATTTTTGGATATTCAAACACAACCAAACGTCTGGTTCAATGCAAACATTAATGAGTTAGCTGGGTTGCTTCAAACCAGCTGAGCCAGTTCAGTTCATCTGTACCCTCTCACCGTATAATGGGCCCTTTGTGCATTGAGTGGGCCTTATTCCAGGTTATACCCTGGAATAGGGACCTGCCATCCACAAGCTGGTGCACACTACAGCATACACCAGCATGCAGATGACAAATCCCTATTTCGGGTAATAATTCAAAATAAGACCCAGTGTAGAAAGGACCGTGGCTAGCTTTGGTTTCTCCAAGCCACCATGTAGTGCAGAATTTTGTTACACGTGTAACTGGCAGCTTTGGAAAACTGATGTTTAGGGAAGGACAAATCTAGCAATGTAAGTCAAATGCCACTGCAGATATATCAATGGCGCTGTGGAAAGGTAATTCAGTCTGCCACTGTAAACCAATTGCTCTTTACAAGTCAAACCAGATTACTGAAAGTTTCCAGGGCTACATAAAGCAAAGGGAGTCACATTTTACAATCAAGTTAGACAAAACCATGGCACACAAGAGATGGCTGTGCTGAAATTTCTCCTTCGATTTGCCTCTCTCACGGGCAGGAGGAGCTCAGTTTGTTTCCAATCCCATTTTATAAAACACATGGCAGCCAAAGCCTTTCCTCTTGAGCATGAGAGAACAATCTACCTGTTTCTTTACAATTTCCTGCCTTTCTGTGTGACCACAGGAAAATATCTACTGAGCTCTACCAGTTTCATGTTCTTCGGTGATTTTATTGGATTCCATTTTTCTCGCCAAGCTAAACAGTTTCAACTTGGCACTCACCTCGATTTCTCCTCCACCCTCTTCATTCAAGCTTTATGCTTACTGGTACCTTTCCCATTTCCCAGCTTATCAGCAGCCAGCTCAGGTGGCGCTTGGCTCTTTTGGCATGTTGGAGCCTATAAAAATGTCACTCAGGTTTGGGGAAACCTCAGACCTGTGTGCCAACCTTCTTCATCTGGCTCTTTGCGGTCCTCCCAGCAAATTTGGATCCCTCTCGCTTGGACCTCAGCCCAATCTTCATAGACAGCATTAGCCATGGAATTCTACCAGGACCCTGACATAGCCAGGATAAAGGGGGGTTGTTTGTTTTTGTTTTCAGCCAAAGGTTAGGGATGTGCACAAATATTCGTAAGCATTCGAAATCTAATTGAATGTGCCAAAATGTGTAAACATTCGAATCGAATTTTGAATTTCCGTATGTGTACCCGTATCCATTTGTACGGATCTGTATGGGATGAAAACAGGTTGCATACGGGATAACTACGGGATGCGTACGGAGTGTACAGATGCGTACGGATGTGGGGAAGATGCGTACGTGCACAAATGTATGTGCAGATTTGAATCAAAAATTCAAACAAATAGATTTGAATTCAGTAAATACAAATCAAATCTTGTTCAATTAGATTTTAAAAGATTTGAATCGCATCAGATTTTTGGGTATTCAATTCAGTTCAAATAGAATGTCAAAAAAACATTCATGCACATCCCTACCGGAGATTAAAGCAAAAGTGGAGAACAGATAATCATCAGATCAGTTTTCTTTCACAGAACTGCTCTATACAGGTTCCCCCCCCCCAAAAAAAGCAAGTGAAATAAAGGGTATGGAGTACATGCACTAGATTGAGTTATGGCCCTCTGTGTTTAAGCCAGGTCTTAGCCAAACTCCAGAACATAGGACTTTTAACTTTTCTTTATGATTTGGTTTCTACAAAGCTCCATGTAATGCAAAGTTGTGTTATCCGAGTTGCTGCCACCAGGGGAAAGATCAGGACTGGTGAACCATGGAGGACAAGTCTACTGGAGGTCTCCAGCCCATAGGACAATCACCCTTGGCTAGGGATGTGCATGAATGAAAAGTTCACATTCAATTCACAGTTGAAACAAATGTCCAAAAATTTGTTTCCTCAATGAATAATTCGGTCAAACATTTTTGTGGGTCTTTTTCCGCATTGAAAAAACCTACTCTCACAAATAATATACTCACGAGTTAGGAGTGATGTTTGATTTGTTGGAATGTCCAGACTTTGAATGTCCGTACTTTTGATTTGCTGAGAAAACTTGCAAATTTGATCGAATTTTTTAATGGAAATTCATTCATGAACTTCTGGGCACCTGGCACCAGAGCACACACCAAGAGGAGACCAAATCAGTCTCTCAGAACAGCCATCTACAATGTGGATGGCTTGGTAGGTCCAGCGATGCATAGAGCCTGGTGCCATTTCATCAGGGTCCCAGAAGTGGCCCGTATCTGGGCACCTGGTGAAAACAGTCCCAGTCAACAACTTCAAAGCCAGGAACTTTTGTTCCCATCTTCAAAGACTGGGCCAAGATGGGGAACATCAAGGCAAATAGCCCTTGGCCAAACACAGGCTTGGGGATACAGTAAGTATTTTTTTAAATATTGTCTATCTGTCCCTAAAATCTAAAATGCACCCTGGAGGCAGCCATTTTTTTGTGTGTGTGATCACACACTTTGTAGCAGCTTCAAGCTATAAAGCCATATCCAAGATATGCTTCCTGGCTTAAACTTCATCATGCCCAAGGCAGTCTTCTGAAAGACAAATCAATGGCTCCCAGATTTAAACAGGCTTACAGAGCCAAGAAACCAAAGATTATATGGGCTAAACACTGGCCAACAGTTTCTCTCTGCTTGCCTCTGGGTAAACAAAACAGTCCCATCTACATCCTACTCTCTTGTCAAGCGTCACCACGGAGTCAACAACCTGCTCTCAGGGCTTAAGTCTTTTAATAATAATAATAATAATATTTATTTATATACCGCCCTATGGCAAACCAATCCGGGCGGTTATTTTCATGTTGACTTTGTTCTTTCCACAGTTCAAAAGAAAGACACTAATACACAAGTCCTTTTACCAAATACAGTCTTAATCCTAGAATTCAGAGCCTTCTACTGATGGACAGTTAAGTCCGTTAAGATGAAAAGGATTCGATCAAGCTTTTACATAGCAACCCACAAGTTCAATCTAGCTTCTTTTCTGGATCAAATAATTTCCTTTTCTAGCACTGCTCCTCAGGTGCTTTGGTAATAAATATGGTGGGAATTGGCCAAGTAAAAACCCTAATACCTTGAAAACAAACACATAATTCTATTAAGTCACCAATTACTGCTTTGCCCTGTTACAGTTTTGGTCTAGAATACTCCAACCCACTTTGGATGACATAATATATCATCAGCTGTTTCCCTTCCAATTTAACTGTCCCAGAAAGTCCATCTTTGGGTTAGATGATGAAGAAAGAACATGGCTGTCCACTTTGCTGACATGTCCTTTGACTCCAAGGGCAGCTTAAAACTTAAGTGTAGCTCAGCCTACACAAAACACCTATATCTACAACTGTAGCTATATTTCTAGCTAGGTACATAGACAGATAGACACACACATATAAATTACATATATATCAACTGTACCTTCCAGATGAAAATGTTCATTTTCAATTGCCTCCCTGTAACCTTCACCAGCAGGGTCCTGAAAAAATACCAAAAAAAGGAACTTACTTACAATATTAGCTATGAGGGAAAGTCATGTAAAGTCATGTAAAGGCATTTCTAGCTAATGTTGACTTTAAATAGTATCCCCATGTTTTATGCAGTATCTAACTGCGAGGTAACTTCCCCATGCAAACGCTTCCAGGCAAGTATCTGAGGTTTCATCTTGCCTCTCCATGACAGCCACGATGCCTCTTTGAGGAGAAGGTTGAGTCCCTTCTAACAAAAGTTACAATTCTTCTCTCCCATTTAGTCAATATTATGATTGTAATCTTCCTATTCTAGTTCAAGTTCAAGTTTATTTGTACGGTCTACAAACCTGATGTAACCAATGCTAAAAAAATACAAGTATTTACAAAAGAGGTAAAAATGTTTAAAAACACACAATATATATACATACAAATTAATAGTTTAAAACTTGTGATCTCCTATTCTAAATACTCAGAGGAAAAGAAAGATTCACGAATGTCAGAGGATCAACTTTAGTCCTAATAAACTCATCTTAGGCCATGATCAGATATAAGTAGGGATATGCATAAATTTCATTTGTTTGATTGATTCATATTGAACTGAGTGCAATAAAATTCATATTCATTTGAATAGATCCCCTTTGAATGTCGTAGGATTCGAATTCGATATGATTGTTTGATATGAATTCAATAAGAAAGTTCAATAGGAATCGCATATGAACCCCCCACGTATCTAATACGTATCCCCTATGTGTCAAATCTGCCCTAAATCCACTTTAAATGCGCTCTCAATCCACACTGAATCCACTCAGGACCCCTTGCATATGTGACTGGCACAGCCGCTTTCCCATCTTCTCAGGTTCACGAAAGCTTCATACAAATGTCCCAAAGTGTTCAGTTTGAATTTGAATGTCAGTCTTCGAATGTGCCAACATTCGATTCAGCTTGAACTCATCAGCTGCCAATTAAATTTGCTCCTTCATGGCAGCCTGATTACAACACGCATTATCACTGATATGCAGACGTTAAAAAAAGACCAATATAGCATATTATTAACTGAGCTGTAGAAGTTCATGAAGTGCCATTGCAATCAACCTCTCATTGAAAAAGAATGTCAGATCATAGCTTTAATGCTAAAAATAATAAGGCTAATGCTAATGCTACTAGTAGTAGTAACAACAACACTCCAGTTTCACTGAAAGAAATAGGTCTAGAGTTTGTTACACTGAACTCTGAGTAGATGTGCAGGCTTGAGCGAAGATGGGTTCCCTTATGTGATGAAGAGCAGGATTTTGTGAAATTAGCGGTTTTCGCTGCTGCTGCGCACTGGGTTGACACCTTCACTGAACTGTCCACCAGAACTCCAAGATCCCTTTCCTGGTGTGTTGCAGAAAGCTCAGACCCCATCAGTTTATAGACATAATTGGGATTTTTGGCCCCGATGTGCATTACTTTGCACTTGTTAAGATTAAAGCACATTTGGCACTGTGACTAGCCCAAGGTCACCCAGCTGGCTCCATGGAGGAGTGCAGAATCAAACCTGGTATTCCCAGATAAGAGTCCGGCTCCCTAATCACTAATAAGTGTTAATGTTGGAATGTTCAATGGATGAGTGTGAGATTTGTTGATTTTGTTAAATTTTGTGAAAATTTCTTTTTTCTATCACACAACACAAGAACCAAGGGGCACTCTGTGAAGTTGACGGGTAGAAGAGTCAAATCTGACAAGGGAAAGTATTTCTTCACCCAGAGGGTCAAAGATTTATGGAATCTACTGCAGGAAGAGGTGGTAACAGCTACCAGCCTAGAGGGCTTTAAGGTAGGGTTAGGCAAATTTATGGACGACAGATGTATCAATGGCTACTAGAATGAATGCCTAGGTACATCTTTCAGGCTGGGCGGAGGGAAGCAGGATGCTTCTAAGGCCATTTGCTGGGATTTGAGAACAAGAAAAGGTTTGTCCTTGTCTCTGCTTGAGATGCCCATGAGCATTTGGTGGGCCACCATGTGTGACGGGACGCTGGACTAGATGGGCTGTGGCCTGATCCAGCAGGGCTTCTCTTATGTTCTTATGAAGTTCCAGGTTGACTTTTTAAATTTTAATCCATCTATAGAGAGAAAACACATTAGCAAAGTGACAAATAGTTTTCCTTCCAGTTTGTCTGTCCTAGAAAATCCACCAGTGGGTCTGATCACACAGAAAGAAAATAGTCACTTTACTGACATGTTCTTTCATTCCAAAAGCGAACTGAAGCTGGGCACTGAAACATAACGTCCAGCTCAAAATCATCCAGTGGTATTTAAGACTCTGTGAGGATTAGAACCTTGGTTCATTAAAATCTAAATCAACCCACAGGCCAGAGGATGGACAGATGGGGAGAACTGGAGAACTGTTATCAAAACAAAACAAAAGGAAGATACTTCAGATGACATCTGATAGGAGTCGAGAAAAGGAGAGAAGTTGACTTTGGTCCAAGGAAAGACCAGTAGCATTTACAGCTTGACCAGACCAGGAGAAAACAGGTGGGAGGCCCAGTTAGAAGAAGCTATGCTGGAACTTGAGAGGAAAACCCAACTGTTTCCAACCTTCTCTTGGCAGATTTAAGTGCCTCGCTGCAATAGGTGGTGAAATACAGATCAGGAGATGCTGTCAGCCTCATGCCTTATTTCTAATCCTGGTCTCTCTCAACAGGTGCAATCTATACTCACATTATGCTTTTAGCTGCATGATACTCCAACAGCTTGCCTCTGTGAATGGGGGCATGCCATTTGCAAATGCTACATAGTATTATCTCTTGCAACAAAACACAGGTGTGTAACCTCTGAGACACGGGCTAACACTGCTCCATAAATCTGTCAGCAGGAGGTGCTAGAAGAACAGATGGCCCACATTCCAGGAGCACCAACGCTCCCTTAGCTGCCTTGTTAAGTTCTCTTCCCCCATTCACAAACCCAGGTACATCAGAGCCTTTGTTTTTCTGGAAGGCTCACCACGACCTCTGTGGGTCAGGAAGTTCCATGGCAGGACTGGGGAGGGAAGAATCATGACCCCCCCCCACCTAGCCACCTGCAAACCCAACATCAGCAGTGTTTGTTCAACCATTCAGCCAAAGATGGAGTCCAGTGTGATCAGTGGGTATCAACAGATTGACAAGACACTGGACTGTGGATGTTTTTCTACCCCTCCCCTCCTACATTCAAAAATATGCAAGCCAGCTGCCTTGGGCCAGTGGGAGAGAAAGCTGAGACGGAAAGGACGGAGAGGACAATGAAAGCATCGGTGCTATACTCAAATTCCAGATTTTGCTATCCTCGTGATGGGAAAGGAACACCACCAGCACCATTGATTTCAACCTGTGGCCAGGGAAAGAAAGAAAGAAAGAGAGAAAGAGAGAAAGAGAGAAAGAAAGAAAGAAAGAAAGAAATGTGCTGAAAGCAAAATGGCACCTGAATATTCTTCATGGCACTGGCAACAGAAAAAAGCTTCCCAGGTACTGGAGGAAATGTGCAGAGAGGTGGGCCAAAACAGCACAAGAGGCCCACCAAACAGCCCCATACCAAACACCCTTCAGAAGTGCAGCTAGCCTCCGTGCCTATAACTAAAATGAGATCCAAAATCATGTGTGCATGCCCAAATCCTGTGTCAGAACAGGGCCATAAACAGCCTAGGTGAGCTGTCTTGGCTTGAAATGGTAAAGGTTGCTTCTGATCCCTTCAGCAATGAGAGAGCTCTGTTTACATTAGAGTGCTTGCAACAAGCCGGGTCTTAAAATGATTCTCCAAAATACTTTCAAGCCAGAAACTCAGCACATCACACAGAGAGAGAGAGAGAGAGAGAGAAGAAGGACCACAGTCTTTTTCAGTTCAGAGCCCGTCTGCTATGTGCGTTTCCTTAAAAGGAACCACATCAAAGCCAGAGATTTAGCAGATCCCAGTTTCCCACCCCCAGACTTTGAAATCAAGGCTTCCTACTCAAGAATTTAATATCTTTACTCCTTCTCTCCACTCCCCACCCACCACTAGCTCTGCTGCTTGCATCTCTGTTCTCTTAAAAGCTAACAGATGTTAATGCCATAAAGTTTCAAAAAGGGGGGAAGAATCATGGCCACATAACTATTTACAGCTAATACATTCCAAGAATTTGTGGGTCGTTCAGGAAACATTGAGATCTGCAAAGGAGACTGGGGGTTGGGGGCGGGGATGGTGGTATGGGGAGAAAAAGGAAGAAACCAAATAGTGATTTTGCACAAAATATCCTTTGAAAGATTATCCGTAGTCCATCTGCTGGTTACAACTTAGCTGCATGGGAGGAAGGACTGCAATATCCGAAAAGCAAGGATTTGCCTGTTGTTGTTTTCCCTGTTCGCCACATATACGAAAGTGATTCCTCTGTCCTCCAGATTTATCTTAAATTGTTTGATTTTTTTCTTGGTATTTATATACTCCCTTGCCTCCAGGGTGTTAACGATAGGAGTTATCTCCCATCTCTTTTCATCCTCATAATAGCACTGTCAAGAAGTTTAGGCTGACAAGAACCAACTTCTTCCAGGTCACCCAGCTGTCCAGGGGGCAGCAGAACACAACAGAGAGGGTACACAGAAGGGCCCGTGCATCACTGTTCTGGTTTAATGGGGTGCCCATTTTGCCCACACGTCAAATAGCAACACAAAAATGGATTCCCGTGAGCCAGTCTAAGTCTTGTTGTTAGAGTGCTGGACTCATATCTCACAGTCATGGGGTTTGATTCTGCACTCCTCCATGAAGCCAGCTGGGTGACCTTGGGCTAGTCACAGGTCTCTTCTGAGATCTCATAGCCCCACCTACGTCACAGGGTGTCTGTTCTTGGGAGAACAGAAGATTTGTCAGCTGCTTTGAGTAACCTTAAAAGGGTGAGAAAAGTGCAGTAGAAAAGCCAACTCTTCTTCCTCCAGTTTGGTCTAGTTAGTATGATTTTAGTTGTTGTTACCCACCTGGAGACCTCCAGATATGGGATGGATGGATGGACGGACAGACGGATAGCGGATAGATGGATGGATAGATAGGGAGACAGACTTTTATCTGGGAATAACCGGGTTTGATTCCACACTGCTCCACAAAGCCGTCTGGGTGACCTTGAGTTAGTCACAGCTCCATTTCTGAGCTTTCACAGTCCCACCCACCTCACAGGGTGTTCTGTCGTGGGGAGAAGAACAGAAAGCTTTGTCAGCCACTCTGAGTCCCCTTAAATGGGAGAGAAAGTGGGGTAGAAAAGCCAACTCCTACTCCTCCTACTTCATCATGGGGAACCTGGAAGCTGGCTCTGAAGATCTATTGCAGAGCCTGCCCCGGAACAGCCTTCCAGATGCAGAAGGCTTGTTCCAGGACAGTGGGGCTGTTGACTAGCACCACAATTGTGCACTGTGTGTGATTAAATATTTTGTTTTAGCCTATCCTGCATCTTCCAGAATTCAGCTTTCTTGTCTGGTTCTAGTATTTTTGAGAAAGCATGAGAAAAAAATCTTTCCCCTCTTACACTTCTCTTGGGTCTGCTTCCCCCTGTCTCAACTAAAAAGCCTCATGGTCATTTTAGTAGAGCTCCCCCCAATTCTACAACATCACTTTTTTAGATGTGACAATCAAACTATACAAAGAATTGCAGCTGCACTTTTCTATCTGCATGGATAAGTTTTATTGCCAGTTTTACACTGGATTAGACACTTTCATTGAGTTCCCTACTACAGCCCCAAGATCCTTTGCCTAGTCTGTCACGGCAACTCGGATATGGTTGTTGTTTCAAATGGGCATCACTGTACAATTGCTCATGCTAAGCAGCATCTGCCATTTTGATGGCCAAACAGCTACTTTTTAATTACTAAAAACAGCTAGAAGACTGGTATACAAAAACTAGTCTATTTTAAGAGAAGGTATGTATAGGCCTCTCAGAAAGCAATTCATATAATGTGTCTCCACCCTCCCAATCTAATTATTCTGTTCCATACAGGAATGCAGAATAGAGAGGGGAGAGGCAGATGTCTTTAGGCCACCCACCACAAAGGACCATCTATCACTGCCTCTGTAGGGGAGGGAAGCTCATTTCTACTCTGCTGAATGGAAATGTCATCAGAGAAGGTGCAGTCACTGGCCAGTTTGGTCTAGTGGTTAGGGAACCAGACGACTCATATCTGGGAATACCGAGTTTGATTCCACGCTCCTCCACAAAGCCAGCTGGGTGACCTTGGACTAGTCAGAGCTCTCTTCTGAGCTCTCACAGCCCCACCTACCTCACCGGTTGTTCTGTTGAGGGGAAAGGAATAGAAAGCTCTGTCGGCCATTTTGAGTCCCCTAAAATGGGTGAGAAAAGCAGGATAGAAAAGCCAACTCTTCTTCTTCTGTCCTTGTTCAAGCCTTCTCTAATTCCATAGTTAGAATCTCTCCTTTGGTCTTCAGGCTGATGGAGTCCATATATAATGCTATCTGCATTTAGGAACATCAGTGGCCATCTAGTTCAGCTGCCTGTAGTCACAAACCATCCTGCCTGGTGTGGTCCAACTGTTCTGGTCCACTCTATTCCAGCAAAAGGTGTAAGGCACTGTCTACAATGGCACAATCCCAGCAGCAATGCAGACCCACCCAACTGTATGGGCACTTGAGGGCACCACCCAGCCCTGCTAGCAATTTGCCCAGACTCCTGTTGTTCCTAGGTCATATCTAGTGCACAAGGATGGGGCTAAAAAAAAAGTCTTCAAAGGTCTGTTCCCACTATTTCAATTATTTCTAGCATTTGTAGGGATTTGTTTAGCTTTAGCAGTAACCCCCATGAGGCCAGGTTAGGCTGAAAACTAGTGACTAGGCCATGTTCACTCAATGAGTCCTCATGGCTGGGGGCGGGGTGAGGGGCCAGAGCTTCATATTCTATCTTCTAGACTAAGCTAGCTCATAGTAGGCTCTCCTTTTGACTCAACATGCAATCATGAGAGATTTTTATTATTATTGTCAAATCAAAGTTTGCAAAACACACTTCCTGAGGAGGCTGTAACTTTCATGAACTTTCGCCACAGTGGATAAAAGTTGCAATGATCAAAATGGGATTTTTCCAACCTCTGCCTAAAGCAACACCTGCTCCCTATAGATCCGAGATCCTTATATGTTTTATCCCGCCCTCCAGAAGAGCATAAAAGGAAAGATAAGCCTTCTTCTTTCTTTCAGACCTTCTGCGACTAGGCAGAGAGATTTGAGAGGCCAAACCCAAACAATGATAACTTACCAACTACAGCGGAAAACTCTGGTGTTCCTTAACTTAAAAAGAAAGCAAGACAAAGGAAAACGGCCTCGTGAAGTTTACAGATCCTTTTCTAAATGCACAACAGCAGCGTCCTTTTCCCTGGTTGGGCCAAAGAGCCCAACCAGAACCACCAAGGGTTGCTGATGGGGCTGCGGAGGGTGGTCAGGGGGATGGAAGACGAAAGGGGGAGGGGAAACGGGTGGCATCATCCTCCCCACAGGTGGCTTCACAGAGTGCATGACTGGCCACAATTTGTCTCTCCTTTCTTCTCGTTCTGACGCCGGTCCGTTTCCCCTTGAAATCGGTGGGAGGTTTGCCTGTGTAAGGCTGCAAGATCTAGGCATCTCTGATCAGAGAGTCTGAAACAGTGGGGTTCTCCATCTCACACCACTTCTGTCAGCAACATCCCTCAGGCTTGGCGCCTGTCCTGTAGCTGGGGTGATATGAAAGACGCCTGCGTGTATGTGTCTGTGTGCGTTCGCACGCGCACAAAACACATGCGTGCAAGCACACATAGAGAGAGCAGGAGAAAGAGAGAAAAGAAGTATTGGGGGAGGATGAGGAAGACAAAAAAGAGGCCCGGTTGCCTCATGAATTCTGTTCCATCAGTGCCTCTCTGTGAACAAAGGACATCTATCACCCATTAAGGCTCCAACGGGAGCCCAGCCAATAATCAGGCAAATGTAGACTCAAAAGGCATCAAAACGTCATTCGATCACAATTGCCTTCTTCACTAATCCACAGCTCTCTGTATCTAACAGCCTCATTTCCATCACATTCACTGGACTAGGGCTGAAAACAAAAGCAGATATGAGTGCTGTGTGCTTTTTGAGAGGAAAATCAGGCCCTGGTTTTCCAAGTGGCTAAACTGTGTGTTTCAGCATTACACGATCACCCCTGGGCCCAGGCAGGACACGACCGGTTTTGCTGTATTTGCAGCTCATCAGGTGCCCGCAGCCTGTGTTCCAAGTTCTATTCCCTTATGGGGATTTGAACTCCTGGGCTGGTGCACATGTGGATGTTAGTTATATGGTGCACCCGCCTGCTGAGCCACTAGGGCCGCATTCCCATTACAAGCTTAATACGGTTTCCCTAAACCGAAATAATGGAACCGGATGCAAACGCAAATTTGCCTGATCCCATTACTTTCAACTTAATCGCGTTCGATCCGGATTCTGAGGATCGTAGGTGGCGTACGTGACTCAAGGGGGGGACTCAAGTGGCTACTTTCTAAAAGCCGCTTTTCGGGGCTGCTCTGCCCTCTTCCTCCTGGCGTGAACATGCCACCCATAAGGAACCCCTTCAGGGAGCCTAGCTGGGTGGCTGCCGCTTGCCTGGATGGAGGAAAAACGGCACTGGGCAGCCAGCGATTCTTTCCCATCCTCTCCCCATTGCCCAGGGCACACAGCAGCAGCGGCAACTCAAGCCCCCTATGCCCGCTCACCGCCACAGCCTTAAAAACATTCACACATCTCCCAGAACCTGCAGCTGCTTTCCTTTCTTTTCCCTTTCTAAAGGTCAGAACTTTCAGAATTGCGCAAAATTGCAACATTGTTATCAGGTGTGAAGTGGGTGGATTGCTACAGTGTAGCGGCTGCTGTAAGGGGTGGATTTTTACAGTAAAGTCACTATCTTTGGAAGCAAGCTATTGGGGTAGGGAAACCCTAAACATGCATTCTCATCCCACTAAAACGGTATGGTTCCCACAGAAAGAAATGTAAAACGTTTCAAATGCACGAACTGGAGCGAGACCTGTTGAAATGAGTGTTAACATTTACAATGCTATGGGACGATTTAACATGCGGAAAGCGTGTTAAGCCAACCTGACGTGGGGACTGCGAGGATCGAAACCATTTCGAAACCGTTTTAAGCTTGTAATGGGAATTCACCCTAGGTTTCAGGATTCTGTGTGTTTCAGGTTTCTGATGCATGCGGGTAGGGATGCGCCCTTTAAGACATTCTCTGTCACCTGTGAAAGTACCTGAACCCACTAAAATGAAACAGCCTGCTGAGACTGTTATCTCCTGCTCCCCATTTATTACAGCTATTCCTCCTTGCGCTCAGGCATTAAATGCCTCTTCCTAGGCCTCTTTCACTTTCTCGGTGCTAGTCTGAGGTGAAAAGAAAAATACTCCATTCAGGAGCCAACCGTGGTCCTTCTGATAGTGCCATTTCAGGACTGACACTGAAGGTTTCTCAGGATTCCACAACTGCCAGGAAAACGCAGAGCAAAATCTGGGACATATGCAGCTACATGTGGCAATCCCAGCACAGCTCCAGGATAATCCCATGAGTTAGGCCCCACCTGGATGCATCCATCAGCTTACAATAGTCTCAAGAGCCTTTGGTCTGCAGCTTTCTGGGGCATCAATGACCCATTCCTGCTCTGTGCTTTCTTCTACTAACTGTCCCTGCTTACTCAATCCCTAAGCACGGCAGTTCGTGGTCTTCAAATCCCCATACGTTTTTCAGTTTGTGGCTACACACAATTTACAGTTAAGAAAATCACAAAATGAGGAAGGGCTACAAAAGTTGTTTATTTATTTCCATTACTTTTTAGTCCGCTAGATCATGCCAGCCTCAGATTTGCTGAGAACTGGTGGTCTCAGGCAAAGTTCTTTCCATGAAACACCAAAATGGATTCCTTCTCCTCACCACTACATCCCATTAGCTCATCTTCTTCCTCCATGCCCAACCCACAAAACAACCCAGTCTGCCACCTTTTGGCATCTCAAAAATGTCCTAGAACAGCGATAGTGAACCTTTTGAGCTCGGCGTGTCAAAATTTGCAAAAAAACCACACCCTATCTTAGCTCAGGTGCCATGTTACATCTAGAAATATCCATAATTTTATATTTGTAGCTCTAGTAAAAAAGTTATATTTTTTATATATGTATTTACTGAAAGTAAAAACAAATAATTCTTTACATTAGTGACTTTTTGTTGCTGAATTTCATTTGCTAAATCTTCAATTGAAGGTTGGTATTTCGTACACTTCAGGTCCAAGCAAGTGCCACTAACTTTATCAGACAGTCAGTTTCTTTTATTGGCTTTAATATGATTTAATGCTGAGAAAAAGATCCCACAAAAGTACATAAAGGGAAAAATTGTGAATAAAGTTCTCTAGCTACCAGTAGCACAGGCGCACTGTGCGTGACCCGGCAGCGCAATGACATGACTCCATCTTGCCTCCTATACTGGGCGTGAACAGTGCCTCTGTGCTCCAAGTATCTTGTAGACCCAGAAGATACCAAACGGCAATAACATGCTCAGGCTCCTAGGGCTTGGCGTGTCACCTGTGACATGCATGTCATAGGTTCACCATTACTGTTATAGAACAAAATGTGAGCGAGATGGGTGGATATTTGTTCCAAGGCAGATTTCTTCAAGAAGCATCCAAAGGCAGTATTTAATTGTATAGCACCATCCGTTCCCAGAAGTGGCCCCTCCCTGCCTCCCCGCCTCAACAAACATCAAAGAGCAAAGGAAAGAGCAAAGTGGAAGATTCTCCACCTGTACCCAGCCTCACCCAAGGTGAATGTGCTTTTGTGTGTGATATCTGTAAAGATTTTTGTTTGCTTCTCTGAGACCCCATAGGGAAGACAGACAGACACAGAGAAAGAGAGAGATTCACCTTGAGACACACGTAGGCTGCATCCAGATGCCAGTTATTTATTTCGTTATATTTGGATATTCTGGACTGAAGCATGGATATTCTGGAACATCCCTGCTTTATTCTGGAATACTGGGGTATAGTGACTAGGGATGCGCACTGATTTTCATAACGTTCAAAATTCATCCAAATTTGGACATCTGAATTCGGATCGAATGTTGGCACATTTGAAGATTGACGTTCGAACACAGAACTTTGTTGCATTTGTGAACCTGTGGAGGTGGGAAAGTGGATGCCTAGTCACTTCTGCAGTGGAACCAAAGTGGACTGAGAGCAGAGCGGATAGGTAGGAGATACAGAGGGATTCATAGCAGGGATTCAAATCAGATTCGTATCAAACATTCATATTGAATTTGAGTCCTGCCACTTTCAAAGGGGATCTATTCGAACAAATACAAATCTTCTTGCATTTGTTTCGACACAAATCGAACATGGAAATAATTGTGCATATTTATAGTGACATAAGAAACTGATGACTGGATACTGTCATAGAAACTGCATAAAAGAAATCCTGGTGTTTTTTTTCCCCCAGAACAAGGACTGACAAGGTTTGTAGGGTTGAAGGCGAAGGGTATGGTAAAAGAAAGGAAATTAGAGATTTTGGACCTGGATACTTTAAGACCTTTCCCCAGGACTAGAAGGCCTAACGTTCATGCTCAGCTCCCACCCTCAACAGAATGTGTTAGCATATGCTAAAATGCAACAGGCTAACTCAGATAGTAGGATATGTACCACAACCATAGCTAAGCCTTGTTTTAAAAATATGTTGCACTTTATTAAAAGGAGTCATTTTATCCTCTGGACATTGCTGTCCCGCCAACATTAACGGAAGGACATCGCCCTGCCCCCCACATGTTCAACTTTAAATAACCAGCACATAAAAAATGACCCCTATGGGGCAATGGCTCCAGTTTCCAGCTGAGTTCTATAAGAGTTTGGACAGCGCATAGCAATCGTTTTTGCCACAATGCAAAATAATGGGGGGGGGGGGAGGGAATGAGAAGAGTGAAAGGTTTACTAAAATTACAGTAATGAATACTAGCTGGAAGGCTCTGAGTGGAAAATTTAATCCAAAAGCTTTATTTCGCCTCTACTGACGTTAGAGACAACACTGCACCATCTATGTACGGTATACCAGCGTGCATTAGTAATATGTTACAGCTAAGATTGTGCATGAGCAAACTGGTATTCTAAAATTTTGAAGTTGCAAATGTGTGGCATTGAAGCATTTGAATGTCTGGACCCAGTTAGCAAATACAAAAACTTGATCAAATTTTCACACTTCTGCAGGGTTTTGCTGATGAAAGTAGGCTTTTTCATCCAGAAATGTGAACATTCGAAAGAAAACTGCGTATGGTTTTGGTCATCCCCAAACTGCAGGCTTCCTAACCCTAAGACTGCATCCAGATGCCGATTACTTATTCCACTATATTGGAGTATTCTGGAATAACCATGCTTTATTCTGCAATATCAAAATATACTGGAATAAGTAAGCAATGTCTGCATGCAGCCTAAAATACAGGGAAGTTTACTCCAACAAACATCCTATAGGCTCATCCTAAGGATCATAGAATCATAGAATGGTAGAGTTGGAGGGGACCTCCTGGGTCATCGAGTCCAACCCCCTGCTCAAGGCAGGATCTCCTAAACCATCTCAGACAGATGGCCGTCCAGTCTCTGCTTGAAGACCTCCATCGAAGGGGAACCAACCACCTCCCGTGGCAGCCTGTTCCACTGGTTGATCACTCTTACTGTTAGAAATTTTTTCCTAACATCTAAACTAAATCTTTTCCCCTGCAGTTTCACCCCATTGTTTCTAGTCCTTCCTTGAGAGAGTGAAGAGTCTTTTTGTCACCCTAAATTCAGTGGCATAAGAATTCTTTGGGCTACAGGAAAAAGCTAAATGTGGAGACATACGCTACTGACAAAGACCATGAAATCAGAGAGCAACATCTCCATTCCAGATCGGAGATGACTCCACTCTGTGTGGATGGGGATCTGCCACAGAAAAGGTTCCCTCTGTATCTCCATTTTGGAACATGGAGGTATCATTTTTTACAGGAGCAGCTCTGCACAGGATGCACAATCACATCCTGCAAATGAGGCAATCCCAAGGACAATTGCACCAGTAAAGGAGTTGGCACAACCATCATGAGACTGCTGCTGCTGCTGCTGCTGCTAGGAATAGAGACTGCCTCCATACTCATTTTACCAATAAAGTGGTTCTGGAAGGAAAAAGGTTTATCTATACCCACAGTCAATGATATTGCATATTTTACCATTTTTGTGAAATTGCAGTGACGGGATTCTCCTGTGACCTGCTTAGTTTCTCCTTGCCTACTCAGCATGAAGGACATTCTGATAGGTCCGTGTGTTCCCAGGTGAAGTCACGTTCTTGATAGTTCTTGGTTATTTGCCCACACAGATTAAAAAATACACAGTAGTGCAATACTCTGCAGTGAGAGTGCTTAAAACCAGTATTTTTTTAAACCCAGAGCATTGGGTGTCTAATGAACAGCTACAACAAGGAAATATTAAATGTGTCTGTCACACGAAATGCCACTGCACATCAAACTCAGGTTTTTAGCGCTGTCTGGACCCACTGAGATGCAGCAGCAACTGATGTCTTCTTTGGATTCTGCAGGCACCTTGGACTGGTAAGTGGAGCTGGGTGAGCAACACTTGTTTTATTTTCCTCCTTGACTGCCTTTCCTCTGCAATAGGGTCTTAGAGATGACAGGCTGTAGAAAACTATCGGGTGGCTGAGCTGACGTGGAACAGCCTTGCTGATGTCAAAAAGCTAAGTGGGTCCAGATCGTACCAGTTTTTGAATGCGTAAGGGACAGCCAATGAGCTCAGGGATAAGAAGATAAGAACATAAGAGGAGCCCTGCTGGATCAGGCCACAGGCCAACTAGTCCAGCATCCTGTGTCACACAGTAGTCCACCAATTGCCCATGGGCATCTCAAGCAGAGGCAAGGGCAAACCTTCTGCTGCTCTCAGATCCCAACAAATGGCCTTTAGAGGCATCCTCCTCGTCTCCCCAGCCTGGAGGATATATCTAGGCATTCATTCTAGTAGCCATTGATGCATCTGTCATCCATGAATTTGTCTAACCTTTTCTTAAAGCCATCCAGGCTGGTAGCTGTTACTGCCTGTGCTGGCAGCAAACTCCATAGACCAGTGATGGCCAACCTATGACACGCGTGTCACAGGTGACACGTCAAGCCCTTTTGGGTGACACACCTGGTCACCCTGGCACCTGGGCGCGTAGTGCTTGCTTGTTATTGAAGTGTATGAAATACCAACTTTCAATGGAAGATTTAGCAAATGTAAAGAATTATTTGTTTTTGCTTTTAATAAAATACATATATCAAAAATATAACTTTTTTACTAGAGCTACAAATATCACAAAATTATGGATATTTCTAGATGTGACACAGCACCCGAGTTAAGCTAGGTTTTCTTGCAAATTTGGACACTCCGAGCTCAAAAGGTCCACCATCATTGCCATAGATCAATGACCCTCTGGGTGAAGAAATACTTCCCCTTGTCTGTTCTCCGAGCCATCAGCTTCATAGAGTGCCCCCCAGTTCTCATGTTGTGTGGCAGAGAAATTTTCTTTATCCACCTTTTCTATACCATGCACCATTTCACATAATTCAATCAGGTCCCCTCTCAAACACCGTTTTTCAAGGCTGATATCAGCCGATTTCAGCTGATATTAAGGCCAGATCAAATGGCCAACAAAAAAACCAAACCATGCTGGTGATATCCCCATCTCTACTAGCTCACATTAAATTCCTCCGGGATCCTGTGTCATATCCATTCCTCAAGCCAGCAAGGGCCAAAACATGCCAACGCACAGGTAATGGCACCATCACACGGGCTCTCCCAGCCTCCCGCCAAGGTCATCTCATGTAAAGAGGCACGCCATGAATTCACTGCAATGAAGCACAGGATCTAAGCGCAAGGAGCAACGACGAAGACATGACAGCTAAGCAGGTACGCCCAAAGCAAACATTCACAGAGGGCAACCCAGAAGGAGAAAAGCAGGAAAAGTTCCAGAGCTGCCGCACAATCCGGCAAAGTTTGAGAAACGCCTCTTTTTACTCCGAAAGCTTAATACAAGCCTCCAACACTTCTGACATCAAAGTGGTGACATTTAACTTCACTTGAAAAGTCTTCACGTCCCTATACAAACACAACATTAAGAGCCCCGCCCTTGAAGGAAGATGAAAGGAACCAATCTCCTCTTTAAATTACCAAGGAAGCCGGCGCCTTGACTCCCTTTTTCTTTGGGAAGTTTAAAAAAAGGAAGAAAGAAAGGCCTGACTTCAATCAGTTTGTATAAACCAGCTTTTGTTTTTCCTTTTACCCAAATGACTCCACTCTTAAGGATTTATTGTAACTGGATTGCTTTGCTACCCAGCAGGGAGTAGGAGCACTGAGCAAAGCCAACCAACGCAGTAGGGTTTTTCTGCTGATTGAATTTAGAGACTTTCAAGCGCTTTGGAAATGTTTGCTCTCATACAGGCTGTTAGAGGGAAATTGTGGGCTTTCGATTTTCTCCCAGCTAAAGCTAGGCAGGGGGTTCTACATGCAGCATCCAGCAATGTGTGCAACTTCGGAGCGGGGAGAGGGAGAATCAATCGGGTTGCTGAGGTGGGGGCGGGAAAAGAAAGGGCACGGAACAAGGCAAAGTATAAAACACTTAATGGGAGGGGGGACAATTTCCTTGAAATCATGCCAGAAAGGATCAACCAGAATTGTGTCTGGAGATTGGGGGGCATGGAACAACTCTAAGTCACATTCAGACATTCATGGAGGACATCTTCGTGTTCAGACATTCATGGAGGACATCTTCATGGAGGACATCTTCATGGAGGGTATCTTCACATTCAGACATTCATGGAGGACATCTTCACATTCAGACATTCACGGAGGACATAGAGGACATTCACAGACAACATCTTCACATTCAGACATTCATGGAGGACATCTTCACGTTCAGACATTCACAGAGGGTATCTTCACATTCAGATGTTCATGTAAGACATCTTCACATTACATTCTGATATTCCTGGAGGACATTGTCAGGGCCAGGGCAGATCCACCTAGGGAAGGGATCTGTAGAATCTGCTGCCCCAAGGACCCCGATAGCACTCCGAGGCCAGGAATGGGGCCCACTGACTGTAGGATTCCCCTCTTGCCCTGTTGATTCAGATACTGCAAATCAAATCAAAGGGACCACCAGTATTTCTGCAATGCACCCAACTGTCACAGAGGCCTGAAATTCAGCTCTGTTGTGAAGGTACCAGAAGCCTCTGAGTCAATTCAAAGGGTATCTTGCAACTGCCCTTCAGTGGTCACCAGGCTGCTCCAGCACCACCTCCTTAAAGGAAGAGATGTCTGAGCATAGATTGTTGACGCTCTCAGGCAGAATCCTACCAAGGAAGCACCTGAAACCTGGAAGAGGCAAAATCTTCATCCATATACCTGTTTCCTTTGCACAAGTGAGGGGCTGAAATAACATCAAGCAAACCAACATCTTCATCATGCCAAACTGGTCATATGGAAGAGGATATGACCTATCCACACATTCAACCCAGACCAAGACCCAGAGCCCCCCTTGGAAATGACACAGAAGTCAATGTCTGCATGGGAACTAGAGGCAGCCAGTGACATTAGGGTTTGGATCATGCATGCCATTTGGACACCTCCATACCAAATCCTCTCATGATATGAGCAGACCAGAGGTATTTCTTAGGCTCCTAAATGTTTTTTTGTTTTGGTTTGGTTTTGTATATTCTCTTAACAAACTCAAACTGGCAGCAGGCTTGGGAGGAAGGGTTTTGGCAAACACCTAGCCTTACCAGAGTAGGAGCACCAGATAGCCTATGTCTCTATTTGGAGAGAGCTTTTAATTTAAAGAGGGGAAAAAAACCCTACAGAGCTTAAAGGTAAAAGGCAGAAGAAGTCAAATTTCTCATTCAGATTTAGCACCCCAGGCAGCATATGGAGCAGTTCACAGCCTCCCAGATTCCCCAACTGGGATGAGCTGTTCTTTAATTCCAGTTAAATTACAGTGATCTTTCTAGATTAGCAGCTGTCCGTATAAATTAGTGCAGGAAGCAATTAAGCAATTTTCTAAGCCCTCTTTTGGCAGCAATGCTGCCCTACCTTGAAACCACTTCTGCAATTTAAGCTAACCTGATTTCCCACTAGGGCTGCGCACCACCACTGCACTCCCAGTGGAGGTGGCTTGTTTTGGGGTGACTGGGGGAGGTGCCCCCTTCTGTGGGACCCTCCTCATCCCCATTTTGGAGCTAGGAGGTGCCACTTTCTACAGCTCTTTTGTTACTCCCCTGCAGTGAATGTGTGAGGGATGTGCACAAATGTTGGGGTTTTTTTACATTCTATTCAAATCAAATCAAATATCTGAAAATCTGATTCGATTTGAATCTTTTAAATTCAAATTTAACAAGATTCGATTCGCATTCACCAAATTTGAGTCTGTTTGAATTTTTGATTCGAATCTGCAGATACAAATGTCGACAACATTTGTATGTGCATGTACGCATCTTTCCCCACATTCCGTATGTATCTATACGCATCTGTATACATCCGTAAACATCTGCACGCATCCCATACACAGCCCGTTTTCATCCCTTAAGAATGTGGGAAAGATATGGATCTTCAAGTACATATCATGTACAAACCCGTACACATACGAATGTCCGGATAATTCGACCAAACAGATCCGAAATTTGAAATTTGATTTGAATGTTTGCATTTGAATTTTGGGACATTCTATTCGAGTTTGAATGTTGAAATTTGGCACATTTGATTGGATTTCGAATGTCTACGAATATTCTTGCACAAGCGTAGGAGGCGCCCCTGCAAGCGACTGTGCCAGAAAATAACCCACACGAACGCTCCAAAGACCGTTGCTGCTGCCAAAAATGGAGAAGGGTTTCCAGCAGGAGCCTGTGAGCTACAGTTGCAGAAGGCAGGGATAGGGAAGGCAAAGACACAATAAAGACTGCAAGGAAGAAAAGTGGAAGCACCTATCAAGGTGAGTGCCATCTTCCTGCCAGTCCGGGTGGCACATCATCATTAGACACCATTGTTCTGCATGAAAGGCAGATGGAGACTGCCAGAACCATCTATACTTCTTCCCCTTTCATTCCCCTGATTTAGGAAAAGAGGCCTCTTTGTCAAAGCTTCCATCCAAGGAGTCACATGTGGCGAATGCCATTCAAGTAATGCACCATGTCATAACTTTTTCAAATTCATGTTAGTTGTCAGACCTAAGGCCCTGTCCAGATGTGGAGAAGATAGCACCATTATGGTATTGGTATGGTGGGGCAACCCCACCATAGCCCTGATTACTCCCCACAAAAATGCACCAAAACCTATTGTGAGAAACCCCAGCAAAGGTCTGATTGCCAACAGAGTTAACTGTTGTCTGCTGGCATTTTTCTAGTTCTCCCTGTGGGTCTGCACCAGAGACTAGCAAAAGAAAAACTGGATGCCGGAATCCCTTCTGGGCGCCTGCTAACACAGACAAATGTAATCATGCCAGCCATAAAATTCCCACTGAAAAGAGCAAAAGGATGGAGCTACCGAAAAATGCACGGAGGCAGAGGGTAATCCGGAATTAATTACTTTGGAGGATGCAATTTCTAACAGGGAGATAAGAAGGTGGAAATAATCTGGTGTTCCCTGCACATCCACACAAATATGCTTACCTGGCAGTGTGAACACAGCACCACCGCCCCCATCGAATGAAGCAGTGAAGTGCATATTCCCAGTTAGCTAAAACCACTAGTGGAGAAGAATACTAGATTCTTTTCTTCTCTCATCTAGGATGAGCAACTGTGCTTCTAATCAGTATTTTTGGGGGTGTTTTTTTTTTAAAGGAAGGAAGGATAGAGGCTCTGTGATGAAAGGACACTTTTCTGGCTCCTAAAATCTAACTGGAGGGCCCATTTGAACGATCAAAGGAAACAGGGCGCTTCTGTTTGGTGCCTGTGTTAGGCAAATGAATGTCATTAGGCCCTCCACAGATCGGTCAAATACTCACTTTATTTTCTGGACCAGGATTTCAGGAAATGTCAAGTGTCTTTTTCTTCTCATTTCCACATCAGGGACCTGTTCATTGTCTCTTCACCCAAAAAATGGGGAGGGGTGGGGAAGCTTTCTGTTTTAATGCTGTTAAGAGCCAAAGAGAAATTATCTTAACCAGGGCAGAGAGAGAACAGCAAGGAAACAGTGCAAGGCTTTGATCATCCACGAAACGTGGCGCTATTAAGATTTATTTCAAGACTGCCCTATCATTAACACAGAAATCTGCCTTCTAGCAGGTTAAAGTGCTTTCCCCCTCAGGATTCATAACTTAGATGAACAGGAGCTATGCTCCATCGACAAAAGAGATACTTCCTGTCACCTGTAGCCTGTGTGGTTCTGGCTAAGGATGAGCACGGATGCAGTTTTCGACATTCGATTCGAAACAAATCAAATATTCAAAAATCCAAATTCGTACAAATAAAGAAAAACAAATGTCTGGACATTCAAACCAATACAAATACATTCATTTCTATTCGTTCAAATATTTGATACATAGCCGTACCCATCTGTACGCATCCCGTTTTCATCCCATACATATCCGTACACATACGAATATCTGAACGATTAGTATGAATAACTGTAAATATTCGTATTTGTACGAATACTAAAGTACAAATATCTGGACATTCAGTTCATATGCGAATGTCCATATTCATCTGAATAACAAATATTTCAAATATTTGTGCACGTCCCTAGTTCTCGCTGTTGTTTAAATGGAAATGGCAAAGAAATGGGAGCGTTTATAGTCGGACGTCTGCATCATAATACTGTGGGTTCTTGTTGCTGTGGTCCTAAACGGCACATCCACAAGTCAAAACAGGATCGATGCATTTCTTTCTTAAAACAAAAAGCAAAACAAAACCTGATGTGCTGCTTTTCTTCCAACAAGCCCCAGGTGGGACACCCCTCTCCTCCACTGATCCTCTCACAATGCCAGTCTGAGACAGATTAGGCTGAAAGGCAGTGACTGGCATGGGGTCACCAACCAAGCTCCATGGAGGAGTGAGGATCTGAACCCTGGTCTTCTGTGTTACAGTATGCCATTTTACTTACAGCACCACACTGGGCCGGAGGAAGAACAAACACTCCATGTAGGACAAGGAGTTGAGGAACTACAAATCCCATCATTCTTTGCTACTGACCAATATGGTCGAAATGATGCCTGAATACGTTATGAAATCAAAAGTGGAGATAAGGAGGCATCAACTGTGGCACTTCCTCAATGCACCCATTAAAAAATCACCTCCATTTTGAAATGGAGATGTGACCTAAATCTGTCGTGCTAGGTGGCCATCAACTAAGAAGGCCACAGCAGATTACACACCTCTTCTCAGAGCATGCCTTCTAAACAACAAAGTACAATTCCAGGGCCCTTTCTGCATTCGGCCTTATTCTGGAATATATTTTGGGATGGCCACAAAGTAATGCAGACTATGGCAGGCCTCACCTGAGGCCTTCCATGGTCTACACTAGCATGCAGATAGCAGATCCCTATTCTGAGATATATTCCAGAATAAGGCCAAGTGCAGAAAGGCCCCTGGAATAGTCCTTCTCCAGAACCAGTCAACAGGAGCAGTGATGTAAGCCATAGTCCCAAAGAGGAACCAAGCTGGCAAGGACCGTCTGGTAGAACATCCACTTGTAAGGAGATGCTCTTGCAGCTGACTAGGCTGGAAGAAAGTTTTCCTCAAGTATAAACAAACCAAAGAGTTTGTGATAGATTTAAAAAGGTCCTCAATATAAAAAGAAAACAAGAAGGGGATGGGAAAGAGAAACCCAACCATCTGAAACCAGCCTGCCTATCTTCACAGCTTATGCAGCTCCAATCAGATTAACAGTTTTCTGGTTTGAAATGCTTTCTGTGGTTATGTAACTCCAATATAAGCTTTTATTTAAAACATGGTATTTGGCAAGTGTGGGATTCACACAAAAGCCACTTTATTTTGGAGACGCTTGATATTTTTCCTCCTCTTTGATGTTGGCACTGACTTGTGACTTTTGTATCTATGTGGTAAACAATCTACGTGACCTCAAACAGAAGCTCTTAAGTATTAGTTTACTGCACATTAAGTATTGTGTTAAGTTCTAGGCACCTCACTTGGAGAAGGAATTAGATCCTTTCTTCTTTTGAAGAAAGCATACTGGGACAGGTTCAGCAAAGGGCACTGAAGATGATCAGCTGTTTTGAAATCAAGTGCAGAGACTGAAAGAATTAGGAATGTTTAACCATTTGCTATTCTGGTATAGGACAGGCCATCTTGTACTAGAAATAGCAATCCATCTCAAGCTGGGATGATTCCTTCTGGTGCGGGATACGCCATCTGCTTTGGGATGACTTGTCCCGCTCCAGTCCTGCACCAGCTCCAAGGTTCATGCCAGGGATCTCTGAATGGTCCAAAGGACAGGGTGGGGGTGGGGATCTTTCTGGATGATGTCCCTTGCTGAACCATCAGTGGGATCCCCCATTTTATATTGGTATACCACCCCTAGTACATTTGGGAGAACTTGATGGTTTAAATGAGCTAGTTTGGTCTAGTGGTTAGGGAGCCTGCCTCTTATCAGGTAATATTGGGTTTGATTTCACGCTCCTTCATGAAGCCAGCTGAGTGACCTTGGGCTAGTCACAGCTCTCTTTCTGGGCACTCACAGCCCCACCTATCTCACAGGGAGTGTATTGTGGGGAGAAGAACAGAAGATTTGTCCACCACTTTGAGTTCCCTTAAATGGGTGAGAAAAGTGGGGTATAAAAGCCTCCTTCTCCTTTTCCTCCTTCCAGCATCACCTAGTGACAATTGTCCAGTTTCCCTTAACCCCATCTAAAGGAGGTATTTCTCCCACATGATCCTGACCATAATTGAAGATCTTCTGAAGAGGCCTTCCTAGAAATTTCTTTCCTTTATAAGGTCTCTTGTAGCCTCCAGGTCTTGGGAAAGTCTTCCCTGAGAGAGATGCAGAGAAGAACACTTTTTGGCACATAATAAAATACTTTTCTTCACTCAGGCATTTGGTCCTTTCCCTCCCTTTTTGAGCTGCTGATAGATTTTATGTATTTTTTTTTTTAAATAGTCTTGGTTGCTACTCTGGGTCTTTGTATAGGATGACGGAGAAATGAAATAAATCCAGTGAGGGAAGCGGAGCAGTATCCCCCTCAGCAATCCCTTCATGACTGAATTGCTCTCACTCAAATAATTATTCTCCCTTGATATTCTATGTGGAATCTGCCTTGTCACAACTTAAGCCTACATTCTGGGATAACAGGGGTCTGTCTGCACTTGGCTTTATTCTGGAATATATCCTGGAACAGGGGCTGCAGTCCACATGCTAGAGCAGGCTACAGCAGGCCCTAAGCAGGCTCCTGCCAGGAAATCCCTATCCTGAGATATATCCCAGGATACGGCCAAGGGCATATAGGCCCCTGGTTGTGACTTTCTTCTTAATGATGGCACTCGAAGTATTTGGAGAAGGTTACCATATGCCACAGATACAGACACTCTTTCCCTCACCAGTCTGGCCTCCATCCGAATAGGGGCATGCACAAATATTTGAACAAATATCATATTTTGGATTTATTCATTTGAATGATCCAAACATTCACTTGTGTACAGGTTTGTACACGGTGTGTATTTGCAGATAAGCGCTTTTCCCACATCCATATGCATTTGTACGGATCTGCACGGGACAAGAACAGGTTGCATACGGGATAACTACAAGATGCATACAGATATGTACGGATGAGTATGGAATGCGTAACGATGTGTACTGGCACATGCTGACGTTGTCCACATTCGTAAGTGCAAATTCGAATGAAAAATTCACATTAATAGATTCAAATGTATTCAATTCAAATTGAATGTGAATACATTTGAATTTTAAAGATTTAAACGGAATTGATTTTTTTGGATATTCAATTCGAATTGAATCCCAAAAATTGCACACCCCTACATCTGAACATCTCCCTGACAGTGAGACTACCACCTTGCTAGACAATCCATTCTACTATATGTTTATTTTCCTAGGCAGTCCTCCAAGTAAAAAAATATAGCCAAAAGAAAGCGTGCTACTAAAGATGTGCCAAACCAGTTCAGTTGGTTCACGGTTCGCAGCAAACCAGCTATTCTATGAACATTTGCACTGAACTAAATATTTGGTAGTTTGAATATCCAAAAATTCAACTGAACTGAATCAGTCCCCCACTTGTGAATGCAAATGGTTCACTAGAGTAATTCACGTTCACTGTGATCTTGCCACTGAAAAGGGATTTTTTTTTTAATTGGAAAAGATGGTATTTTGTGTTTTTGAACAAATCTGAAATCCACACAGACAACTGTCTGTTCGATTAACCAGTTCGACGTCAAAACTGAACAAGTGTGTTCTTGGTCTGATGGCAAACAGCCCAGTGAGTTTCATTAGATGTCATAATGAATGAATTAAACTTTAGCTTCCTCAAGTTCTGGTGCTAAATTAAGTCTCCTTCACTCGCCCAAAAGAAATCTGGGTGGGATGGGTAGAATCTCTCCTTCTCCCCCAACCCTCACCCCTCTGGAACGTTGCTCCTTCGAGCTGTCAGAAGTGACCTGTGTGAAACTGAAGAAGAGGACGGATGTAAATCAAAGGAGCAAAAAGTAATAAAAGAGCCGCTGGCTGTCCCCATGATATGTTGATAATGTTCTCGTCCCGGAGTCAGGGTGACACCAGCCCGAAGATGATATATAGAAGTAAGCCTACATACCACACGGTTTACTGGGCCTCGTAACAGTTTTCATTGATCTGAGGCCAACAATTACTGGATTTGGTCCCACCGCCTATTTCAGTATCTGGCCCTGGCCCACAATCAAGATGCTAACCCATCGTTCCCATGCCAGCTCCATTTTATAAGCCTTAGCCAAGGAATGATGATATGCAAATCTGGCAGGTGTTAAGGACACGGCAAGGCGGCTTGCAAGCCGAGCCTTTTTCCTTCGCTTGGCTTTCTTTTTTTTTAAGAGAAGCAGCCAAGGAGGCTCTGTGAGCTCCATTCAGCTGCAAAGCAACTGACTTGGCACGGCAGACACACAGAATGTGAGTCCCAAGATCTGCAAATGCATAGTATACTGAAAAGATCAGTTGTATGGCTGAGCTTTTCGTCAACTTGTTTGTTTGCTCTTGCAGCACCAAGGCTGGGAAAGTTAATCTTCTTCTTCCCATTCTTTATTCTCATAACAACAACAACAACAACCTGTGAAGCTCCGACAGCTGTAAGAAAGGGATGGATAAATTCACAGGGGACAGGTGTATTGATGGGGACTAGAATGGATGCCCAAGTTCCACCTCCACGTTGGAGAGACAAGCAGGCGGCCTCTAAGGGCTGTTTACAGAGAGTCAAGAGCTTGTGAAGGTTTTGTCTGCTTGAGATGCCCAGAAGCCATTGGTGGGCCACTGTGTGAGACAGGATGCTAGATGAGTTGGGCTATGGCCCAATCCAGCAGTGCTCTTCTTAAATTCTTAGATTCTAGGTGCTTTTTGCCATGAGTATTCAGGAATATGTTTAATATGGTAAACAGGAATATGTTTAAAATGTTTTTTTTATCTGTGTCTTGTTTTTAATATTTTTTTAAATGCTCTTTGATCTGTTGTTACCCACCAAGAGACCCTCGGGTTGGGGTGGGATAGAAATGGAAAGGAAGGAAGGAAGGAAGGAAGGAAGGAAGGAAGGAAGGAAGGAAGGAAGGAAGGAAGGAAGGAAGGAAGGAAGGAAGGAAGGAAGGAAGGAAGGAAATATGCAAAAACAGTAGAATAAGTAAGTGATGCCCGGATACAGCCTTGTCATCCAAAAGCAATATCTACTTCCTATGAAAGGTTGCATGCCATCCACCAACTTCAGCAGCAGCACGTGAAAGTGGTGCACAGATGTCCCCATGTACGTCTGTTCTTTTCAGCAATAACTCCTGATGATCTCCTGAACTGCAGCACTTCCCCTCCCCTTCCGGGTCTTTTGAGTCAGTACATTTTTAGCAAGGCTTTCTTGTAGAACAGGAACTTTCCGATTATGAAAGTTATGTTGTGTAAGCCATAGGGATGTCTGCGAATATTCAAAACATTCAAAATTCAATAGAATTCATTCCAATTTGGACATTCGAATTTGATTCGAATGTCTATACCAGTGATGGCGAACCCTTTGAGCTCGGTGTGTCAAAATTAGCAAGAAACCCTAGCTTAACTCGGGTGCTGTGTCACATCTAGAAATATCCATAATTTTGTGATATTTGTAGCTCTAGTAAAAAAGTTATATTTTTGATATATGTATTTTATTAAAAGCAAAAGGAAATAATTATTTACATTAGTGACTTTTGTTGCTGAATTTCGTTTGCTAAATCTTAACTGAACAAGCAAGCACTACACGCCCAGGTGCCAGGGTGACCATGTGTGTCACCCAAAAGGGCTTGGCGTGTCACCTGTGACACGTGTGTCATAGGTTGGCCATCACCGGTCTATACATTCGAATTTAAACATTCGAACTAATTTTGCATTTTCAAAACATTTACATGAATATTCGGACATTTGTATGGGTACGGATATGTACCCGATGCATATGTGCCCGTACACATCTTTTCTGCATCCGTACACGTTTGTATGGATCTGTACGGGATGAAAACGGGATCCATATAGGATACATATGGGCACATATGAATGTTGTCAACATTTGTATTTAAAAATATGGATCAAAAATTCAGACGAATAGATTTGAATGTATTCGAATCAAATTGAATGTGAATACGTTTGAATTTTAAACAGTCAAATCAATTTGAACTTTTGGATAGTTTATTCAAATCGAATCAAATCCCGAAAATTGCATTCATGCACACCCCTAGAAAGCCATTTTTAAAAGATCTCAATGTAATTCAAACACATGTTTAAACATGCTAAAAACTCTGCAGAAAGACTATGAAAAGATATTAAAACTGTGCATGGCTAGAGCAATGAAGGTACTCAGGCAGAGATGATCTGAGTGAGGAAATAAATTTTCAACAGGTGCCAAAATGTTGTAATAGATGCCATCACACAGAAGGCCCTGCTACATGTAGCCACCAGACATTTAGTCATCTGAGGTATCCACAACAGGATTTCCCTGGACAGTTTTAGCGATTTTACATGTTAGATTCCAATCAGTTGCATCACATGTCCCTACATAGGTTGTTTTCATGTTATGCACTCTCTATTTCCACGGGGTCCCCCTGCCAACTTTATAAGGACCCAGCAACTTAACTATGAAACACAGCCTGCCATTTTCATATGAAAGAAAGAAGAAGTAAAAAAGAAAGAGGGTGAGAAGTTGAAGGCAGCAATAAGAAACTTAATTTAGAACTGAAGATTATTTCATTTCCTAGCCAGCTCCACGGGGATAGGCTATCAGAGCCCCAGACAATTAAGACTAGAATCAACTATTAAAGGAGAAGGACAATTAACTGTATTAAATAAATATAGCACCCCTGTGGCCAATTTAACTAGCTCATGTTTGGAAAAAAGGTTTCTAGCCCTAGCTTATTCATATTTACTGTAACCACTAGATTCAGTATAAAGTACACACCAACTTGCACACAGATCAGAAAACATATTTGTCCTCAATTCTTTGTTTGTTTAAACCACCAAATCAATGCTGCAACAATACTTGTGTTCCCCAGACCCCACAGGTGCTTTCAGTGTCAGAGCATTTAAGCCATTTTTTCTTATTGCATTTTGTTGTGTGGGTCAGAACCAGAATCCCTGCATTAAGGGAAGTACACACGCACACAAAATTAAATTTGTTTCACTATCAAATCAAACATCTGAAAATTTGTTTCGTTATAGGCAGCTTCCAGGAACACAAGTGAACATCCATTTAGTTAAAGCTACAATGTGGGGCTGTGCATGAATATTCGAAATATACGTTACTCAGATGAATTTGGACGTTCGTATACCAACCGGATGTCCAGACATTCATTTTTTAGTATCCGTGTGAATATTTTTAGTTATATGTATGAATAATTCAAGCATTCGTATGCATTGCATACGTATCAGTTCAAATGTCCAGACATTCATTGTTCTTTATTCGTACAAATTTGGATATTCAAATATTCAATTCAAATCGAATCGAATGTTGAACAATGCATTCTTGCACACCCCTACTATGACGCTCAACTCTCTTTCTGGAAATCAAACACGAGCGAACCAAGTCCCACTTGCTTATGTTCAACAAGGTTCATGCTATGCTGTCATCTTGAGAACAACAGGGCGACCCGCTGAGCGTCTTCTTGTGTGTGGCAAAGCAAAAACGCATTCTTCTCAGCTTTCCTCCCACCCTTCCTGACTGATAGCTTGCCTCTGGTTCACCCAGGGTGGTGAAACACCACAAAGATGGAAACAAGAAAGACAGACGTGCTTCTGAACCAAAGGAAGACAGACGCCTTCCAAGCTTCGCTACTTAACCCATGCACTGCACATTTGCTGAACATCCTGTGAGTGAGAATACCACAGCTTGGTTTGAAACAGTTGCAGCTTCAAGATTTGTATTTATTATTGCTGTTTTGGGCAGAGGTGAGCTTTCAGGCATTTTGAATGTTTCAAATATGACCATGGGGGCACTCAGACAGCTCACAGGACTCAGAGAGTGTTCTAGTTCATAACTAAAGTTAAGTGTGCAACCACACCCTGTACATAGCATGAGCGAATCCTGCTTTGTATGTCAGGATCCCACTGCATTTGCTACATTTCTGCAATAAGTGATCCTCTTTCATTGATCTTAATACCCAGACAGGCAATTCTGCAAACATTTGGGGCCAAAGCCAGTGAGGGCTGAGACACTCCAATTCTGAAAGGTGCCAAAAGACGTCAAGGTGCCTGTCGGGGGAGGGGGGCAGTAGACAATTGTGGGGCCTTGCTTAGCTTGTGCATTGCCTCTTCCCACCTGGAGGCAGACTAAGAGTGTGAAATTTCCAGCAGTAACCATGTTGTTGAATTTGGTGTACTGTTGATGTGCAAAGCAATTGTTGGAGCAAGCAGAAGGGAGAGCAAACGGAGCCAAACAGAGGCATGCTTGTGAGCCAGTCTCGCCTTATGGCTAGAGTGCTAGACTCTTATCTAGAAGTTTCCTGGTTTGGTTATGCATTCCTCCACAAAGCCAGCTGGGCGATCTTGGGATAGTTCCAGCTTAAAGGTGAGAAAAACAGGGTATACAAGCCAAGGCTTCCTCCAACTCCTCCATCTCCACAAAGCCAGCTGGGTGACCTTGGGCTAGTCTTAAGTCTCTTTTGAGCTCTCACAGCCCCACCTACCTCAAAAGGTGTCCATTGTGGGGAGAAGAACAGAGGGTTTGTCAGCCGCTTTGAGTCCCCTTAAGGGTGAGAAAAGTGGGGTAGGGAAGCCAACTCTTCTTCTTACTTTGCTGCTCCTTTCTATGCACTTCTCACTTGCATATCCCTGCTCTAGCCAGTGCAATCCATCCAACCACAACAAGCTGCAGACTTTTTTGTTCTTCGTCTCCCCCACTGTTAAGAAACCTAGATGTTATCCAGACCTTCTGCTTCTGTTCACAGGCATTATTATCTGCACTTGTCATCCAGCTCTTTCCAAAACCAACCCATTCATTTTACAGCTCGGCAGGAGCTATCACAGCCTGTTACTGCAGAACTCAGCCATGCAACTAAAAGCATATTTTCTTGCATTAAAACACAGGGAAAACTATGTCGCTTTGGAAAGTGTCAATGGAGAACAAATAAAGGCAAGGAAACGCCAGGTTCGTCAACAGAAGATCTGAAAAAGAAAGAAGGGAAAAGAAAGGAAGGGAAAAGGAAAGGAAAGGAAAGGAAGGAAAAAAGGGAAAGGGAAAGGAAATGTAGGTAAACACATCTTCTTCAGTTCTGACAGCTCACAACTTTTCATTTCTAACCTTTCTATTTATGGGCTTCCCACCTTCCATTTTGACTTTCCTGAATGGAAAGTCCACAAATAAAATGGATAGAAATGAAGAGATGTGAGCAGTTTGATCTGAAGATGTACTGAAGAGGTGTTACCATGGCCAGGCAGGCGCACGCACATGACAGTTGCAGTCATCGGCCCTTGGGTCAAAGTATGGGAAACAGTGTCCCTAAGGACCAAAAGTATGAATAAGGGCAGGACAGAAGTTGTTGAAAAAACTCAGGAATAACAAACCCCGAATCCTGAAATCTGACCCATCACTAGAAATGCTCTCCCTGAAGAGATCTATGATTTGTGCTCATGATCACTGGGTCACACCCAAAGCCTCACAGGGAAGAGCAGTTCCTCCACCCACACAGACCTGCCTGACTTGTTAAGATCAGCCTCAGAGAATCTACTGGTTGCGACAACATCACTCTCTCAGTCTAGAGGAGTGTTGGCACATGGAAAGCCATGGTGGTGATAACCCCAAGGTAATGGAATGCCTTTCTTTCTCAGATGCCTCGAGTGACATCATTATGCATCCTTTCAGCAGCTGGTGAAGATGTGCCCATCTTTGATCCTTATGAGATATGAACGCAAGAGGGCCTGGGAAACAGGTGGGAGATGGGGATGAGATAAATCAGCCTCCAGGGTTATCAAAGCTATTCCCAACTATGTACCCTTCTCATTTGCCAAGCATGCAGATTAAGAAGAGGAAGTTCTTCCAGAGAGAGTAGTCTAGAATAGAGATGTGCGTAAGTTTTTTTTTACATTCTATTCAAATCAAATTGAATACTGAAAATCTGATTCGATTCAAATCTTTTAAATTCAAATTAACAAGATTAGATTTGAATTTACCAAATTCAAATCTACTGGTTCAAATTTTTTATTCGAATCTGCACATACAAATGTGTACAACATTTATATGTGCATGTACATATCTTCCCCACATCCATACACATCTCTACCATGTCTGTATGCATCCCGTAGTTATCCCATATGCAACCCGTTTTCGTCCCTTACGGATCCGTACAAATGTGTACGGATGCAGGAAAGATATGAATCTTCAAGTACGCATCGTATACGAACCCATACACATATGAATGTCCAGATAATTCAAACGAATAGATCTAAGATTCAATCTGAATGTTTACATTTGAATTTCCAGGCGTTCTATTCAAGTTTGAATGTCAAAGTTCAGCACATTCAATCAGATTTCGAATGCCTACAAATATTCGTGCACATCCCTGGTCTGGAAGAAGTTCCTCCCCAGCTGGAATGGAAAGATGCTGTTCCATGCAATTAAAATTGAGCCAGACAGCGGCTGTATCTCAGTGGTAGAGTAAACTACCTGGAAAGCAGACAGCCATTGGTTTGATCCCAGGCCTCTCTCCAGAAGTAGGCAAATGACACACCACTTCTCTGTCTCTACCAAGAAAACTACAGCGAGGTGCTTACTGAGTCTGGGAGTGGCCATAGCTCAGGGGTAGAGCAAGCTGCCTAGAAAGCAGAAAGTCACAGATCAATCCCCAGAATCTGCCCGACACACCAATTCTGTTTCTCTGCCAAGAAAACTGAATGGAGTTGCCATTCAGTGGGGTAGAAACGCCAACTCTCTTCTTCCTCTTCTTCTTCCTCTTCCTCTCCCTCTCCCTCTCCCTCTTCTTCTTCCTTGAATCTAGTCACCTTCTCCAAAAATACTTCAATGCCCAGCTAAGATTCACATCACCAACAGGCCCAAACTCCACTCTTTCCATCAGGTCGACTGTGCAACTTACACATAAAAAATTGTACTTGTGATTAATGGCCACACAGCCTTCTCTGTGCAAGGAGGGAACCCCCTTCTTCCATGCCTATGCACACACATATGAAGAAAAGCAAGGATTTCCCTTAATGAGAACAGCCCTGGGACAAAGCTTTAATACATTAACTAAAATTACATTCAACACATAATTAGCAAAAGCTCTGAACTTGCAAGAGGCAGTCCGCGCACTTTTAATGCACTAATTAGATAAGTCGACCATTAAAGCTGATGAGTGCAATTTAAAAGGCTTTTGTGAAGTGATGTGGCCATGGATTCTCCTGGCCAAGAAAGCAGGGACAAAAATGTGTAACTTTTTTTTTTTTTTGCATTTGTCAGGAGAAGACCTAGTTAATTTTACCTTGTTATCTGTGCCCAAGGATCAGTTTCATGTCTTTGGCCAGCAAAACCACAATTCCAGTTCCTTCATCAGATTTATGAGTCAATGTAGACAGAGAGGGCCACAAAGAACCTGAAATTCCCAAAGCAAAGTTTGGGAGGGAACTCAAAAAACATAGGCAAATTTTAAAAATCAATTTATAATTCCCTGGTTTCAGAAGATTATAGGCTATACTGTTTTGTCCTGGAATGAGAAGGAGAAGAAGGAGAAAGAGAAAGAGGAGAAGAAGGAGGAGGAGGAGGAGTGGCTTTTCTACCCTGCTTTTCTCACTCTTAAGTGGTTGACAAACCTTCTATTCTTCTTCCCACAACAGACACCCTGTGAGGTAGGCGGGGCTGTGAAAGCTCAGAAGACAGCCGTGATTAGCCCAAGGTCACCCAGCTTGCCTCGTGGAGGATTGCAGAATCAAACCCTGTGACTGTGAGATATGAGTCTGCCCTCTAACCAGAAAACCAAAATCAAACTGGCTCCCAAGTCCAAGTCATGACCAACCTTCCAAGTCCTTCTTGTTCCCGGAGCAAGCAGGGGATGATGATGCCTCCAGGAAAGCCAATGGAAGCCAAAGAAATGAACCCATTTTAATTCCCATTAAAGCCAAGTTTGCTCCACTGTTTTGGTGACTGCATGTGCTGCTTTACAAAGAGGGATCCCCTATCTGAGAACCAGACTGTGACCATTTTCAAAGATACAGAGGAGAATCAAAGATGCTCATCACCATACAGAAGCTGGACAGCTGTACAAGCATGGGCACAGGCCCCCTCAGTTCAGAGCTTCTTCACTTGGGCCGCATTCAAATCTCAGTCTTAATCCAGCTTCAGTCCACCTTCTGAACATTGCCATTGCTATACTCCCAAGACGCGACAAACAGACAGGTCTTAATTACCAGACCCATAAAACAGCAACATAAAAACCACAAGAAGATCTGGATACAAATCAATGCAAATGTAATTTACTCTAAACAACACAGAAATTCTAAAAAAAATATCTGTAATATATAAGAACATGGATAATGATAAGCACAATTGCTAAAAACAATAATAAAAAGGCCTAAAAGGTCAGAATACAAAATAGTGGCTCCTCATATTCCCAAGAATTGTCCATCAAAGGTGGGTCTCCTAGTAGATGTTGCCTCCTTAGTCTCTCTAAAGCCTATCAAGAGTGCTTGAGGTATATCACCGTGGAGGTACAAGGCTGTCCAGAGCAAATGGCCACCAACGTGTGTCCACTGTACCTGGCTGTATTATACTATACCAGACAGTTAAGTGTGAAAAGTCCTGAGTGCCTTTGAACTAAAGATAATGCTGGAACATGCATACCTTTCATGCTTGTGGGCAGCTAGAGACAGATGAATTGTGCATTCCACAGTCCAATGGACTGAATATCTTAAGTATAAACCACCTAAGCAAGGAATACTGACAGTATCACATTCAACCACCTTTGGGTTGAACACACTATGCAGGAATCAGTCAGCCCACATTCTAAACCCATAGGGCACAGAACGCCCAGGACAGATCACCAGGAAATAAGTTCATTCCAGAATGGGCATTACCACTTAAAGCAAATTCCACTAAAACAATAGGCATTTCTCAAACATCTATGCCAATAATGTATTTTTATTGTGTTTAGATTATTACTTTGCATTTTACGTTTTCTGTTTGTTGTAAACCGCCTTGGGCAAAATTATATTTTGGAAAGGCAGTATACAAATAGAAATGGAAATGGAAGTGTTTTTGGAAGGACACTACGCATATTGCTGCCAAAACAGAGGAGCCCCAAGGAGGAGATACAAGGATGCCCTGAAGCAATCCCTCAGCCTTGGCCATATTGAGCCACAATCAATGGTCCACTCTGGCCTCAAACCGAGAGGCATGGAGACGCACCATCCATAACGCTGCTGCCTCCTTTGAGAATGCTTGCAGAACCAGTCTTGAGGAGAAAAGACAACGCAGAAAGAACCATGCCATCACAATGCCACCCAAGGAGGCCTTTCCCTGTACCTTCTGCAACCAGACTTGTCTATCCCGCAATGGTCTGCTTAGTCACCAACGCGCATGAAGCAAACGTGGGTCAAACCCTCCCTAATCTTCATTCACGTAGCCAAGCCACGATGACGGCTTATCGTGCCTTTCTCTACCAAAATTTAGTTAGACAGATTCATTAAACATTTTCATGAAGTGTTTCTACCTTTTTTTCCCAATGAAAAAGCCCCCTTCCACAACCCAACACAGCTAAATATGAATATTTGATTGAAACTTTCCTAGTTGCAAATGGGAAGCTCTTTCATCCCGATCAAACTTCTGGACAAAGTTCAAACATCTGGACTTTTGATTCAATGGAAATGTTCATGAATTTGAGATATTTGATCGAATTTTCAAATGCAAATGGCATTTTACACATCAGTAAGATAGACTACAGGGATGACTGCCACACAGATTAGAGATGCGCACGAATGTTTTTTTGACATTCTATTTGAATGGAATCAAATACCCAAAAATCCAATCCAATTTGATTCTTTTACATTCGGATTTAACAAGATTCAATTCAAATTTACCAAATTCAAATCTATTCCTTTGAATTTTTTATTCAAATCTGTACATACAAATGTATGTACGCATCCTCCCCACATCTGTACACATCCATACGCATCCGTACACATCTGTATGCATCCCGTTTTCATCCTGTACAGCTCTGTACAAATGCATATGGATGCGGGAAAGATGTGGATCTTCAAGTACACATCGTATACAAACCCATACACATACGAATGTCCAGATAATTCAAACAAATAGAGCTAAAGTTCAAAATCTGATTTGAATGTTTACATTCGAATTTCCGGACATTCTATTCGAGTTCGAATGTCAAAATTCAGCACATTTGACCAGATTTCGAATGCCTAGGAATATTCATGCACATCCCCGACATAGATATCCCAGAACAACCACCAAGGTCCAACAGCTCAAGATGAGTGCTTTTGATGGCTACTACTCATACCAGCTCCACAACATGGCTAGAGAATCCCAGCACACTTCTTATATCTCCATTCATTTGCTCACTTTCCTCAAGCAAACTTACCACTCTTGGAGCCTCTCACAGTCCCTTAAATTCGCCTGCAAACATTCAGCTGGCACGAAGAATGCAATTTCAGCACCTTCCTTTCTTAAAAAGGAATCGTCATTTCTCCCGGGTACAAAGACTCCTCTTCTCTTCAAGAAAGAGGCTCAGATCTTGGAGAGTATAAAGAATTCGCAAGGGTTGGCAAGTCATTTTCCCTCGTGATCTTCTCCTCTTCTCAGTATTTTGTATTGGTCTTTAAGTCTGATCATATGAGTATCAAATATATATATATAGTATTTTCCCCTATCTTGGAAGTTTGCTGAAGCATAGAAGAGCTGAGCTTGCATTTTCTTCACTTCTCATAAAGGCAGGAGGGTTTCTTTTTTTCTCTACACCAACTGCAGGTCAATGAATAAATTCTTGTCTTCCTTTTTCCCCTCAAAGAAACATTCTCAATAATTTAAATAAATAAACGTAGTTTTTTAACACTCTAACACTCAGGCAGGCTACATTAAACTAAATAACTAGAGCTACAAAGTATTACAGAAACATGTTTATAAATTTATTACATGTTTTTTTTCTAAAAACCTTAGTCAAAAAACTGTAGCCTGTTAACAATAACCATTTAGCTAGATGATAGGAAAGAGAGTAAATATAATTTTAACATAAGAACAAAAAAGGAGCCCTGCTGGATCAGGCCACAGCCCAACCACTCCAGCATCTTGTCTCACACAGTGACCCACCAATGGCTTCTGGGCATCTTAAGCAGAAGACAAAGGCAAAACCTTCCCATGCTCTCTAATCCCAGCTAGTGACCTTTAGAGGCATCCTGCCGATCTCGCCAACCTGGAGATGGTACCTAAGCATCCACTGTGGATAAAAAGAGATCTCATGGATCAGGCTTTCTCTTTATGAAGACAATGGCTTCCTGAGATAAGAAACTGCTGGAGGTTATGGAATCCCAAGGATTTCTTCAGATCTTGCAAATGGGTCAAAAAGGCCCCAAAAGATTGGCAACCCCTGCCATAGGACAGGTCTAAGGCACGCCTAAATCTATCAGTATGAAATTCTACATAACATGCCACAGAATGGGTCCCCCAACAGTCTGGAAAACAGGGGTGTCCCTTCTGTATGCCTCTGTGTCCTTGATTGGGTCCCACTGGTCGCCCAGAAGACCTGGCTTAATGAGTTCTACCAGTTAGCCAGATCAAAGGCCTCTTGATATGGATTATGCCCCCTGCTGTGCAGATGGAGAGTACCAGCAGTGGGCAGGGACTCTCTTGGATCAGTCTACGATGCACAAGAGATGCCTATAGTCCACATCAAGAGAAACCCAAAGCGAAGTGTGAAAAGGCCCAGAGTAACCATCACTAATTCAGTGCCTGATCGCTCTTAACTCAGTGGGATGGTACAACAGGTGAAAAATCAGGTGCAGAGGAAGGCATCCACACTTCCAGTGTGAAATGTGGATGGCCTGGCCTGAGCAGGCCAGATTGCCATGGCAACTGCCACAACGACATCCAGCTTACAATGTGATTCTGCACCTGCAGCCACCCTGCCCTGCCCACTTGCAGTGTTCACACCTGGAAGAGGGTACAAACGCTGCAACCAGGAGCTCTCCAGCTGCTCCTGGTGCATAAGGTTTTCTTTGTCCACAGCTATTGATGATCAGGGCAGGTGGAGGGAGGTCTCAGGCACCCTGGGATGGCACCACAGTACAAAGAGGGGTGTCCCCTGTAGCAGTTGGGACCTCTCCAGGTAAATAACTGCATAATAGATTCTCAAATTATTTTCACCCTTTTATTGTCTTTTGTAAACTACATGATATCTTCAGTGGTAGAGAAATCTGATCATAAGGACATAAGAAGAGCCCTGCTGGATCAGGCCACAGCCCATTTAGTCCAGCATCCTGTCCCACACGGTGGTCCACCAGGTGCTTATGAGCATTTCAAGCAGAAGACAAGGGTAAAACCATTTGCTCGAGTCCCAGCAAATGGCCTTTGGAGGTACCCCACCTCTCTTCCCAGCCTAGAGGAAATACCTAGGCATCCATTTTAATAGTCATTGATACACCTGTCTAACCCTTTCTTAAAGGCATCTAGACTGGTAGCTATTACCACCTCTTCTGGAAGCAAATTCCATAGACCAATGACCCTCTGGGTAAAGAAATACTTCCCCTTGTCTGATCTGACTCTCCTACCCATCAGCTATATAGAGTGCCCCCTAGTTCTAGTGTTGTGTGGTAGAAAAAAGAATATTAACTAAACAAAATAAATTTCAATAAGACAAGAAAACATTGGGAGTTATGCATGAAGTTTTGTTTAGAAATGAAGAATAAATAAGCCATCACCACAGTGTGATATGCAAGGGGACCAAAAGGCAGAGGAAAAAACTGAAGAAATGCTCATATGCTCCCCAACAAATCATCAGGAGAGATATTACTGTATTTTTTTCATAAACATACGTTTTCTACTGTTTGCTGTATTAAAATCACACACACACACATGCATGAACTGGAGCCGGAAGCTTTTATGTAACAAAAACATGTGAAATGCCTACTTGAAAAGTTAAAACCTCCCCTGTAAAGACCTGAGAATCTTTCAGCTGTGATGCACCCTTGGAGAATTATCTCTTCTATCCGTCCTGCACCAAGTTAAATGTACTTTCTGAACATGTTTGCTTTACTCGGAGCAAAAATCTAGGTTGTTTGGTGCAGGTTGGGGGGGGCAGTGGTGGGTCTAATAAATCTTAGAATATACCTCTTGGCAAAAGAACAAGTTATTGGTGTCACGAAGAAACAACTTTGCTGCTCTCTAAAGAAATATTGGTTTCAGAAGTTAGCATTGTATTCAAGACACATGGTAGCTACATTAAATCAGCTGTGAAAAGCACTGAGGATATGCTTTTAAATTTTCTCTCTCTTTTTGGAAAATACAATGTCTTGAAACAGATCTCAACATGTATAAAGCATATATACGTGTGTGTGTGTGTGCATGTATATATATGAGGGGAAGTTTCTGAGGCTTCCATAAATTCTAAGAAGAGGAAGTTTAAAACTTGGGTGTTCTTAAGTTACATTCCACATGGAAACCACTAGTTTGAATCGTAAAAGCTGAAATATAATAAAATCTTTAGTACCATACCAGAAGCCGAGGAGGGGTGATCTATTTTTGCAGGGATTGAAAGACGTGTTGCATATTTATATGGAAACTTAATGAGGACCAAATTTCTTACAGCCCCTTTCTCAACTGGAAGAGAGTATTTGATGTAAGAGCCAGAAATTTCCCGCGTTCGCTCTCTCTGTGCACAATTGCCTTAATCTACAAGCTTCTGCAGACCTACAGGCCCTCCAAAGCACATCAGGAATTTCTTTCAAGGAGATTTCCCATTAAGCCCAAGCCAGCTGGTGCGCCGTGCACACGTCAGAGCCTGGTGGAATTCTGAGCTGAAATTGGAGCCCAAAACACACTTCCAGTCACCAGTGTAACAGCAATAGCACTAATTGTGGGCTTTGGACGGCTGACATTGCTTTTCAGCCTTCATCTCTGAGCCAATTTACACGTGAACAAAGTTCTTTGTTTTCCCTTGGGTTAAAAACAGCTGCTAAGTCACAGGGGAGGTTGGGGTCAGAGAACAACCTCTAGATGCTATACGCAGTGGCTGCATCCAGACATTGCATATTTATTCCGCTATATTTGGATATTCAGGAATAAAGTACATTTAGGCTAAGGTCAGGCCTTCACTTTAAACCTTCTTCAGTCCACCTTCAGGTCTGACTGCTCACGCCTTTTCATTTTTATCTGTTTTATTTGTGGACTTGCCATTCAGGAAACTCCGAATGGAAGGTGGAAAGTCAACAAAGAAAGCTGAAATGAAAAGGTGTGAGCAGTCAGACATAGAGCATAAGAACTTAAGAGGAACCCTGCTGGATCAGGACACAGACCATCTACTTCAGCATCACGTCCCACACAGTGGCCCACCAATTGCTTATGAGCATCTCAAGCAGAAGATGAGGGCAAAACCTTCACCTGCTCTCAAATCCCAACAAATGGCCTTTGAAGGCATCTTGCCTGTCTCCCCAGCCTGGAGGATGTCCCTGGGCATCCATTCTAGTAGCCCTTGATACATGTGTCATCCATGAGACCTGAAGATAGACTGAGGAAGGCTTAAAGTAAAGGCGTGACCATGGCCCTTGACATGCTTTATTCTGGTATATCCATGCTTTAATCTAAAATATCCAAATATAGTTGGCAACCCGTTCTGGAACAGGATCAATCATGCCCCATCCTGCCCTGCGCTTCAGAGTTTGTTGTAAGGTTTCTGATGGCCAAGATTTATATAATCACCAGGAGCTAAGATCATAATATATTTTCCTTAGTTTTGAGCCCCCCTGGAGCAGGCCTTGCAGATCAGCAAAAGTGTTGTTGAAGCAATTATTCCACAATAGTACCTGTTTCTTGAGCTGACCACAGTGGAGGGATAGAGAGTCTGGCTGCCACTAGACAACAGCTAAATATTATGAAATGTACTGATATTCCAGAAGAAATCATTTCCAGAACGATTGCTATTTGCCCAGACAGCCGGGCAACCATGCAGGGCAAGTGAAAGGACTTACATGGTCTGGACGCTTCCTGCCTCAATGTCACCATTTTGGGTCTGGGTTTGGTCTCACACACATTTGGTGGCCATTTTCAAAATGGCGGATCGTGGCAGCTGTTGCCCAGAAGAGACAAATCCTTTCTATTTATAGGCAAGCCCTGGTTAGGGGTTGATTTTCCCACAATAATGATATAGTGGGGCATCATTCCAATATCTTCTTGGGGTTATGCTGGGATCCCGCAAGCCCTTTCAACTTGGAAGAGAAATCCTTATTCCCATAAGAGTTACTTCTGGATCATTCAAACACATAAAAACTAAGGAAAAAATATGTCCCAGCCCTCTTGTCTGTTTCTCCATGTGTTTTCCCCTTGCCCTCCATTCCGAATTCCTAGAAACCGTCAACAGTTTCTGGAAAAAAGAGTGTTCCGTGTCAAACTGTTTAACGTTTCCTGAAGACAAACGGCTGTAGCTCATGCTAAATATCTTCAACAAAACACTGTGACTCTGAACTCAGGATGTTTATCGTGCCCTAGAAACTGGCTCAGCTTTTAAAAAATACACATCACACTTCACATAAAAATCGGCTTGTACACACAGCATTGTGAAGCGGAGGCCTCGGTCATAGACTCTAACAGCACCGCACAGGAATGTTTTACTCGAGAGATATTCATACTTCAGATGCCATGCAGTGGGTCCTCTAAATCATTTCCACATGGCAAAGTTTTCTGAGCCCAGGGAGGGATTTTCTCCACCTCACAGCAAACACTTATTGCCAAAAGAATAAGGGGACAGAACTGTCGCGCAAAGCATCTCCTTCTGGAGTTGTCTTTAAATAAAATAAAATTAAAACAAGCTGGTGTGGACTGGAGATTTACAGCATGCCCACTCTCTTGATCTCCCCCACCAATCATTCATAATGGAAAGAAAAAGCCCTTATAGGAGGACCCTGGGAGCTTTCCTCACATCGAAAGCGCAGCAGAAAGGCCACAGGTCAGAAAATTTTGCACTTATCATGGATGAGGATTATTTGGCCCTTTCTGCACTGGAAGGTATTCTGGATTATATCCCAGAGTAGGGGCCTGTCTTCAACATGCTAGTGCAGACTACAGCAGCCCTCACCCACCAGCATGCGGATGACAGGCCCCTATTCTGGGATCTAACTTCTTTAGTACAGACAAGGAAGTGATTTGCTTGCAACAGCGTATTCTGGAAAATGCTAGGGATTGATGCCAGGGGGTTAGACCCTCCCAACCCTATGATTCTATGAGCCAGTGACTCTGTTTCCAAGGCTCAGCTACAGCCACTCCCAGGAAAGGATTGAGGCTACCAGTCTACAGTGATCGACAACAAGCACATTTTTTAAAGATGGCACAGAACTCTTTTTCTGTTCACTTCCAGCCAAACTCAGAGCCCAGTTGCATCTTAACTTTAACCACATTCAACTTGACCTCAGATTTAGAGAATGATTAGTCAGTGAAATGATTAGTTGTTTTCTTTCCTTGTTGTTGTTGTGCAGTCATTCATAAGAGCATAAGAACCTATTGGAAGCCCTGCTGGATCAGGTCACAGCCCAATTCCTTCTGGGTGTCTCAAGCAGAAGACAAAGGCAAAACCTTCACCTGCTCTCGAATCCTAGTGAACGACTTTTAGAGGAATCCTGTCTGTCTCCCCAGCCTGTGCTCGACAAATTTATGGATGGCAGATGTATCAGTGGCTACTAAAATGGATGCCTAAGTACATCTTTCAGGCTGTGGGGACAAGCAGGATGTTTCTAATGCCATTTGCTGGGATTCAAGAGCAGGAGAAGGTTTGCCCTTGTCTCTGCTTGAGATGCCCATTGGCAATTGGTGATGGATGCTGGACTAGATGGGCTGTGGACTGATTCAGCAGGGTTCCTCCTAGGTTCTTATCTATAATGAAGGCCCAGGACCAGCCTCTGTGTTTGACAGGCAGGATGCCTCTAGGGGGAGTTGAGAGCAGAGGGAGGTTTGCCCTTGTCTCTGTTTGAGATGCCCAGAAACAATTGGTGGACCACTGTGTGAGACAGGATGCTGGACTAGATGAGCTGTGGACAGATCCAGCAGGGCTCCTTAGGTTATGTAGAATGGATGCCAAGGTAAATCTTTCAGGCTTGGGGGCCAAGAAGGACACTTCTAAGGCCATCTGCTGGGATTCAAGAGCAGTAGAAGGTCTGCCCTTGTCTCCGCTTGAGGTGCCCATGGGCAATTGGTGGGCCACTGTGTGAGGCAGGATGCTGGACTAGATGGGCTGTGGCCTGATCCAGCAGGGCTCCTCTTATGTACAACAGCACACCAGGCTCTTCTGTCTTCCTCTGCTTCCCAAAGTCTTCCCAAGCTCATGTCTGTTGCTTCCATGACACTATCTATTCATCTCAACCTCTGCTGTCCCCTTCTCCTTTTGCCTTCAGCCTTTCCCAGCACCAGGACCTTTTCCAATAAGTCCTATCTTCTCCTTATGCGGCCAAAGTATCTGAACTTCAGCTTCAATATTTGTCCTTCACTGAACAGTCAGGGTTGGTTCCTTTAATGGGCTGTCAAAAATCTTCCCCAGCACCACAGTTAGAAAGCATTGACTCTTTAGCAGCTTTCCTTATGGTCCAAGTCTTGTACCCAAACATTAATACTGGGGAAACCCTAACTTTGACTATACAGACCTTTGTTGGCAAGATGAAGTCTCTGCTTTCTAATATACTGTCCAGGTTTGCCACAACGTTCCTCCAATTTAATTTCATGGCTGCAGTCACTGTCTCAATGATCTTTGGGCCCAAGAAAACTATTTCTATGTTTTCCAATCAAAATGAGATTTTTTTTTCTGGGTGAGATAATGTGAAAGGAGAACTGTTTACCATTTTGTTGATGATTTCTCCCACTCTGAATTTGGATTGAGGGTGAATAAAAACCTACGTGTAGCTTGTCTTGAAGAAAATAAACCTGATTTCTCGTTTGCCTTCAGATGGGTTCAGAGCCTCTTAATGATTTAAAGAAAAAGGATGAAAGGATGAAAATGAGAACTAGGCACCTGTATTTTCAACAGCACATAGAAGAGGGAATTACAGGGCTCCTTTTGCTTTTAACAGCTGCAGAGAACAGCGAATTTCAACAGATGGCTTTTGTCATGCAGGAAATTCTTACTAGAATCCCCTTTCCTGCACAACTTTTTAAGATACAATACTGAAGAAGAAGAAGAGGGGGAGGGCAGTTGGTTTTTCTACCCATTTAAAGGGACTCAAAGCAGCTGACAAACTTTCTGTTCTTCTCCCCACCACAGACACCCTGTGAGGTAGATAGGGCTGTGGGAGCTCAGGAAGAGAGCTGTGACTAGCCCAGGATCACCCAGCTGGCTTCGTGGAGGAATGCGGAATCAAACCCAGCGATTCCCAGATAATAGTTCGGCATCCTAACCACTAGACCAAACCAGCTCTGGCTTCTTTCTCATCTGGCCTCAAAGAAACACCTTTGGCAAAGAGCCTTAATTTGGATCAAGGAAGAAAGGTTAAAGAGGAAGGCCACAAACAAAAGGAAAGAAGAGATCATGAGTCATATTGGATTTCCCTTTTTCTTTCTCCTCTTGTACATCAGCAAACATGCTGACAATTAAAGTCTGATCCACATTTAGCAGGAGATGGGGGGTGTTTATCAGAAGGCTGTGATTACAAGCGTGATTTATACAACATGGCAGTAATTTCATAACGCTAATTCTTCTACAGTTCTCAGGGAGAAACAAGATAAACTGTCACCTTTTTACACAACAGAGGCACATCAAACAGACACGTGTGCACACACAGACCCATCTAAATATATCAACAGTCCCTCTGCCAAAACAACATGAAAAGAGTTTTACATCTGAACCGACACGCCAGTAAGAATGATTTGCACTTATCAGGGGAAATTTCCACTAATAAGTACAAAACAAGCTGGCAGCCGCTCTGCAAAGCTCTTTGTTGAAAAGCAAGAGAGGGAAGGAAATAACCATTCTCTTGGGGTCAAAACAATTGCTTGTTCCACAGGACAAAAGAACTTTTTGCCAAATCTCAAGAACAAAGGATTTTGGACGACAAAGCTGTTAGGCCTTCTGTGTCATCTTTAATTTCCGCACTTTAATTTTTTTTGGGGGGGGGGAATATACACATGGTAATGGAAGCCAAGCAACATTTGACAATACAAGATTCAACATTTCCTGGCTTGAGGACATGGATACTTCAAACATTTTTTGAAACTAGCACAAAGGCACTCTTCTCTGTGTCTCCCAATCCTCTTTCCATTCATATTGTTTATTACAAGAAGACAGCTAATTTCTTTGTTGTCTTTCCATTCTAAATCTAAATGCCAGTTCATCAGAGAGATTAAGATGTTCTCCAAGCCGTGCAGAAATCCAGTCCAAGTCAACAGCCCCCATTCGTTCTGGCTAGCTTTGTTCTGGCTCAGGCTTTGTATGGAAAAGAAGGTACGATTCCTTGGCCATTTATAGACATACAGCAGAAGAATTTTTTTTAAAAAAAAAACTGCTTAAATTTCTTCATCTGTACAACTATTAAATATCCTTTTATCAATATGGCAGTCTGAAAAATATGATTATATAGTAGAATTTTAGGACAACCCCCCAAGGAAAGCAGAGCAATGTTATACATGATTTCGCTGCAGGCTACTGTCCACAAATTGCATATTTTTTCTACTCACACTGACGGGTGTTAAACTTTATACTGAGCCAACTAGCCAATTATTAAAACTTTGGTTTGTTCATATAAAAAGTCTTAATTCTGCCCTTCACTGGGAATCCAGTAAGCTGAAACACAGTGGGAGCATCTTCATGAGGATCTTCTTAAAGGACTGCATTCTCCTCTTTCCCATTCTATCCTCCAAACAACTCTTTCCATATAATAATCCTAGGTAGGGGTGTGCACAAATGCAGTTTTCGGGATTCGATTTGAATCTTTAAAATTCAAATTTAACCTAATTCGATTCAAATTAAGCAAATTCAAATTATTCATTGGAATTTTTTATTCGAATTTGCACTTACAAATGTCAACAGCATTCATATGGGCCCGTACACATCATTACGCATCCGTAAACATCCATACACATCCTGTAGTTATCCCACATGCAACCCGTTTTCATCCCATATGGATCCGTACAAATACGTACGGATGCAGGAAAGATGTGTATCTGCAAGTACGCATCGTGTACGACCCCATACACATGCAAATGTCCAGATAATTCAAACGAATATATACAAAATTCATTCAAATTTTTAAATTCAAATGTATGGACATTTGATTCAAATTTGAATGTTAAGTTTTGGACGAAATCGATTGAATTTCAAATTCCTTCAAATATTCATGCACACCCCTAATCTTAGGCACAAAGCCTGAGATGCAAGTCACAGTGCTAGAACACAAGAACATAAGAGGACCCCTGCTGGATCAGGCCACAGCCCATCTAGTATAACATACTGTCCCACACAGTGGCCTACCAATTGCTTCTGGGCATCTAAAGCAGAAGACAAATGTGAAACCTTCACCTGCTCTCATGTCCCCGCAAATGGCATGCCTGTCTCTCCAACCTGGAGGTGGTACCTAGGCATCCATTCTGGTAGCCACTGATACAGCTGTCCTCCATGAATTAAGAGAAGCCCTGCTGGATCAGGCCTCATCTCATTTAGTCCAGCACCTTGTCTCACACAGTGGCCCACCAATTGTTTCTGAATTCTCAAGAAGAAGACAAAGGTAAAACCTTCACCTGCTCTTGAGTCCCTGCAAATGGCCTTTGGAGGCATTCTATCTCCCTATCCTGGAGATAATACCTAGGCATCCAGTTCTGGTAGTCCTTGATACACCTGTCTGCTATCCAGGCTGGTAGGTGTGCCTCCAGTGATAAGGGTAGGAATTCAAATGCAGAAACCTCTAGGTTTTAGCTTCATACTCCGACTAGTGTGCCATACTGACCCCCTATTTCCTTTTTATGCTTAAAGCCCAATTTTCTTCCAGCTTGGAATTCAAGGCAACAAATACACTCTACCTCTAGCATTCTCCAGTCCACAGTTCTGCTTCCCAGTGCTTCCAGAACAAATCCTGGGAGCAATTTATGTTTCAAATGCTCCTAAGAAACATACACACGTCTACCCTCATTTGGACCGTCCCTGCAAGTCCACGCAGCAGGGATGTTCAAAATGGCAACACTGCAGGAGTAAACTGAAGTCCCTATAAAATCAAGCAGGACAGCTGGAGGTTTGTTGGAGGTTCAGACACGAGGCACTAGTGGTTCAAGGCGCTTGCATTGAGAGGAAATTGCCTTTGACGCATCCAGTATCGGGCAAAACACATGAAGGTGGGGAAGAAGAAATCTCTGGCACGGATAAAGTAAAGAGAAGTGTCTTAAAATTCACAGGCAGGAGGAAGGAGGAGGAGAAGCAGCCGACAAGCACAGACCAACAGCTATGACTTCCATAGGGAGACTGGCTGAGCCCTTTGAGAACCACACAGAACTCAGAATAAACCCGCGCCTATAATCCAATATTCATCAGAGAAGTTGTCTTTATTAATGTATTTAAAGTGCCTAAAGATGCTATTAACTCCTTTACAGACAGATGGATATTGTCTTAATTCTCTTAAGCCTTAAATAATACAGGACGTGCAAGAGAACTAGAGTGACGGAGGGAAAAAGAGAGAAAAAAGAGAGGGAGAGTGGGAAGGAGGGATGTAATGAATGAATGAATGAATGAATGAATGAAGGAAGGAAGGAAGGAAGGAAGGAAGGAAGGAATGAAGGAAGGAAGGAAGGAAGGAAGGAAGGAAGGAAGGAAGGAAGGAAGGAAGGAAGGAAGGAAGGAAGGAAGGATGGATGGATGGATGGATGGATGGATGGATGGATGGATGGATGGATGGATGGATGGATGGATGGAGGAAAAGTGGGAGGAAAGGAATGAAGGAAAGGAGGGAGGGAGGAGAGAATGAGTGATGAAGGGGAGGAGGGAGGAAGAGGAGGAAGAAGGGGAGGAAGAAAGGGAGGGAGGGAGGAAAGACCTTCAAAGTTAAAGGGGAAAGCACAGGATAACAAAGCAAGCTCAAATTCCAGTCAGGCTGGAGATGCTGAACTGAAGTTCTACTTATTATACCTTGCTGGAAACAAATTGGCAAGGCCTGGCTCAGAGAAAATACAAGAGCCTGGAACCAAGATGTATTTTACTCTGACAATCTTCATCATAATCTTCACCTGCTTGAGACAAAATGAAGGGGGAGAGGAGCGGGAGGCCCAGAGTTCGCCCACAGCCGTTCCGGGTTTCCAAGGACGTCTTCTTCCGTTCCTGCTCAGACACCACAGTGACATTTTGCCTGCTTTGGAGAAGGGCAGGCTTAAGATGCTCATTAACCTGGAAACCTCTTCTTCACTTCTGAGCTCTGGACAATACAAAGAGGCCCTTGCCCACCCAGGAGGCATTAAATTTGCCCTCATTATAAAGACTCTCCGTCACAAAGCCCAGCTGGACAAAAGGCAACCACCCCCAACCCTCTGCAGCGCTCCACTTCCAATTCTTTTATAAACATTTTGACATGCATTGCACTTCAGGGACACAGACATCAGGACAATACAAAGCAAAACCAACCACTCTCAAGAACAGCCTTCTTAAGGAGCTCATTTCGCTCCCCTTAACTTTTTAAGGACCCTGTTCAAGGCTTATCCACTCCACAGATTGCAGAGGTTGGAGTGACACATCACAGCTATCTAGCAACTACAGGAAGAGCCCTGCTGGATCAGGCCACAGCCTATCTAGACCAGCATCCCACCTCACACAGTGGCCCACCCTTTGCTCCTGGGCATCTCAAGTGGAAGGCAAAGGGAAAACCTTCACCTGCTCTCAAATCCCTGCAAATGGCCTTTAGAGGCATCCCAGTAGCCTCTCCAGCCTGGAGGTGGTACCTGGGCATCCATTCTAGTAACCATTGATATCAATGGCACGTGCCTTTTGTGCTAAAGGTCCCCAAGAGTGTGTTCAGAGAGCCCAAACCCCCAACAGAAAGACTTGGAAAACCACTATATGTCAGCCTACAGTGGGCTGAGCTTAGGTCACCCCCAATGGTGAGGGGAAATGCCAGATAGTCACGGCAAACCTCAACATGGGCCTCCATGCAGGTGTGGGTCACCTCCTGCCTAATACTCTTAACAGGCTGCCTGGCAGGGTCCTGTGACATTAGGAACTTCTGGGAGCTCCTTAAATACTCTCCCCACTTCCTTTCTTTTGCTCTCAGATGTTGACATGAACCAATGTCTTTTCAAGTGTCTGGTAAACTGGAAACTATATTAACCACTTAAAAAATACTAGCTTAACTTCAAAATAAATAGCCAATATGCCACAACAACAACTATGGCATAGCGTCGAGGCTGTCTGGCGCTCAAGCCACAATGCCAAGAAACAGCTGGCATATTTCACGTGTCGGACAGCATCCTAAAGACAATTCTGTACTAGTTGGAATGCTGGTGCAGCCTATGGGAGCCATCATAGCTCAAAACCATGATGTTATGTGAGCAACTGCCACCAATGGAAGACCAAGTGTTAAAGAACCCAGGGAGACCCAATCTACCCTTATAAGTTGATGCCCGCCAAAACAGGAGGTCCAATTCTCCAGCAAAAGCTGGTGGCACTGCACTGGAGAGATCAGGCCTACCAATGCAAGTCTATCCATCTATCCATCCATCCATCCCACCCTAAACCTGAAGGTCTCCGGGCAGGTAACAACATCTATTAAACGCATATTGATTTTATAAAGATTACTAAAAACTCTTAGGACATTTGAAATTGTTGGCACATGCACTGTGAGAATATTTCCTGATGATGGATAGTTTTAAGCTAAAAAGTCACATCTAAAACACAGAATGGTATGTAAAGAACACACTCCCCCCCCCCCCACTGTAGATACTTTTATTTTAATAACTGGGATATTCTTTTAAATGTGTTGAATCTTTTAAAAGTATTTTATGAATTTTATTGTTTTTAATATATATTAACATGTAATTTGCTGTTTTAAAGTTTGTTGCCTGCCCTGACACCTTCAGGTATAGGGCAGGACAGACGGACGGATGGACCGACGGACCGATAGATCAAATATCATTGATGGGACCTCAGAGGACAAATCACTGGACTGAAAGTTTCTGAGACTACACTGAAGAATGGAAGTCCCATTTCACCAACCCAGCAGAACCATGAGGGAAGTTATGCTTTACTGACAGTGTAAGGACCAGCCCACATTCTACAGAACTAGGTACCACAAGGTACAGCTTTACACAAAAGACAAATAGCACATTCCAGAAAGAAAGTAAACTCAGGCAGTTCTTCAAGTTCAGACAGGGGCAAGCTCCTACTGTCTGCACATTTCCATACAAATCAGTGGCAAACCTTGCTATTTCCACTGCCACAAGCGATTCCAATTAAAACAACTGGGGTTTAACATGTATTTATGAAAGTTGTATACTGAATACAACTGTCATGTTTCTAAGCAGTTCACAAGGAACACAATGTAACCTGAAAATAAAAGGAAGGGGGAGGGATAATTAACAGCCATAACAATCACAGTAAAACCAAGACACGAGTTTTTAGAAAATAAGGTATATTTTTCTTCTACTCTTTACCAGGAAAACAAAGTATTGAACCAATATATCCATGGAGTAAATCGGGATAGTACCTAGGAAATAACAGTACAGGTAGACAGAGCTCAAAACGCATTTTAAAATCAGTTTTTAAAAAGCCAAACTTGTTACAATCTAGAACAAGGTACCAAGAAGCAGAAGGGGCAAAGGAAAGTGAAGGAAATGGAGAGGGGGAAAAAATCATCTCCTCTGCCTAACATTCTCAATTCCCTCTGAAATTTCCTCACAAATTCTCTTTAAAGTTTCAGCAACAAAAATGCACCGCTTCACTGACATTGTGGGGGGAAAGAAGAGAAAGAGAGATTTTTTTAAAAAAAAATCCTACAAAGGAACTGGCTCTTGAAAAGGAAGGAGAAAAGATACAAGGAGAGGAAATGAGGACTAATGACAGAATATTTCCTGCTACTTAATCATAGTGCTATTAAGCATGACAGCATAATGTTCCCTTGGTCTCACTGTCTTCACTTTCACAAGCTTATGGCTTCATCGTCTGCCTGACGCAGAGTTTAATGCTCTCAAAGCTATCTTCCAAGTATAGTAAAAGGACAATACAGGTAGGTCATCTTCGCCCCCAGTGCAGACTTCTCGCCTCGTGTAATGTGCCAGGTTGGTTCCCCAAAACTGCCCCATTGCGAACAAACTGTAAACATGCCTCAGATTCCACCCTGATCTCAAAATCTGATGCTTTTTGCCCATATCCAGAGGGGAAAATCCAAACTGAGCACTAACCCAATGAATGCCAGGATTAGGGGTGTCCACGAATATTCAAAACATTCAAAAGTTGAAACTATTCAAATTTGAATCAAATGTCTATAAATTCGAATTTAAACATCCAAACGAATTAAAATTTTTAAAATCTATTTGTTCAAATTATTTGGACATTTGTACGTGTATGGATACCTACGTATCTTTCCCACATCCGTACGCATTTGTACGGATTCATACAGAACAAAAATGGGATGCATACGGGATAAATACGGGATGCGTACAGATGTGTACCAGATGCATACCGATGCGTACAGGCGCATAGAAAGGTTGTCAACATTCCTTTGTGCAAATTCGAATTTTTAAAAATCAAACAAACAGATTTGAATTTGCTCATTTCAAATTGAATGTGAGTAAATCCAAATTTTAAAGATTCGAATTTAATCAAATTTTTGGGTATTGCAATTTTCGGGATTTGATTCATTTATGCATAGAGATGTGCACGAATGTTCTAAACATTCAAAATTTGATTTTAACATTCGAACAAATTTCAAATGTTCCAAAACATTTGCTCGAATGATCTAAAACATTCAAAACTACAGATATGTATTACATACGTGTCTGTACAAATCTCATACATATCTATACGCATTTGTGCTTATAATACGGGACAAAAACGGGATGCGTACAAAATACGTACAGATATGTATAACACATACAAATGTTGTCAACATTCGTATCTTAAGATTCGAATCTAACATTCGAATGAACCGTTTTGAATGTATTCGATTTGAATCGGATTTTGTTGCATTTGGATTCTAAACATTCAAATAAAATAAAATGTTTTGACTTTCGACTCGAATTCAAATGCAAAAGAAAACATTTGTGCACACCCCTAGCCAGGCTATAAAAACTTGAATAAAATAAGCAGAACAGAACCAGGCTTGGGCTTCCTCTTGTGCATGTTTGGTGCCTTTTTGCTTTCAGAAATTCAACTCGAGAGTTTGCTGTCGGTAGATTTACAGGCTGACCAAGGCTTCACCTGTAGGGGAATGCCCTCCATCACCCCCTAAACACAAGCCCTGCTTTGGTATTGTGCAAGCCGGAGGTGATCTTTCCTCCCCACGACCATACACACTTCAATGAGCCTTCTGTTGGAGTCAAGTGAAGACTTTTTTTCCAGGCTGAACTGCAGCATGAGAGGAGGCTGGTCAGGGCAGTGTTATTTTTCACCTTCAAAGGGGTGACCTCCTCCATCAAAAATTTCCTCCAGCCGCAGGAAAGGTTTGTTCATCATGGAAACCAAAGCTGCAGAAGGGAAGGTAAAGATTCTTCCTCCAAGTTTCATGATCCTGAAAGATTGCACACACACATAGACAGAGGCGGGCCAGTACCTGAGGGTTTGAAGAGGAGCTAAATCAAGAAACCACCTGCAAACTGGCCTTTGACGCAGTTTGCTGCAGTTTCCTTGTAGGCTACAGTTTCCTTGTAGCTAGTTAGCCTTTCCCAGAGCGCTGTCCCCAGATGATATGCCACCACTCCATATTTGCCATATGTCTCCCCACCACTTCATATTTGCCAGGGTTCCATTATGCCAAAACGGCCAACCTCCCAAAACCTGCAAAGACAGGAAGGAGCCAGAAGAGATCCTTTTCAGATCCTTCCTCCTAAGTCAAAAAATTTCTGTTTTCCAGGCCCCATTATCCAACTGCCATCTGTCAGTGAGCCAGTCGGGTCTTGCGGTTACAGTGTTGGACTCTTATCTGATAATTTCTCATTTCCAGTCCACACTCCTCCACAAAGCCAGCTGGGTGACCTTGGGCTAGTCTCCGCATTCTTTCTGAGCTTGTCGGTTGCAAAGAGAAGAACAGAAGGTTTGACAGCCACTTTGAGTCCCCTTAAATGGGTAAGAAAAGCGGGGTAGAAAAGCCAATTCTTCTCCTCTTCCTCTTCTCCAGGACCATTACTAATCCTGGGAAAGGCTTTTGATATCTAGCTGACAGTCTGCAGAAGCGAAGAACTAGTTGGCCATGGAAGGGGGTGGGTCTTGGCCTCTGCTGGGACACTATATTCAATGTTCTGCTCCCCTGTATTTATTTATTTAGAGGATTTATCTCAATTTCCTCTAAAGAGCCCAAATCAGCACCATTCTTCTTGTCTCTGCTGTACCACCAGAAGCCTGGGATATGGATTAGGCAGCAAAGCGATGACTGCTCCAAGATCACCCAGTCAGCTTCCAAACTAACCAGGGGGAACTACAAGAAGTCCTTCCGCATGAGATCTCAGCACCCAGATAACAGGGATTCAAGCCATTTAGGGCCCTTTGAGTTAGCCTTGAGTTGTGCTTAGTAGCAAAGAGTGTAGTGATTCAGATCTTTGGCTGTAATTCACTGTAACAAGATATGATCCTGACATTCCAAATGCCTGGTGACAGAAGCAACTGCAAAGTCATTTAGTACTTGTATACACTTAAGTGATTCAACATAGCATCTATGTTCTATGTGATACTTGTGAACACATTCACACACACGTAGAAAAAGAAGAGTTGGCTTTTTCACCCCACTTTTCTCACCCATTGAAGGGGACTCAAAGCGGCTGACAAACCTTCTGTTCTTCTCCCCACAACAAACACTCTGTGGGGGAGGTAGGGCTGCGAGAGCTCAAAAAGAGAGCTGGGACTAGCCCAAGGTCACCCAGCTGGCTTTGTGGAGGAGTGCAGAATGAAACCTGGTGACTACTAGAGATGAGTCTGGCACTCTAACCACAAGACCAACCTGGCCTAGGACATGAGGGCTGCTCTTGACATTTTTTCAGCATTCCAAAAGTGAAAGATTTATATGATTGGAGGAGAAACCAGAAATGCTTGTGGGCCCAGAGGCTCAACCCAACCTGCATATGTGCATATAAGAGGAAGAGATATCCAAGAAATGAATAGCTCACACTTCATTTCTCATTCTGCTTATTGTTTATTCTGGTACGCTGTCCCATCCAAGATCAGGCTTTGACAAAAAGAAAAAAGGAAAAGTTAAGTCAAATGTTAACTTGGCTGAAAGAGAAATACTCCAGTTTTCTTCAGAAATAGCTGGCAAAGGCCTCTCTGCTTGGTCTATGAATCTAGACCTGGAGTTTTAGGATGATCATAATTGAAAAGGTTTCTTACACATTTCCTTTCCACCCTGACCCCCTCTCTTCCTTCCCATTTATTTCTTTGCACACTGTCTTTTGATATATACTCTAAACCTCTCAGGTAGGTAGGTAGGTAGGTAGGTAGGTAGGTAGGTAGGTAGGTAGGTAGGTAGGTAGGTAGGTAGGTAGAAAGAAAGAAAGAAAGAAAGAAAGAAAGAAAGAAAGAAAGAAAGAAAGAAAGAAAGAAAGAAAGAAAGAAAGAAAGAAAGAAAGAAAGAAAGGAGGGAGGGAGGGAGGGAGGGAGGGATTAGAAGGCAGATAAAGCCTGGTCCTTCATTATGAGTTTGTGTTTACAAGCTTAAGGAAGGGAAGGAAAACAGAATTCGATCAGAGGTCAAAGCTCCTTTCACAATACCATCACACCCCCACTCCAATCACCCCTGGTTCAACACATCGTGAGTCCAGCAAAAAGAAACCCTGCGGACTCAGTCTGGAAGGCTTCAAGTCAGCCTGAAAAGTCCTTTGAAGTTAGAAAAACATCCTCTGGTCAAGGCGCATTTATGAAGCCATGGGACAGGCGCTTTAAACAACATTCTATCTGGGATCACCTGTGGCGTGCCAATAGATCGGCGCCTATGTAACTGTGACCATATAACCACTTGCACGTATCTGCAACCCAGTGAAGGGAGCCTTAACTAGTACAAATACAGCAGCTGCCAGAAATGGGGATGGGGTGATGATAAACCACACAGTGGTCTAGAAAGTTTTGGGGAAATGCTGTACAAAGCAAGAAACCAGTCAATGGGGGTTTTTCCTCTGACCTCCCTTACTCCAGATCTAAGGAATAGGTCCTTCAACTAATCCGGATCTAGTAGATCCGGATCATAGGCCGTACCTGATGTGTCCCCATAGGTGATACAACACCCAATAGCATTAGGTGCTCGCTTGCCCACAGTGGAAACACCGGAGTACTCATGTGGCGGGTCTGGATCGACCACATGGGGCCTGCCCGTCCCCCCAGGTTTTGGGGGGGGGACAGGGGGTTCAATCTCCTGAGCGATCTGCCACAAACTTCAAAGATTCTCCAGACCCTTTGACAAAGGTCCATAGGATTGGCATTGCTCTTGCGTGGGGTCCTCTTCGGAGCCTGTGCTATCCTTTGGAGCTGGCTTCGGAGATTGTGCACAGGCTTTGGAGCTTTGGCTTTCGGGGCACCTACCCCATGGGTGCACCCTCCCCGGAGCCCTCCCCCAGCCCCCATTGCCTAATTGCGGTGGAAATGTGCTCCGTATAATCCAGATTTGATGCCTGAAAACCCCATTGTAGACCCCTTCAATGGGGTCGTCAGGAAATCTGGATTATAGGACCCCTTCAATCCGGATTTCCCTAGAACTGGTGGAAACAAATGTGCCTCTAATGGGGTCTGCAGTGGAAATTGACTCTACCTGCTCTGAGCCTAATGGGTCCTTAATGGGTCCCTAATGGGTTCTTAATGGGTACTTAGTGCTAGTGGAAAACCCACCCATGAATGGGATGAAACAAGTAGTCAAAGAATACACAACTTCACTAGTATTGATTATACTTATAATTTTAACTTTTGTTATTTCAGTAATCTCAATTTTGCTTATTTGTATTCTTTGCTCTTTTTTTAAAAAAATTAGCTTGTGCAGCTTTATGCACTCGATAAACTTTAATTATAATAATATTACCCTAACATAAATGACTTTTCTGGCCTGTAATATGTTTGAATACAATCCTAGAATCCAATATTTATTTATTTATTTATTTATTTATTTATTTAATGTACTTATTTACTTATTTATTTCTATCCTGCCCTATACCCGAAGGTCTCAGGGTGGATAACAACATTTAAAATCGGACTTGTATTAAAATGACAGTATATATTAAAATGGTAACAGTCTCTGTAAAGTGCAAAGAGACAGTATATTCCCATTTAGCCAAAGGCCAGGGCAAAGAGATGCTTCTTCACCACCTTCCTAAACATATACAGTGAAGAAGCCTGACGCACCTCAAGGGGGAGACTATTCCATAGCTGAGGGGCCATTACTGAGAAGGCCCTCTCCCGGGTGCCCACTGCTTTTACTGCTGAGGGTGGCAGGACAACCAGGAGGGCCTCCCAGATCTTAGGGTGAAGACATTCCTTTTGAGGCTCCAGTCAGATTTAGGGCCTTCTAAGTCAAAGCACACACCTTGAATTGGGCTCAGTAGCAAACCAGCAGCTAATGCAACTCTTTTAAGACCAGTGTGATGTGCAGTCCAGCCAGCTGCCCCAGTCAGCAGTCTAGCAGCTTCCTCCACTGTATTGCTGTTTCCATACTCAGGATCTGAAAACAATTCTAAAGCCAAATGCAAAAAAAAAAACCTCAACTCCAGAATGAAAAGAGCATATTGGAAGCAAAGTTCCTCCTATCCAAGCAGCTCTTGATGAGCTCTTCTGTACAGAGCCTGGCATGTCACAGTCAGGACTGCCAGGTGATGCAACCTGGCTCAGGCTGCCCACTTGCCCTCCTGCCCCCTGGCTCACTCACTTTCAAAATTTAGCAGGTGAGCATTGCTCACGATGGATTGGCGGAGTGAGCAGCATAACTGATCACACATCAGCGGAGTGTGGACTAGAAATCACACACCAGCAGAGTACATAAGGGAAGTCATCACTAACCAGTGAAGTGTGCAACAGATCACATCGTGCACCGGCACAGTGCATAACAGAACTCACCATGCACCATCAGAGTGCATCACGGAACTCAATACGCACCAGTGGAGTGCATAGTAAAACTCATCACATATCAACGAAATGTGCAGCAGCTCAACCTCTGCACAGAAGTCCTCTTCAAGAACTTGCACACAAACTGAGCCTACAGGACTTGGTGCGACAGTAGAGGCAGGCAGGCAGAAAAACAAATGGAAAACAGTGGCTGACACCAGCCCCTTAGAAAAAGATAGGAAGGAAAAAGATAAGAATTTCCTTTCTTCCCTTGTATCCTATGAAGCGGAGCAAGCAGGGATCTAAACAACAGACTTTTGACCCTGCTTTCCCTATTTCATGCAAAAGATGTGCTATTTGAAAAACTCTGGGTAGCCAGACAGCTTTATTTGGAAAGCATGCACCCGTAGCTCCACTGTGTTCACTATGTCCCTGTGGACCTAGGCAGTTCCTAGTTCATGTAATGGTAGCTCCATCTCAGTGTGCAAAGGAGGAAAGGAAGAAGAAGAGTTGGCTTTTATACCCCACAGGGGACTCAAAGCGTCTTACAAACCTATATTCTTCTCACCACAACAGACATCCTGTGAGGTAGGCAGGGCTGTGAGAGCTCAAACAGAGAGCATTGACTAGCCCAAGGTCACCTAGTTGGCTTCATGGAGGCGTGCAGAATCAAACCAGATCAGAGTCTGGTACTCTAACTGGCTCACAGGAGTGGAAGTGCCTTCCAGTTTTCTTCTGATTCAGGTCCAAGCCAGTAACAAGCACAAAAGAACAACCCCATGTAGAGGAAAGGTATGGGCCATAAGGTCTAGAAGGAAAGATAAAAGTTTCTGGTCTTCCAAGTGCAAAAAGGCCCATAAATACTTGTCCTGACTTTCTCAAGTATCAGATGAAAGGAGCAGACCAAGAACACCAGTTGTGTCAGGGAGCACATCCAAAGGTTATACTCCACATTTCGGGGGGTCAAGTCACCACCTGGCCCAACACTTTCCATATCAAGATGAGACCAACATATTCTGGAACCATATGAAGGGAACTCCCAAAACAGCTTGAATTGTTCCTTGCCACAACTCAAGTCTCACAGGGGCTTCTTAGCTGGGAGGAAGCCAAAACGTAACTTTACGTACCAAGAAAGCGCTGAAAAACAGACCCATTGCTCAATAACCTCCTTGGGTTGTTTTAAAAAACATGGCTAGTGCAACATTGGCCCACAATCTGAAAAAGTTCACATTGGCAATTGGAACAATGAACCCAGTTCAGAATGAGTTGTTGTTGTTGTTGTCATGGGCTTCTCAGCAGCAGAAATCCTTCTTTCTTTCCAGGGGCCTGTTGAGTAGGGTTGTACACAAAGGCAATTTTTGGGATTTGATTAGATTCAAATGAAATATCCTAAATTTGAATTTACCCACCTTCAAATCTATCTGTTTGAATTTCTGATTCAAATTTGCACATACATAAGAACATAAGAACATAAGAGAAGCCTTGCTGGATCAGGCCACAGCCCATCTAGTCCAGCATCCTGTCGCACACAGTGGCCCACCAAATGCTCATGGGCATCTCAAGCAGAGACAAGGACAAACCTTCTCCTGCTCTCGAGTCCCAGCAGATGGCCCTAGAAGCGCCCCATTTCCTCCCCCCCCTCAGCCTGAAAGATGCACCTAGGCATTCGTTCTAGTAGCCATTGATACATCTGTCATCCATAAATTTGTCTAACCCTACCTTAAAGCCATCCAGACTGGTAGCTGTCACCACCTCTTCTGGCAGCACATTCCATAGGCCGATGACCCTCTGTGTGAAGAAATACTTCCCCCTGTCAGACCTTACGCTCCTACCCATCAGCTTCATAGAGTGCCCCCTGGTTCTAGTGTTGTGCGATAGAGAAAAGAAATTTTCTCTATCCACCTTTTCTATGCCGTGCATAATTTTATATACTTCAATCAGGTCCCCTCTCAAACGCCGTCTCTCCAGACTGAAGAGGCCTAGACGTTGCAGCCTGGTTTCGTAAGGGAGGTGTTCCAGACCCTTAATCATTCTGGTTGCCCTTCTCTGCACCTTCTCTAGTTCCACAATATCCTTTTTGAGGTGTGGTGACCAGAATTGTACACAGTATTCCAAATGTGGCCTCACTATAGATTTATAAAGGGGCAAAATGACACTTGCTGACTTATTTTCTATTCCCTTCCTAATTATTCCCAGCATTGAATTTGCTTTTTTTGCTGCTGCCGCACACTGGGTTGACACCTTCATTGAACTGTCCACCAGAACCCCGAGATCCCTTTCCTGGCGTGTTGCAGAAAGCTCAGACCCCATCAGTTTATAGACGTAATTTGGATTCTTGGCCCCAATGTGCATTACTTTACACTTGTTAAGATTAAAGCACATTTGCCACTTGGTTGCCCACTCACCCAATGCTAAGAGATCCCTCTGGAGCTCTTGGCAATCTCTTTCAGATTTTACTACCCTAAATAATTTAGTATCATCAGCAAACTTTGCTATTTTACTATGTACCCCTTTTTCTAGATCATTGATGAATAAATTAAAAAGCATTGGTCCCAGTACTGAGCCTTGAGGGACCCCACTTTTTACTTCTTTCCACCCTGAGAAATTGCCGTTTACTACTACTCTCTGCTTTCTGCCCTTAAGCCAGTCACAAATCCAGGACAGAACCTGTCCTTTTATTCCATGGCTGGTGAGTTTACTCAGTAGCCTTTGATGTGGGACTTTGTCAAAAGCCTTCTGAAAGTCCAGATAGACAATGTCTACTGGTTCACCTTTATCCACGTGTTTATTGACACTCTCAAAGAATTCCAACAAATTTGTGAGGCATGATTTACCTTTGCAGAAGCCATGCTGGCTTTTGTTCAGCAATGCCTGCTGCTCCATATGCACACTAATTTTGTCTTTAATAATGGTTTCCATCACCTTACACGGAACTGACGTTAAGCTAACTGGTCTGTAGTTGCCTGGATCACCCCTGGATCCTTTTTTGAATATTGGTGTTACATTTGCTACCCTCCAGTCCTCAGGTACGGAGCCTGATGTTAGGGAAAGATTATATATTTTTGCTAGAAGGTCGGCAATTTCGCATTTGAGTTCCTTAAGGATTCTTGGATGAATACCATCTGGTCCCGGTGACTTGTTAACATTTAGTTTATTAAGACATGCCAGGACCTCTTCCTTGGTTATTTCTGTACAGTTTAACTCTTCAGAAAACACAGGCTCAGCTACTGGCATGTGTCTTCTGTCTTCCTCCGTGAATACGGAAGCAAAAAATTTGTTTAGTCTCTCTGCAATCTCCGTGTCTTCTTTAATTACCCCTTTCTCTCCTTTACTATCTAGTGGTCCAACTGCTCTCCTGGTTGGATTCCTACTTCTGATATACTTAAAGAAGTTCTTGTTATTTCTTTTGATGTTTTTAGCAATGTGCTCCTCAAAATCTTTCTTAGCTTTCCTAATGGCCGTCTTGCATTTGTGTTGCCAGTGTCTATGTTCCCTCCTGTTCTCCTCATTTGGACAAGCCTTCCATTTCCTAAATGAACTCTTCTTGTTTTTAATGACTTCATCTACTGCATTTGTGAGCCACATTGGTTTCTTCTTGGACCTAGAAGTCCCCTTTCTTCTTTTAGGAATGCATTCTAGTTGCACTTCCGTTATTGTGTTTTTAAGTAGTCTCCATGCATTTTGAAGTGATTTAACTCTTTTGACTTTCCCTTTCAATTTCCTTTTCACTAATTTCCTCATACGAATGCTGACATTTGTAGATCCCTGTACACATCCGTACGCAACCCCTATGCATCATGTTTTCATCCGGTTTGGATCCATGCCAATGTGTATGGATGCGGGAAAGATGCGTACGGGCAAGTACGCATCCATACAAATATTCAAATAATTCTAATGAATAGATTCAAAAATTCAAAATTCATTCAAATGTTTAAATTCAAATTTATAGACATTCTATTTCCAAATTTGAACTAAATTGATCAAAGTTTGAATGTTTCGAATATTCGTGAACATCCCTACTGCGGAGGCCATTTAAAGAAATGTGTGCTTATATCATCCCAAACTTCACTGCAGAACAATGTATAGCAGGGCAACTTATGAGGTCCCCCACATGGGGAGTAATTTACCCCGTTATCTATTCAGGAAAGAAATTTGAGAAACAGAACAGGAAATGCTCCATTGATCTCACCACATTCACTGCAGTCTTTTTAAGTCTCCAGCACATAACAGCAGAATTTGAAGGGGGAAAGGGCCTTTCCACACTTAACTGCAATGAGATAGTATCCCACTGCAGGGACAGCGGCCGGCGTTCACCCCACAAGCGCTGGCATTGTTCCAGTTTAACTTAGTGGCTCTTGCAGTGCAGACAGTCTTTCCCGGACCGTCTGCATCTCCATAGCAACAGCCAGGGCAATATGCACCAGTCCATTGCTACAGAAATCGCGATGCAGCGGGGATTTGGGCAACCACAGCTACCTTGCCCCAGCCCTTGGTACATACCAGGAGTATCCTAGATGCTCCTGGTGAAACTGTGGAGCAGTTTTTACTACTTCACAGCTTCAGAGGATTGGGATGGCTTTGCATGCCAAAGCCTATTCCGAGATGGAGGCAGCACCATGGTGTACAGATGCAGTGTCACAAAGCATGCAACGCCATCCCAATCGCCTAAGTGCAAAAAGGTCTACGTTTCAGGGCCGTTCTCCAAAGTGAGCCTTTTCCCTGCACAGCTCTCTGCTCACCCCCTCCACAAAAGTCCTTTTAAAAGCTCTTATCGGCGCCTTTATCAACATTCGTTTTTGTTTCTAAGTTAATTTTAGAAGTCTCAGCCAAGATATCCTGTTCTCATTGACCCCCGAAAGAGCATTAAAGCTTATTTACAGGATCAAATCCAGGGTGCAGAAGTTGCATCCCTTTAGTTTCCACTGGAAAAATCTCAAAACGTTATTTACTTTGCCAGGAGTATGTTTTGAAAAGTGTTTTGCACCTCGCCTCCTATAAGAAGGCCACCATCTGTAGCAAAACAAAGTAGAACCTTAGGAAAAATATATTTCTTTTTAAAAAAAGAAGGAAATGCAGGCCACATATGATCTACTTTTCACCCTGCCTGTCTGCAGCTGGCCATAAAGCAAAGCTGGGAAGGTTCCTAGTATAAACTTAGCAGGATTACATCAAAGGCTTTGCTTTGAGATAAGACGATTGATTTTGTCAAGGCTTTTAGAGTTTCATCCAGGGTATTTTTGGGTTATTGCATTAAACCCTTACTCGGTTAAAATCATCATTCTGCCTTCTGGACTGAGACACCATTGCTTTCGGAGACAAAGAGGAAACCTATATATCTTGGACATCCTTTAAATGGCAGCTTGGCCAAACAAACAATCCAGAAAATACTACCTGGCTAGCTAGATAGCTAGATAGCTAGATAGCTAGATAGCTAGATAGCTAGATAGCTAGATAGATAGATAGATAGATAGATAGATAGATAGATAGATAGATAGATAAATAAATAAATAAATAAATAAATAAATAAATGTGATGGCTTAACTAGGCCAGTAGGTTCATTATCCTCATATCACACCATTGTGATATGAGGATAATGACTACTAGAATGGATGTCTAGGTACATCTTTCAGGCTAGGGGGACAAGCAGGATAGTTCTAAGGCCATTTGTTAGGATTCGAGAGCAGGTGAAGATTTGCCCTTGTGTCTGCTTGAGATGCCCAAGGGCCACTGCTTGAGACAGGATGCTGGACGAGATGGGCTGTGGCCTGACCCAGCAGGGTTCCTCTTATGTTATTTTATGTTCATGTGGTTGTTGCTGTGTCTTTAAGATGTGTTTGAGTCTTTCTGAACTCATGGACCAAGTATGTCACATCCTTCTGTCCTGTACGGTCTGCCCAAGCTCATCTTCATTGCTTCCATGGCAGAATCTCTGCTGTCCTCTTCTCCTTCGCCTTCCATCTTCCGCAGCATCAGGGACATTTCCAGTGACTTCTGTCCTCTTGTTATAGGGTCAAAGTATTTGAGTTTCCGCATCAGTATTGGTCCTTCCAGTGCACAACCAGGTTTGAATCCTGCATTTTATTCTGGAATATCCAAATATAGTGGAATAAGTAAGTGATGTCTGGATGTAGCCCCAGAAACGTGCTGCACATCAATAAAGTGTCTGATCCTAAGATCTCCTAAATGCGGTGACTGCGGACTTACCTGAACTCATCAGGTGTTCCCTGGCACCCACAAGAGGGTCAGAACCCAATGAAACAAAAGTGCTGAAAGCAGGGGTGTGCAAAGCACCCGTCCCTTGACCAGCTGCCCAATGACATCACTGAAATTTAAGTAGATGCCATTGGGGGAGGGGGGACCATTGGACACACCAGAGCTGTGATCTGGGCTGCAACCAGACACATCTGAGGCAGCTCAGAGAGGGCTTGGAGGTGGGATTGTTCAGACACCAACCGGGCTCTCCCCTCTTTCTTGAACATTCTGTGCTAGAAAAGGTGGATAAGAGGAGGGTTGGGAACATGAGGGCCATACACTGCTTCTCTGAGGCACCTCTGAGGTGCCCTTTTTGTCATCTGTGAACGCACCCTTATTCCACGCAAATAAGTCCATGATGCTGCAGAGCGATGGGGAGCCCAGCCAAATTGGGTTACTGAATGTTTCCAAGACTGCATGAAACAAGGGAGGCTACATTTCACCAACCATTGGGAGCAAAGTCGTGCCGTACAAGGCTACCTCGTACAATGGACAATGAGGTATAAAGACTAAGAAGTGCCCAGGGTTTCGTTCCTTTCTAACGGTTCTATAGTCGCCGTTCTGAGTTACGCCAAAGCCCAGTCTTTTCCCACCTTTGTGGGAGGCAGCCTTGTACGGTCCCTCTTCCCCCACAACTTCTAAAATGAGACAATGTTGATACTGCACCATATTCCTTGGCACACTGAACCCGCAAGGCATCCCTTTTGTCTGCCATGCTTTTTCCAGCGCTTGCAAAAGAAACAAGCCGTATCCTTGGCTCACACCACAGCAACCCACTGAGGAAATCTGACATGTCACATTACCTCTAAGGGCAGCCTGACATGCCCTCCTCCTCCTCCTCCTCCCCTCCTCCCCAAAGAAAAAAATAATGTGTCACATCCGTCTAGCACATCATTCACATCACAGGGCAGATCAAAAGATCCAAATCTGCTCCCAAATCCCGTTCCTCCTGCAAGACACCACTTTGTTCTGTCACTTCCCTACCGTGCGCATCCCCTTATTTCATACCTCACAGCGTGCGCAGCTGCACCCCAAGATCAAACACCCACACATGATTTCCTTCCACAGATCTTGAAATCACAGAGTAAGACTTTAATGGGAGTCTCAGAATGTCTAATCCTCTAACTCTGGCACAGTAATGTTCAGAAATACATCGGACTGGAGAATCTCTCCCTCCCTCCCTCCCTCTCTCTCTCACACACAATCTCTCGCTCTCACACATACACAATCTATCACTCTTACACATTCTCACACACACAATATCTGTCTCTCTCACACTCTCACACACAATCTCTCTCTCACACACACACAATATCTCATTCTCTCTCACACATACACACACACACACACACTCACCTACTGACACACACAATCTCTCTCCCATACACACACAATCTCTTGCTCTCACATATTCTCTCACAATCTGTCTCACACTCTCTAACACACACACAATCTCACTCACTCACTCACAATCTCTCATTCTCTCTCACACACTCTCTCTCTCTCTCTCCTTCTCTCTCTGGGATGCAGAACACAAAAACTGGCACAGACCTAATGCCAATCCATGTAGGAACTCACAGTTATAGTTAACAGACACAAAGCCTTTTCCACAATCAACCAAAGCTGCTTGGGAAAGAAACTGCAGCCACTTTAGAGAAAAATGTTGCTGTTCTTTCAGCTAAGCCCCTCATTATTTGTTTATGTGTGTGCTTCTTACACATGCAAATGAACACCCTGAGAAAGCCAGAGTAGAGATTATATCTTCACACACACACACACCGCGGACTGCAGCCAACTGTTATCCCAAAATGAATCTGACGATCTCCATCTATGTGCATCTCTCCTCTCCTAGAAGACAAACTCAAACAAGGTGGCCATCCATTTTGCACAGTACCTTCCCTCATGCCCTCCCAGCTCCCATCACCCTCTGCTAGCGTGGCCAATAGCTAAGGAAGTATTGGCTGATAGCAACTGTTGGCCATGCCTGCATTTGGATTCCTGTGTGTTGGCCTCAGTGTCAGGAATGGGCTCCCACTGTCGTAATCTTATCCACATCTGGACGGCACTGGTCTGGACAAACCTGGCATACAGGTTGGCAGACCTCCTTTAACCTCAACCCAGGTGCATCTGAGGTGAGTTATGGAGCAAGAAGCTTGATAAAAGAGGCACAAGATCATATTTCGCATCTATCAAGTTGGAGACAGAGAAAAACAGTAAAAGGCAGAAAATTAATTTGATAGAACATCCACATATCCTTGGTGTCCAGTGATAAATATGCCAACTGTATATATACATGGTCCTGGTGCTGCATTAGACCAGCCTAGCAGTAGCAGTAGTGTTCAGCCACAAAGAAGATGGGACGCCTGGACTTTTAAGAGATGAACAGAACAAGGAATGTTAGTAGATATAGCTAGATCGCCATTCAAGCAGTGCCTGACAAAAGGCCTTCTACGCAACCACTGAAAGTCATGCAGGAGCTCTGAAATGTCTTCTTCTGCCCAGCTATGGTATTAAAATTGCTATATCTCTATATAAGAACAGAAGGGTTCATGGTCAGCTGTCAGTTCACTGGTTGAGATTTCTGGGGTATTCCACACTGTTCCCACCTACTGTGAACCTGGATTACTCTGGTCCAGAGTAATCTGGGTTCTGCTGCAGGTTTGATTTGGAGGCCGGGTACAGCACACTGAGCATATATCGGGCTGTTCCCAAACCGAACCCGCAAGGGCGCAGAAGCACACCTGCAAACGGCGCAGCGGTTATTCAGGACAGGAGCCGCCACCGCCGCCAGTGGCCTCCTCCTCCTCCGATCCTGCAGCCAAGAAGGCCAGCAAAGCCCCGTCCTTGGCTGCCTGCCTGCCTTCTCCCTCCTGGCTTCTCCACCCCACTCCACTGCACGATGCATGCACGCATGCCGCCCACCGCCACATCCAAGGGGTGCCCTCCCCTCCCCGCACCCCCGCTCGCTCACTCGCCCCAGCCACCGGCTCTCCTCCTTCGCTTGCCTTCTCAAATCTGGACTGGATTGGAATGTCCTCTATTCATTGGGGGGGAGGGGGGGTCCCCTGGATTTCCACAGGGGTTTCTGCAGAAAATCCGGGGGAAACAAACCGACATGAGAACAGGGCTTCCCGGATCTGGACTACTGGCCAATTTAATGGGAACCCCGGTTCCCGAGTCCGAATCAAGTCCAGCTTTTAGTCCCTATGGGAACGCGGCCCTAGAATTCCATTAGGAACCTGAGCTTTCCAATATAACTGTGTTGTCCATCTTCAGAGGACTTGACAAGATGGAGAATTGACAGGCACTGGTGTTTTTCTGAATCTAGTTGCACCTTTTATAGTTGGTGGTTGCCAGACTTTTTCTGTACTTACCTGCCCATGGTCAGCATTACTGAATCTGAAACAGCCAGGCTTACAGGTTCCAACCATGGAAAGCCATGGCCTGGAACACTGTAATCTGAATGATATCGCTGGTCCAGACCAGCTCACACTCCAGCCTTGAAGCTTGAACAAGCTATGGTGTGCCACCAGTATGCTTTCCCTGGAAGTGCCAAACATGGGAGGCATGTCTTCTGTGCACCTCCTGTGTTCTGGCTCAGGTCCTTATGGTAGGCCTTTGAGTCTACTGGTGGTCCCAAACAGGACCTCCTTAATCTAGATCACACTATGTCTAATGCAGATGGAGCAGGCCAGTAGGGGGTATGACTTCACTGACTTCTGCACCAAGCCCAGAGCTGCCTCAGTCCTCCCAGAAGCAACCCAGCTGGGGACAAGTAAAAATCAGTCCATAGGCTGACCACCAGCAGCTAGATCGCTTCTGGGATAGCAGATCCACACCCTTTTCCAGGTGCTACGTGGCAAAGGGGCACAGCAGGCTGCACTACTGCAGCTGTGCAGCCATTTGCAGCGATTGGAATGCCATGGCAATGTCCGGCCATTTGCATTGCATGCATTGCTGGCCTGGTACAGGGCTAATCCAGCATGCAAAGAGCAAATGGCCACCACCGCACTCCAACCTTACCAACCTGGTACAACTTAATTTCAGAATAAGGGTCTGTGCAGAACCTGACAACAATGCAAGAAGCCACCCGCCACAAACAGCTATACCTCTGTTTAGCAACAATGCAACATCACCCCAAAAAAAGCAAGGAGGACTCCCTGCCAGCAGGAACTATATTCATTCTGGACCATGAATGAAAAATGGAAGGAGTAAAACCGGCTGGGAGAGGGTATTTAGCTGCCTTTGGTGGTGTTTCCTTTCTCTCTTAAAAGGGAACATAAAACTGGGGAGGGGATGGTGGAAATCACCTGGAGATGGTAGTTTGGAAGCTGCTTACTAAGAGCATCTGGATGCTGTCCCTGGGAAACTGCAGCCATAGCGTTAGGTCAATGAGATCTGTTGTTGCAAACATTTGCCTTCAAGGCCCAAAGCATTTAAAACATTCCAACCCCACCCTCTTTTTCATCTTTCTCCTTGCAACTATGAGAGCCAGAAGCTCATCTCTGCTTTAAAATGAAGCACGAAGTTCCCAGGGAGGGTGAAAACGTTCTTTGGAGGCTGTCTTTGCACTCTAGGGCAAGCAGGTGTGCCAAGGTTCTACCTTGCTCATTCAACATCTCCAATTGTCACATGGACCAGAGCTCAGGTATGCTGGTGGCATCTGGCGTGGGTAGGGGCAGCCAGAAACTCCTGCTGCTGCTGCTGCTGCTGTTCCAAGCTGGTTTGTGAGCCTCCTTTGAAGTCCATGCAACATGTGGACTTCTAAGGAGGCTCAGGAACCAGCTTTAAGCACGGGGAGAAGCTTCCAGCTGTACTCTGCCACACCAATTACCACTGAGGTAGACCTGCCTGCACTAGAAGATGCAGTTGAACTTCAAACGACCATCTTTTTCCAGCCCCAACCCCCACTCCAAATTAAGCCAAGGTTGGTGTTAATGAGCCACACAGAAGATACATGTCACTCTCTGCATTTCCTGCCCCACTGACTTTGCTGATCGCTCCCACAGGTACACTTGCGCTTTAGTGTCCTCTGCCAAGGGCAAAATCAGACCGGGCCAAGAATAGGGGCCTGTAACATGCAACTCTTCATATCGCTGTAAGGAGAAACAATTGTGGACCAAAGGAAAGCTTTGAAGGAGAAGCCAAATCATCAACCCTGACAGAGGAAGGTTCATTAGGAGCTTAATTAAGAGACAGCATGGTTAGACTCTTCAGGGACTCTACAAATGGATCCATGGGGCTCTGTAATGGTTTAATGCATTCATTCCTCAGCTCTTGTTCATTTTTAACACTTCTCTATAGTAAGGAACATTAGGATGGGCACCGAATTTTGATGGTTTCCAGCAACTGTGTTTTACTCAGGAAAGAGGCATATAAGGGGCTTTTTCCACTAGGGCTTAGAACCCTTCTAAGACCCCATTAGGAACCCGATTAGAACCTGATTGGTACCAATTGGGAAGGCCCTGTCCCCATGAGAGCAGGGGAAATCCAGATTTAATAGGTCCTTCAGTCCCCTAAATCTGGATTTCATGTGGACCTGATTAAGGGTGTCCTCAATGGGGTCTTCAGGCATCTTCAAGATCCAGATCTCCAGGAGGACCCATCTCAAAGATCTGGATCTTGAAGATCTGGATCTTTGTGCATGGAAAATGGGGGGAAATCACTACTGTTAGATTAGTTTTAATGTAACAGAGGGCCTTTCCACACTTACCTTGCAAACAATCCAGCCAGCTTGCAGGATTGCTCACCCAGGGAGGTGCCCTAAGTCCTCCCAGAAGTGACCCAGCTGTGTGCAACTAAAAATCAATCCACAGGCTGATCACCAGCAGCTGGATTACTCCTGGGAAAGCAGATCCGCACCTTCGTCCAACTGCACAGCCATTTGCAGCTATTGGTAAGCCATGGCAACATCCAACCATACACTGGATGCCAGTTCCAACTTCGCCATGGTGATCTAGCCAGCCATTTGTACTACATGTGTCATTGGTCTGGTGCAGAGCTAGTCCAGCACCCACAGAGCAAATGACCAGCATCACACTTCAACCTTACCAGCCTGGTACAATATTAAGTATGAAAGAGTACACAAGGTCCATCTTGATATATTCCCAGGCTGAAGACGTAAGTCCATATAGTGGACACCCAGATGCGATTGCTAAGGTAGCCTAGTGGCCATGTTTATGGAGGTCAGTCCTCCATTTGGAAGGGTCATTTGAGGGTATTCATCTCTGGGAAGCTCCTCTGTTAGAATGGCCCTTACCAGCCTGTACTGCTTGGAAGAATTAAGGAACAAGATCCTAAAACTGGAAGAGCAGTAAGGCTAGTCTGGGAGGTCTTTCGAAGAAAAGAATTCCAGAACCAGGAAACCATCTCATTGCCACACTTTTTGCCAGAAAATCTTCAGGAGAGGAGAGAGCTAATCCAGGGAATCTGAAGATCAGCAGAACATTTCCTATCTAAAGCTCCAAAGAAACATCAGCATCTGACAATATCTTTCAGACTTCTAAAACTTCTGGGAAATCCTGACCCCAATCCCCCATCATGGTCAACAAAACCTGGCACTCTTCCATGAGCTAGCTAGCTCTCTTTCTCTCTCTCTCTCATGCGCCTATACTGACCTCATCACAAATAGCGGGAAGAGGTTTTATGAATGAACGGTGGCATTCTAAGGCAGTGTTGCAGCCAGGGAAGAGAAACATGCCTTGTTTCTTGTACAAGTTGAGAATTTGGAGGTCAGGAGGATCAGGACAGATGGAAAAGATGCACAAAGCTTCATTGATGGACGAAATTCTTTGCCACAGGAAGCAGTGATGGCTACTGTGTCAGAATGCAATGGGAAAGAGTGGCTATGGAGGACAAGTTCATCAGCAGTGCCAAGTGGGACCTAAACAGCGTGGAGGTCTCAAATCCATGGAAGTTGGGCTTTTTTTTTTCTATACAGTTTGGATAAAGTCCAAATTATATAATGTCCCACTTAGGCCCTGGTCACACCTTCACTTTAAACCTCCTCCAGTCCACCTTCAGGCCTGACTGTTTACACCTTTTCATTTTTAACCATTTTATTTATGGAGTTTCCATCCTCGATTTGGACTCTCCTGAATGGAAAGTCCAGAAGTAAAACAGAAATGAAAAGGTGTGAGCGGTCAGGCCTGATGATGGACTGAAGAAGACTTAAAGTGAAGTGTAACCACAGTCATTGACCTTTGCTGAATCCTGCAGTACTCATGGCCCTTAGTAATCTTCTCCATAAAACTGGGTCTTTTTCCGGACTTACTTCTGATGTGGAATCAAGAGCTCTATAATCCTCTTCTGCATACTGATGTGGTCTAGAAAGGTCCCACCTCCTGCTACTACACTTTGTCTAGGCCATATGAATCATAATCCAGATCCAAGCCTCCTGATATGGATTACTAGTGGACCTGATTAAACAGACCTACTGGTGTACTAGCAGGAGATAATCTGGATCATGGAAGTGTGCATGCCTCCACGTTTTGGCTAAGTGTGGACCTATTTTGGCAGTGAGCCTTACTGCAACACTAATATGGGTCCCCACAGGGAGCCCTGAGGCCAGGAACATTTGTTGCTGGCCATCAGAACTTGGACTTCGGTCACACCTAATGAGAGAAGACGTCCTGGTTCGTAATTCAAACTGAGGTCGTACCACTTCTGTTTATATGAGATTGTTATAGGTCATCCTCAAGCTGTCCTTGCTCTGGGCTGCATTGCTCACACCTTTCTCCATGATTGACCTGAGCCTCCTCCATGGAACTCTTGCCTCTCCACCCCTTTTGTGTATCAAATCTGCTTTCTTATTGGATGCCATTGTGTCACTCAAGTGAGGCAAGGGTGTGTGTCTGCAGGGGGAGGGTTAAAGCTGCTCCACCACCTCCATGCTGCCTTTCCTTTTTTATGTGCTTTTCTTCTCCATGCGACTAATTTTTAAAATAATAAATTTGCGTAAAAACGCTAGATAGAGGAATCATGCACATAAACTGAGGAGAGATGGGGAAGTACCTCACAAGCTCCACACATGCATACTGGCTGAAAGGAAAGACTGGACCCACCCACCACAGCACAGTTCAGCCTCCTTTAGCTCGTCCCCCCACTCACACTGAGGAAGAGAAGATGGCCTGGCATGCCAGGATGGTCTGAGACCTCTGGAAAAGAAGTCTCCGGTTAGAACGGTCTAAGAAGGGTAGGCTGGCTTGGAAAACGAATTGAATAAAAACAATGTGAGTAATAATAAAAAGAATGAAAAGAAAATAATGTGAGTAATGTGATCTGAGGATGACCTGAACTAAAGGTGTGACCAGGGCCTTGCAGAGTCTGTCTCAGACTCGTGTGGGAGCTTCAGGGTTGGTGTGGCAGCCAGACTGGTCTGGTTCATGATCCAGATCAGAGGGCTGATCCACATCAGTCCTGGATAAGAGCAGAATTAATGTAAATCTGCAAAATCAATGACGCAAATTGCACAAATTCAAAAAGAGACCCTGATTTTTAAAAAAGAGAACTGTTTAAAGGATCAATGCTTCAGAAGTTAAAAGTAGACAGGAAACCAGTAGCGAGGAGAAGTAGTCCAGCGGTAAAACAAATCACATGACTGAGAAATGACTGAGAAAAGAACTATGTTTTCACTCGGCGCCCAAAATATGTCAATTTGGGCACCAGATGGGGTACTTGAAGAGGAGAGTTTTGCAAATGTGCAGCCAGGATTATGAAGGTCATAGTTCTTGTCTTTCTCTCCTGGCTTCAGAAAGAGGAGAAACTTCAAATTTAACTTGAGTGGTTTTATCTGTCTAGTTAGTCCCTGCTACGGATTACAAAACAAACATATCCAAGAAAGAGACTGCAATTCAACCTTGTACTTAATAAGTCTTGGGAAACCAAAGCTTCATAGACTCCAGAACTTTGTGTCTTCCAGTGTTGGGGGAAGAACCCTAAAACTCGTCTAAAATGTTTCAACATCTGCAGTTTTCTCTTCAACCAGGTTTTGAAGCCAACATTCAGGGAATCTAATCCATGGCCTTTAAAGATTTTCTATAAAGGCCAACAGCTGGACGGACGGGAAGTGTGCCGAACAAACGTTCTGTTTTGTTTTAAAAGATCATCACGGGATGATATTTTTCTTCTTCTGAACAAAGCATCAGCCCGTACAAAGTTTCAGTACTCATGTGGGTTCTTTCTTCTCCCCGCTCTGTTACAAAGCCAGTTCAAAGAGAACCATAAAAAGTCAACCGAACATCTTCTGGAATGGATACAGCAAGGCTATAAAAATACCACTTACTTCGCTCCTCCTGGGTTTTATTACAGGATTGCACAAAAGCATATAAAGAAGCCTTCCTTTAATGAAGTTTGGTTTGGTGCAAAGGGCATTTCCATATGTCCATAACAGCTGCAACAGAATTCTTTCTCAGCTTCAGCATTTATCAGCAGGCAAAGCCAGGGTTGGAATAAAGCTTCGAGAAGTTTAAGGAAATGACGTTTTCACGACGCTGCTTGATTTTCATTACAGTGGTCACAGTAACGTTGCTCAAGCAAAAGAGGACAAAAATAAGACAACCCTGTACACTATGGATGTACACAAAAAAAAAACCTGTCATTCTATTTGAATCAAATACCCAAAAATCCATTTCAATTTTTTTAAATTTGAATTTAACAAGATTTGATTCATATTTACCAAATTCAAATCTATTCGTTTGAATTTTTGATTCAGATCTGCACATACGAATGTCGACAACATTCGTATGTGCATGTATGCATCTTTTCCCCACATCCGTACACATCTGTATGCATCCCATAGTTATCCCATATGGAACCCATTTCTGTCCTATACGGATCCGTACAAATGCATACGGATGCAGGAAAGATGTGGATCTTCAAGTACGCATCATGTACAAACTCGTACACATACAAGTGTCTGGATAACTCAAACGAATAGCTCCGAAGTTCAAAATTCAATCTGAATGTTTACATTTGAATTTTGGGACATTCTATTCGAGCTCAAATGTCAAAATTCGGCACATTCGATCAGATTTCATATACCTACAAATATTTGTGCATATCCCTACTGTACACACAACAGCCATACAGGAAAATTAAATGTGATTAAATAGGTACAACTTTATCTGGTCATAGTGGGTTATATTTGGACCTAGAAATCTGTGCAGATGGGTAACTCCAAAAAACCCTCTGCTGTGCTTTTCATAAGGATCTATCATTATATCTGACCCAGATAAAGCAATGGGAGCCAGCCGTGTGATGCAGCAGTAGAAATGGCAAATGCAATTATTGGCTGCTTCAGAAGAAACAGACGCTCAAAAATTATGGGAGGTAACAACTCATGTTATTAAGTATTTTTCACACCCTTCCTTTAGTACCATGCCCAGTTCTGAATACCTCACTTTAAGGACATTTCCATAGTTTTCTATTATGGACAGCTCCAGGAAGATCAGATCAGCTGGAGTGATCCACCTCTTCATCTGGTCCAACTGTCCCAGAACAAGGTCATTCCCACTGACTGGACAGCCTGGACAGCCTAAGACTTTTTTGTATTGCAAAGCAAGGGAGTTCTCTATCTTGGGGGAAACCAGACATAATTGGATCTGTGCGTAGACATCTTTAGTATGTCCACAGTGAGAGCCCTGATCTGACCCATTAAGTTTTTCCAGCCTGGTTACCACTGATTATAACACCAGGTTCCACCAAGATCACTACTTGCTATGGTTGTCTATGGGAAGAAAGTCAACGGGAATTTGTCACTGAATTGCCCCCTCATAGGTTCAGTCCAACTCTCCTTCCAGCCCTTGTTTCAGTCTAGCCAGGACACGCCTATCCATTCCATGCATCCTTGGCTTTCCATAGGCCAGCATCAGCCTGGGGAAAATAGTGCCAAAAATCCCAACTCTAAACAACTCAAGCTGTCTAAACAGCCCAACTCACTCGCTCTCAACCCCTAAAAGTTCAAACACCATTTTGGCGTCTTTGTTCTAATACCCAAACATCCATGTCCCACATTGAGTCTGAACTATCCAGAAAATGCACACGCAGATAAACATAGATCAGGCCATCTCAACCAGCCCTGCCAGATGGCTCCTTCTGCTCTCCACTGGAGAAAATTTCACAACACAAAAGCATCTGAATTTATGTCTTTCCCCCCTCCACATGTCAGCCTAACCCTGCGCACAAAGCTCTGAAAGCCACGCAAAGACGCCTAACACTTTCCATATGGCCATGGCATGGCTGTTTTTAACTGCACCAAATGGTATCACTCTAGAGATCATTTCCTTGGAATCCAGCTTTCTGCTAGATTATCTGCCAATTCCCTAATCTCACCACCATATCGCTCCTAACACTTTCCAAACTTCATTAGCAACAAACACCCAGACTGTGCCTCTTCCAAACTCGAGATGTCAACACAGCCTGTGTGTTTTCTCTAATCAAATTTTCTTCCTCGGAAGCCAAATTACATTAGCTCTTTTAGGGTTGTTGGGTTCCCCCCGTTCATTCCTTTGATCGTGCAAAGTTTGGGGAAACTTTTAACCACACTTGGGTGTATCTGTAACAAGGAGAAGTGATTCATTCTGCAAAAATAGCAAAGAAAAACCTGACCTACCAGCCAGTTCTGCCGGTATTTCTCAAAGTCTACCTTATTTTATTTAGAGTGTGCAGAACAGAGCCAAGCCAAAGTTTTCAAGATAGCTTTTTAATCTGGAAAAAGAGGTTGAAAGACAGAGACAGAGAAAAGACTTGATACATTTCGGGGCAACAGGAGAAATCTTATAATATTTGTCTCTGGTGGAAGAAAGAAGACTTCTTTTTATTTATTTAACAAATTATTCCACCATCTTGACAGAAAAGTGCACAGCTGAAGAAAAAAAGATGATTCTCAGCAAAGGCTTCTGCAGAAATCTCTACAGACCAGCAGGCAAAACATCCGGAGACAAATGGCCACTTAGAAGACGTGGTGCGTCCAATGCTACTTTTAGTCCTGACACCTAAAATTCTTTAGAAGTTTGGAAAGGAAAGCAGAAATGCAAAATGCAAAAACCAGCCAACATTTTAGGTTGGTCCTAAATGCAGACACATAGCTAAGTGATATGCTCTAGGCAACATCAAAGGCCACATCCGGCACACATGGCAGACATCGCCATGGTGATCTGGATACTGTGCTCAGCTGCGCAACAATGTGAGCACATGGCCACACCGCACCCAGAAGAGGGTGCAGACTCAGTGTCCAGGAGCAATCCAGCCTCTCCTGGCAAGCATGTGGACTGCTTTTTAGAAGCCCACAGATGGATCACTCCAAGGGAGCATCAACTTCTGATGGGTCACCACAACTTCCTGATGCAGATGGAGAAGTTCAGCAAATGGCCCGGATCCATATACAAATATGAACATCCTGAGTAGTGTCTATCCGCCTCCCAGTCCTCCTGCTGGCTGGCTTGATGCTATTTAGTTGTAGCTGATGGACAGGCTTCCATCAGGCTGACCGGGCTATGATTTTTCTTACATTTGTCGAGAAGTTTTCACTACTGTTGTAAACTGAGTCTGTCCATCTACTGGCTAGTCATCCTCCTCTTCTTCCTACTACTACTTTCCCAAGCATCAGAGTCTCCGGCCTTCTCATCATGGGCCTAAAGTATGCCAGCCTAAGCCTCTTCATTCGTGAATCTAATGAATATTGAGGTTTTACTTGGTCCTGAATCCATTGATTAGTCTTTCCAGCTATCTCCAAAACCCTGAAGGAGCCTTCTCCAGCTTTCTCTAAAAGCGTCTATATGTATCTAGTCTGGCTTCATCATTTCACATCTACACAACACAGTACTAGAACTGTGATGTTGATCATTCTGATCATTGTACCATTCATTGCTGCTGTTCTCAGGGCCAACCTTTCCTGCTCCCTGAGTGCTAGAAAATGCCGGATTTCCTGAAGAACCCCTCGCTTCTCGCTACTTTGCACACACAATGGAAATTTCTCAAGACAGGGTTGAGACCCAAGGCATTTCCCCACTGGAAGCTTTTCAGGTGCTTTGGGCTTCAATGCTCATTAGCCTCATTTCTGAGAATTAACTAATTCATCCTGGTTTCATGATGAACGAAAGGTAAAAGTAAGGCCACACAGGGTGCAGCTTCATCCAAACACCACTTTTTTCCCCTATATTTGGATATTCTGGAATAAAGGGTGCCTGGTTGTGCTTTATTCCAGAATGTCCAAATATAGCAGAATAAGTAAGCAAGCAACATCTGGATACAGCCTTTGTCACTAATGGCTGCATGGACAAATCTTTGCAACTTTCTTGGAAAAACACAGAAAAAACATCACCTGGGTTAGTGTCAGGCAGGTATTCCTGAAGTCCAGTCTGTGATAATGGGAACTGAGAGTCTTCTAGATAAATGATCCCAGATAGGAATAGGCATGATCAAAGTGAATGAGAAGGAAATTCACATTTGTGCAAATAGAGCCACTTTGAATGTAGGATCTGAATCCACTCAAATCCTCTTCAAATCCACTTTGAATCCCTGCTGCCAGTCACACCTCCGATTCCCCTCCAAATCTGTTCTGAATCTGCTTTTGAATCCACTAAAGATGTGACTGGGCACCCACATTACTGCTTCAAGAGTATAACAAAGCATCAAATGGTTGCACAAAAGCATTTGCATCACATTCAAATGTCAGTCTTCACATACAGCCAATATTCGATTTGAATTTGAATGTTTCAATCCATAGGAATTCGTATGAATGTGAGCCTGACCACTAATTCCTGCACATCTTTAATCCCCAGTTTAAGAAATTACAAACGTAAGAGACTTGCATATTAATGGTAGGGGGGTGCCTTTGCCTTATTCTGAGGCATTGCTTTAACTTCGCAATCTCATCAGCAGTACGTATGTGCACCCTCCACCCAAAAATTCATGGTTGTTTCACTGTCGGACCAAAAACCCATCAATTCATTTTGTTGTTGAATCGTTTAACTGGAAAACCAGTTTTTCACATTCATTTCCGTACTTTTTCACAAGGAAAAATACAATTGTTTCCAGTTTTGAAAAGTCTTTTGTGACCCTAAATACACTGAAAGACAAATGTTGAATCAAATTGTTCACTTTTGCAAACAGGAGAGGTTTGTTTCAACTGAAGCCTGGATATGCAAAAAAACCTGAATTTTCATTTTAATGCAAAAATCCGCAAACACGAAATATTTTACTGAAAGTGCGAGCACGAATCTAATTTTGCACAGGCCTAATTAGCACCAGCACTGCCATTATGTCTTACCCAAGGATGAATCACCCTGGCCCTGATCGCGTTCTGAGCTCAGAGAAAATCAACAAGAAACCGTCTAAATGCTGAAGTGATGGACAAAATGTGAGATGCCAGTTTTAAAAACAAATGCCAGCCATTTATGGTGAACTCGGTCTCTTGAAATGCAATTTAAACACCATGATTGCCTTACTCTATAAAAACTCAGGATGTGGAAAGCCACTTTTTTTTAAAAAAGACCCAAGTTTGCAAAAGAACATGTCTAAAAAATATAAAGCAAGTTGAAAACTACATCTTAGCCCTTTAATCCAAATGCCTAAGTATCCACTTGCTAAGTTGTCTATAGTTAATCCAAAATACCTTGGGGAAAGGAAGCTTTATACAAGTTCTGGCTGAAAGAAGACACTTAGCGTCCCAGACATTCTGTGGCAAAAGGAGTCATGCTCCATTATAGGCAAAGATTTACAACCCACCAAAAGTAAAAAGATCAGAGAACTTGACTTAAATGCAGACAAAAATAAAGGAGATGGCTACACACACACACACAAGCTGAGGTGACTCAGTGTTTAAAATAGGATGTGCTTGGAAATACCAGCTATCATGATATTACAGTTTTGTTTTGGTGATTGTCCCATTCTTGTATATAAACAAGACAAAACCAGAACTGATGAAAAGGCCCAACCTATGTCCATACCAGAGCCCTGCTCATCAAATTTGAAAGAGTGCACCCTTACAACCATGGGGTCAGATGGGAAGATATAAAAGGGTGCGAGGCAGGAGCTACACAAGGACTGGTCAGATTGTGTTTAATGCCCTTTCTGCACAGACCCTTAATCCAGATTAAGGGCCCACATAGCGAACATCTAGACCTAACAGATCTGCAAATTAATGCAGATCCCAGTGTCCCACTCTCTGCTGGTTCATCTGCACAAGGTGGAGCGTGATCCAGATTAGGGAAGACTTATTTGGTCTCACTGGTAGTCCTATTAAATTGGGTCTACAGGTACACAGGAGAACCATAATGTAGCACTGAAATATGTCCCACAAAGGTTGGCCATTGAAGCCCATATGAGATTCAAGCCTGTGGCATGGACTGATCTGGACCAGTGAAGTTGTACAGATAGCATTATTCCAGACCACAAGATCCTGTGAGTGGTACTAGTGGCACATGAACAATTCTACCTGTGAACCATCTCTAAGCTGGCTCAGGGGGATTTTTGTTTTTAACTGTCTGTGATGTGCACGTAGCCTGGATTTGACTCGACCTGTCTAGACATAATTGGTAGAGTACATAATCGGTATAATAACTCTTGAAAGACAATTCAACTACCACAACCTCACTCATACCTTCCTGAACTCAGAATTAGTAGGTTAGTAGGGCAAGAAAAAAATGGAATTTGAGCAACGCAAGCAAAGGAAAATAGCTCTAGAATGAGACTGGCCCATTTTGAGTAGATTAGTTAAATACAGGTGAACATAAGAGAAGTCCTGCTGGATCGAGCTCAGCCCATGTGGTTCAACATCCTGTCTTACATAGTGGCCTACCAATTGCTCCTGGGCATCTCAAGTGGAAGACAAAGGAATAGCTTCACCTGCTCTTGACTCCCTGCAAATGGCCTTGAGTGGCATCCTAGTCATTGTTTATTAATACAGTAGGTCTCTTGCAATGGTACGGGACCAGTTGGGCCTCCACATACCTTCTATTCAAACACAATGAGACATCTCTTCTCAAGCCATTCCCTGTAGATTACTTATGGGATTTGCTTCAGTAAGAGGAAATCTAGATGAAATCAAGAAACATAGGCAGCCATTTTGATTATCATGACATCATATGGGTGTTGTTGTGAAAGTATCACTAGCAATTTTCTGAGGAAGTAATGATGATGAGATCCGGTAGGCAATGCCAAAAATTGGGGTGCTTTAGTGGCTCTGACAAGCAAACAAACTCACATCTGGAAATAGACCCAAAATGCATCAGTAGATCAACAAGGTTGTTGTTAAGCAGACCAGGCATGGCTAAAGAACTGTCCTTCAAGTTCTAGTGAAACTTCAGCTCCCGTGAGTCCAACCAGTCTGGCTAATGGTAAGGAACAGTGGGATATCCAGTTCAGCAAATTCTGCAGAGCCAAGGATCATGCAAAATTTGGAAACGTCCACCTACCCCGGTGATGGCCAACCTATGAAACGTGTGTCACAGGTGACACACCAAGCCCTTTTGGGTGACATGAATGGTCACCCTGGCACCTGGGCAGGTAGTGCTTGCTTGTTCTTGAAGTGTACGGAATACCAACTTTCAATTGAATATTAGCAAAAGAAATTCAGCAACAAAAGTCACTAATATAAAGAATTACTTGCTTTTGCTTTTAATAAAATATTACTAGAGCTACAATATTCACAAAATTATGGATATTTCTAGATGTGGCACAGCACCCGAGTTAAGCTAGGTTTTCTTGCGAATTTTGACACACTGAGCTCAAAAGGTTCGCCATCACTGACCTACCCCATAGCTTATTTGCAAGATGGGGCTTTCCTGGCAGATGTCTAGCTATCCTTCAGCAACAAAAGGAAAACATTTTATATGACACCCCCCCTCACAGCAGAGAAATGATGTAGATGATTTTCACACCACCAAATTCAATTAGGTATAGCTACTGCCTTACCAGCTTCATTGTCAATGATTATAATTCCAGGTTGCAGTGGATCTTTCACTAACTACTTTCTTTGGTTGTCAAAGGCTGACTAGGGAAGCAGGTCAATAGGAACTTGTCACTGAATTGCCCCTCACAGTTCTTCTCAAGAGATACTAAGGACCAAACAAAGGCATATTTGCTAATTCATCTACTCCAACGCTAATTCTACACTCCAGTGCAGCCATCTCTTATAGAACCTAGGCTTTAGATGAGAGAACACCTTGAGATCTTCAGGTATAGCACAGGAAATTGATAGATGATGGACAATAGACAGACAGAGACAGATGGAGTGCTATGACTCCAAACCCTCAAGTCACGCATAGTCCAAAGCTGTGTTATACCAGTTAACTGTTGCCTTGGAAAACTAGGGGTAAGGAAACCAGTCTACCCATGTCATCACAGCAACATGACCCCATTGTCTAATACAGCATAATCAAATGGTACTGTGAAGAGGAGGCCTAGTATACATCAATGGGACATCAAATTCCCAATCATATTCTTGGTGGGATTGCAATAGATAAGTGAATTCGCATTTCACCAACCATGTAAAACCAAAGGCGTGCTGTTCAAAACTGTGTTAAGCTGTGGAGTGGATTTACTATGCTAAGTAATCCTAAAGAAGCTCCTGTTCCATCCACACAGGCAATTCTTTCTCAACATGTACATCCTCCACTGAACCAGGCATGAATCAAGACCCAACCACAAAAGAAAGAGAGAACATGTAGAAACTTTTATTAGGGCCTAGAGAATGGAGTTAAGCAAATGTTGCATTTGAAAGTACCATTCAGCACTCTAGTTAGTTACTTGCTTTAATACGTTTGATTCCACTCCAAAATTGGGACCTGCCAGTCAGCAAGCGCCTATCAATTCCTGACTTTGGCCAGACTACCTGGTCTCATGGGAAATGCAGTCCCACAACATCTGGAGGATTATATCTGGCTAGCCTTTCAAGAGAAGCATGTGATTCTCCATTGTTCCTTAGAAATCCATCTGCCCACTAGGAATGCGCAGGAAGCCAACTTTCCCCCATTTGATTCGATGCAAATCAAATGGGGGAATATTTGGCTGTGCGCAAATCCCCGTCGCAAACATGGGGAGTTTCAGCTTTGCACATGAACGACCAATGAATGTTCACATGCTAAGGGAATACCCTACCATGCTTATTCCACGCTGCCGCCTCACCCTCACTCACCTGTCACAGTCACCAACATTGTGCGCCCCTCTGAGGCCCAAATAGGCCTTCCAGAGGTGCACACAGACCTCCCCCATCCAGGGATCATGGCAATTCCCAGATAGGGAAGATGTGCACACAACCTCCGGAAAGCCTGCTTGGACCTCAGAGCAGCACGCAAATGGCAGCAGAGGCCGCAGAGGCCATGAGCACGACCTCCGGTAGTTTAAGGGAGTGTGGCCAGAGGAGTCAGGAGGCCAGGGGAACAGGAGGCCCCTTTTGATTCACCTGCAAATGTTAACATTTGTACAAATGCATACAAATTTTGAATTGCATGAATATTCACACACATCCCTACTGCTCACTACAATGCTAGTTAGATATCTCTACAGCCAAAACACGGGCAGGTATCAGGAGCAAAGACACATTTGGTTCCTTCTACCATGAAAAGCCAGCAATTAGCAGAACTCAACTTTCAGCAAGTTTGACACGGTAAAGACCTTTGAGGCATTTTGGAACTCATCAAACATTTATATGAACTTTTTTTATTCAGTTACGACTATTCCAGGAAATTCCATTAACACCAGCTTCCACCCCTCACCTGTTTTATTTGTGGGAACAGCCTATTAGCTGCTACTCAGATAGGGCCAACAAAGAGCTTTATGACCTGGATCTACACCAGGAGTTAATCGTACTTTGGCGAACCCAAGGATTATTATGCTATAATAAATATTTATCCTCAAAATACCACAAAAGTTGCCCCTCCTTTAAATGAATGAGGCTTAAGGCAGTTATGATTGGCTTACATGGCTTACATGTAAGTTGCCTTAGATGGAAACAAATGTAATGATCATGGCTGTTGTCAAGGTTCAATCCACTGGGGCCATATTTCCAGGACAACTCTACGTTCATGAAGATGTGGAATCATCTCACAAGGCAGAATATTGGAAGACTAAAGACAAAGCAAAAGGAAGCATTTATTTGCCTAACAAATGGGCAAATTATGGGTTTGCCACCACATGATGCACTCATGGACATCAGCCAGAAGAACATTAAAAGGAAATTAGATAAATTCCTGGAAGACACAGCTATGAGTGGTTGCTAGTCATGTCCTGGAAATGGAGTCACTCTCAAGCAGCCGTTCTACTCCTCCCCACATTCCGCTCCCAGCGTTCCATGCCAAGCCCAATTCTTTGAAGACCAAGAGGTAGGGACTGCCCATGAAGAACATGTTAATGCCCTTATGCTTACTTGTGGGGTTCTCTTCAGCATCTGGGGAGCATCAGTGGCTCAGTTAGATGGGGCACAGTTCAATACAATGGGTCTCTCCTTAAGTTTCCATGTTCTCCTCAAAAGACAACAAGACTTGTTGTTATGTAGAGACAGGATCACCCACAGGGACCACGGAAGAGATACTTCATGGGGGCTGGGATCTCAGGGGAGCATTATGGAGATAGAAAATTTGTCAAACTGATATAAATTTGGATCAAAATGTGTTAAAGACTCCATGATTTTTATTGGTAGCCCTTTGTAAGGGAAGCAATTTAATTGGGGGCAGCACAGCTAAGCCAATTATTTTTGTGGTATATAAAATATATGGGCAATAGATTGCTACAAAATAGGTTCAAATCAAACATGCAGTTGTTCAAATATCTGGAAATTTGATTCAACTGAACAAGTTCAACACTCCTGAATACAAATGATTTGATCAAACAGCTCACGTTCACTGTATTTCTGCCCTCAAAAGCACTTCTTTAAAAAAATGAAAAAATCAGTATTTTTATTTTCAAACAAGTTCAAAATTGAAATCACATAACTGTTCAATTGAACATTTGCCACTCAGCCAAACAAATGGCCGTCCAGTTCTATTTCAAACCAAACACTGGATTTTTATTCGTGAACATCTCTAATAGACAGTTAACCTGCAAATTAACCATTTGCAGTACATATCTAAATTATACGTATCTAAATTACAGGCTGCCCTTCATTACAGGAGCAAACCAACAATAAAAATAAAAAGCCACACATGAAAATGATAAAATGCAATCTAAGAAGCCATATAGGACAGAAATGCAGTTATTTCACCTGGATGCACCAAGCCCTTTTTAAGCTTTCCCATTTGCTATAAGTTTTCTCCATCTTTAAAATTCTGCATTAGGCTTACTTTCACCTTCTTTCCCTAAAAGATGGCAGATGAGCAGAATCACAGCCCACCTCAAGAACTCAATCCAAAGGTTTGCAGCCAGAGCAACACAAGGCAAAGAACTGAATCAAGCCTCACATTCTGACATTATTTTAAGAAACTGGCTCTTAAACTTCTATAAACACCCACAGAATCCCTCCTAAGTTTATCAGACCAAAAATGGGTAATACAGAACGCAGCTTTTCCATCTACAATACACAACAGCTGTGCTTTCCTAAAAGTACAGTCATCTCGCTCAGCTGCAAACAGACACTGACCTGAGCACCTGTATTCTCAAGCAAAAACTGCCTCCAGTTCTCCACCAAAAGTTTTCAAAAGAGAGCTCTTTTGTCATTCTTGATAGGAGTTGCTAATAGGTGCTCATTAAAACGCACCTGAAGTACAATTTGGGGGCAAAGGGCATTTCACAAGGCTACTGTAACCTACATTATTTCAACGGCATACATCAGAACCCTTCTTCCACTGGCCAGTCCATCCCCAGGGTGCAGGATGGGACTTCAGGGACCTCTCATCTGCTCGGCCACAAAGTTTTATTTTTCTTCTTCCCTCCCCACTCCCTTTTCTTTGTGTGTCATGCCTTTTTTTGACTGGAAGACTTGGGACTTGGGCAATATCACACTTTGGGAGATTTTAGAGACTTAAGAATGAGAAGAAAAGGCAATAAACAAACAACAAATAGATAACATGTGTTCAAAGAAAACAGGCTTGTTTGATCCAGAAGCAGAGCATGGGAAATTCCTCCAGTCAAAGAAACGACGAACATAAGAGAGCCCTGCAGGATCAGGCCACAGCCCAACTAGTCCAGCGTCCTGTCTCATAGAGTGGCCCATCAACGGCTTCTGGCCATTCTCAAGCAGAAGATGAAAGGCAAAAGCCTTCATCTGCTCTCAATGGCTTTTGGAGGCCTACTGCCTCTCTCCCCAACCTGAAGGCTGCACCTAGGCATCCATTCTAGTGGCCATGGATCCACCTAACATTCACAAATTTAACCAAATTGCTGCCTCTTCCAAAAAACTTAAAGGTGTACATAGTGCAAGAGTAGGAACCAAACAACAGCAACTACAAAGAAATCACGAACTACTGGATGTAAGAAATCAGTCATCACCGTACAGATTACAGCCAAGGCCTCATCTATGCAGGATCTGACCTCAGTACCTGCTATAACAAAAGCATCATGGCCTCATTGTTTATCATCATCATCATCGATAACATTATCATTGTCAATAATAATAAATAATAATAACAATAACAATAATGTATTTTATTGACAAACAGTACAGTTTTGGGGCAGGATTTCATTTGAAATAAATCAACAAATCCACCCTTAGGTCTGGCAAACTGTGATTTACAACTTCATCTTCTAGTCCCTCTCCCACAAAACTACCTGCATCTTTGGTTTCTTCCGCACTGATTTTCACAGATCAAGAAAAAGTGAAGTTCAGATGTTCAGGAATGACTTAAGTAAAACAAGCCCCTAAAATAAGAAAACGCAACTAACAGGTACCTCTCTGAGCAAGGAAGGAGATTTACAGACCACTTTCTGCATGCTTACTCATGAGTAGCCTCCAATGCCTGCAGTAGGAGCTGCTTCCGTATGTCTACTAAGAGATTACAGTTTGAGGTAGCGCTAATTCTCCAGCTGTCAACACGCCCTTGGGACAATGCAATCTATAGCTAGATCCACATCTGTATCAGTATCAACATCACACACATACACGCACTACTCTGATTGATACTTTGAGGACCAATATTTTAACCTTTCAATCTGCAGAGCTTTTGTGCAAAGTTTTCGCCACACAATTCTGCTGATCTTCCCTGGAGAGAAACATTTCTGGCTTGGATCATAAACTCTTTCTCTGTCAGATGATATGCCAATGGCTAGAGGAGACCAATAAATTAGCCCAGCAGAGACCACCGGGACCAAGAGAGGATACCATAACTCTAGCCCAACAGCCTCAAGACCAGGGAGAAACATCCCTCTGCTTTCCTTAGGTCCCATTGCCAAGAATAAATCCCGACCCCAGGAGGAAAAAGGCAAATACCCATTTGAGCACCTCTGGAAATGCCAAAGAGAAGATGGGCTGCACCCAAGCCACCAACAACCAGAGATCCAAAGAAGACTTCAACTGCAAATATGGCATCTCAAACCACCTGAAGTGTTACCAAACTACGGCCATATCCCACAGACCCATGCATCACCCCCCCTCTCATCCACACACTCTTGTCAACAGTGGTCTTGAGTTCTTATGGACTTCACAGTGGCCACTGGAAAGGATGAGGTCCCACTTCCATACCCCATTCACAGAGAACCAGGACGTTTCTTAGGAGACGAGTCCCATTCCATCCGGGGCTTCCGCCCTGTAAAGTCCCAACTTTTCCCCAAAGGTGGCCTCAAGGAACCAGCAGAGCAGACTCAAACTCCCAACGGTGCATCATCTAGAGGACAGCTGAGAGACGTGCCCCCCTGTCCCCGTCCCCTTCCTCAGGATCCAGCCAGAAGAGCTCGTGAATGTCGATCCCAGCTTAGAAGAAAGCAGAGGAGACGCGCCACAGCCAACGACCCCAAAACTTACCCTGGAGCCGGAGAGCCTGCAAAGAGCTCGGTGCTGGCAGCCCGGCTGAAGCCCAAGAGCGGCGCCTCCACCGCAACCGCTTCCACCGCCGGGGCATTTCTGCTTTACCATCCAGTCCTCCAGTCCCTTCCGAGCCAGAGACGCATTCACAGCAAAACTATCACCTGGAGGTGGCGACGGATAGGACAGAATTGGCACGCTGGATTGGAGGGCCCCATCCATCCCCTGGGCCGAGCCCCAAGCTACCCGCAACACCCCTTTCAACACAATCCCATCTACTCGAAGAGGAGCGGAGCGAAAGGAGAGGAAAGATCCCAGCACCCAGGCGAGGGAGCCACCCACCCTGGGAAGCATCCATCTAGACGATCTTCAAATGGGGAAGTGAATGTGTGTGCGCGCTGGTCCCTCACAACCTCAGCACAAACTTATTTATTTACTTATTTATTTCACCGCAGCCTCCTGCTTTTTACAGGCAAGAGAGGAAAGGAGAAGAAAATAAACTTGGCCAGGCAAGCAGGCAAAAGGGAGCGAAAAGTTACCCACGGAGTTCCGATGGAGGCAATATTCTCTCTTACCTTCTGGACTTTCTCGAGGTTTACACACAGCAGCTGAGCGGCGGATCCGATTCGGCCAGGATGTTGGGAAGAGATGGACAAACATTGGGCGGTGGGGGGGGGGGTTGTTGTACGTGTGCGGACGGGTAGGGTGGGGGGGAGATAAAGAAGAAGGAAGAAGATGGTTAAACCAGGGGGGAAAGAGACAGCGAACGACCCACACGGATGCAGACCAACCAACCAACCTACCAACCAACCCCCCCCCCCCAAAAGATCCTGGCGCCTTTCCTCCCCGGTGGAGAAAGGAGCCAAGCGCGAACTTACCATGTTTGGAGTGAAATTTGCCCATCTCTCTGCCCGGCTCCACCAAGGCGATGGCATTTGGGAAAGGGGTGCAGCGCAGAGTTGCAGCAGGGCGCGTTCGCCTTGGGAGAGGCGCCTTCCTTTGGGCAGCCGGAGGAGAGCCTCGCAGGCTCCGGCGGGTGCTGTTTCTTCCTCCTGCTTCTTCTCCTTTCCTTCCTTCCTTCCTTCCTAGATAGCCACGCGGTCCGCTCTTCCCTCTGCCCGGCACGAATGCGGAGTGGAGAAGCGACTCAAAGGCACCGCGAGCGAGACGGAGCAACGAGGCGCCCAAGCGCACCGGCGACGCGCCGCTCTCGACTCGGCGCCCCGGCGGCAGCGACGCCTCGCTGGCTCAGCCTCCCTTGCTCGCTCGCTCGCTCGCCTCGCGTTCCCCTCCCTTCCCAAAGACCGAGCAGAGGCGGTTACAAAAGACCTCACTTCACCCCCCAGGAAACGTGATTGACGCCTCATTGAGATGAGACCACTCGCGGGCCCCCTCTGGAAGCGGATTGGAGCGAGGCGGCACATGAAAGCGCGCCACGCTCCTTTTGGAGTCTCCAAAAAAAACGCAGCAATGAAAGGAGCGGCGGCGGCGGGGCTTTGGTGCATTTCAGCTCCTCCAGCCAGGCGCAGGCAGCTGAGCTCAGAGCCATAGAGGCGAAAGGCCCCGGGCCAGAGAAGAGGCGAGCGCCGGCGCTCGCTCGCTCGCCATCCGCACACACCTGGCCCTCGCCGCTGCAGCGCGCGCGCAATTGAGGCAGCGACGTCGCTCTCGGTTTTACATCTTCTCCCTCCTCCACGGCCATCAGTTCCCAGGAAGTTTGGGGGGAAAGTGGCCTTTAGGACTTCGCCTAGGCGGGCTGGGCTTTGGGGCAAACCGTTGCCGAAACTACTAGAGATGACTGTCTTTGGACGGAGTCAACAGTCATAAGAGCATAAGAGGAGCCCTGCTGGATCAGGCCACAGCCCACCTAGTCCATAAGAACCTCAGAGGAGCCGTGCTGGATCAGGCCACATCCCACCTAGTCCATAAGAACCTCAGAGGAGCCCTGCTGGATCAGGCCACAGCCCATCTGGTCCATAAGAACCTAAGGGGAGCCCTGCTGGATTAGACCCCAGCCCATCTAGTCCATAAGAACCTAAGAGGAGCCTTTCTGCTGGATCAGGCCACAGCCCATCTAGTCCATAAGAACTTAAGAGGAGCCCTGCTGGATCAGGCCACAACCCATCTGGTCCATAAGAACCTAAGGGGAGCCCTGCTGGATCAGGCCACAGCCCATCCAGGCCATAAGAACCTAGGAGGAGCCCTGCTGGATCAGGCCGCAGCCCATCTAGTCCATTAGAACCTAAGGGGTGCCCTGCTGGATCAGGCCGCAGCCCATCTAGCCCATAAGAACCTAAGGGGAGCCCTGCTGGATCAGGCCACAGCCCATCTAGTCCATAAGAACGTAAGGGGAGCCCTGCTGGATCAGGCCGCAGCCCATCTAGTCCATAAGAACCTAAGGGGAGCCCTGCTGGATCAGGCCACAGCCCATCTGGTCCATAAGAACCTAAGGGGAGCCCTGCTGGATTAGACCCCAGCCCATCTAGTCCATAAGAACCTAAGAGGAGCCTTTCTGCTGGATCAGGCCACAGCCCATCTAGTCCATAAGAACTTAAGAGGAGCCCTGCTGGATCAGGCCACAGCCCATCTGGTCCATAAGAACCTAAGGGGAGCCCTGCTGGATCAGGCCACAGCCCATCTAGTCCATAAGAACCTAAGGGGAGCCCTGCTGGATCAGGCCGCAGCCCATCTAGTCCATAAGAACCTCAGAGGAGCCGTGCTGGATCAGGCCACAGCCCATCTAGTCCATAAGAACTTAAGAGGAGCCCTGCTGGATCAGGCCACAGCCCATCTGGTCCATAAGAACCTAAGGGGAGCCCTGCTGGATCAGGCCACAGCCCATCTAGCCCATAAGAACCTAAGGGGAGCCCTGCTGGATCAGGCCACAGCCCATCTAGTCCATAAGAACGTAAGGGGAGCCCTGCTGGATCAGGCCGCAGCCCATCTAGTCCATAAGAACCTAAGGGGAGCCCTGCTGGATCAGGCCACAGCCCATCTGGTCCATAAGAACCTAAGGGGAGCCCTGCTGGATTAGACCCCAGCCCATCTAGTCCATAAGAACCTAAGAGGAGCCTTTCTGCTGGATCAGGCCACAGCCCATCTAGTCCATAAGAACTTAAGAGGAGCCCTGCTGGATCAGGCCACAGCCCATCTGGTCCATAAGAACCTAAGGGGAGCCCTGCTGGATCAGGCCACAGCCCATCCAGGCCATAAGAACCTAGGAGGAGCCCTGCTGGATTAGGCCGCAGCCCATCCAGTCCATAAGAACCTAAGGGGAGCCCTGCTGGATCAGGCCGCAGCCCATCTAGTCCATAAGAACCTAAGGGGAGCCCTGCTGGATCAGGCCGCAGCCCATCTAGTCCATAAGAACCTAAGGGGAGCCCTGCTGGATCAGGCCGCAGCCCATCTAGTCCATAAGAACCTAAGGGGAGCCCTGCTGGATCAGGCCGCAGCCCATCTAGTCCATAAGAACCTAAGGGGAGCCCTGCTGGATCAGGCCGCAGCCCATCTAGTCCATAAGAACCTAAGGGGAGCCCTGCTGGATCAGGCCGCAGCCCATCTAGTCCATAAGAACCTAAGGGGAGCCCTGCTGGATCAGGCCGCAGCCCATCTAGTCCATAAGAACCTAAGGGGAGCCCTGCTGGATCAGGCCGCAGCCCATCTAGTCCATAAGAACTTAAGGGGAGCCCTGCTGGATCAGGCCGCAGCCCATCTAGTCCATAAGAACCTAAGTGGAGCCCTGCTGGATCAGGCCGCAGCCCATCTAGTCCATAAGAACCTAAGTGGAGCCCTGCTGGATCAGGCCGCAGCCCATCTAGTCCATAAGAACCTAAGGGGAGCCCTGCTGGATCAGGCCGCAGCCCATCTAACCCATAAGAACCTAAGGGGAGCCCTGCTGGATCAGGCCACTGCACTGCCTTGAGTGATATTGCAGGGCAGGAATCCAGTCCAGCAGAGGCAAGTGTAGAATTGCCCCATCAGGTGCAACCATAACTGAAGCATGACCATCTCAAAGGCTTCAAAAAGAATGTGAAACGGTATCTTGCATTTCCCTATCAGAGAGCCTTCCAAGCAACCTGATGGCAAGAGCCACATCACCAGCAGCAGCCCTCCAAATGTATAGGCCAGCATCCATCTTGAATGGTACCTGTTTTGTGGTTGGGAAGTGACTCCTGGGTTTTCTTGGCAGAGATACAGAAGTGGTTTGCCACTGCCTACCTCCCAGGAAAGATTGAGGATTGAACTGGTGACCTTCTGCTTTCTGGGCAGTTTGGTCTAGGCAAAGAAATATGGCTAGATGGATGATGTTAACCATCATGGATTTGGAGGCTTTGCTTAGCCACGCCTGATAGTCCCCCCTTAGTTTCAGATGGAATTGGGAGGAAGAAGCAATCGCTGCTTCAAAACCTTGGTTCTCTAGATGTCCCACAGAACATTAAAAACAAGTTCTATACTCCCTCCATATTTGGAGCAAAATGTTGATCTCTCATTAAACCCATCACCACATCCAAAAGCTGTAGCATCATGCAATGATCAAGCAGGAAGCTGGTGGTTTGTAGAGCTCTGTTTGAAACACAGTAATGCCCCCGTTATCTGCTTAACTGGTAAACGTGGATCCACTCATCTGCAGATGACCAGACTAGCTTCCCTCCCCCCCACACTGGTGCCATCAGAGGCTAAACCTAGGTCTCCCCCCCCCTCCATCAGGAATCATAGGAGATCTCACACAATTTAGCCTGAGAAGACTGAGAGGAGGCATGATCACAGTCTTCAAGTATCTGAAGGGCCGTCACAGTGCAGAGGGATCATCCCAATTTTCATGTGCACAAGATGGGAGGACTAGAAACAATGGGATGAAACTTCAAGGAAGTCAGTGCAGTTTAGCTATTAGAAAAAACTCTGACAATCTAGGAGGCAATCAGTCAGTGAAATAGGTTGCCACAGGAGGTGGTTAGCTCTCCTTTACTGGGGGTCTTCAAGCAGAGGCTGGACCTACATCTGTCTGAGATGGTCTAGGAAATCCTGCATTGAGCAGGGAGTTGGACTTGATGACCCTGGAGGTCCCTTCCAGCTCTGTGATTCTATGATTCCTTGGGAATCATAGGAAACTGCACAGGATTTCCTGTGAATCATGGGAAATCTCGGGTGACCTCCTGGTGTTTGTAATATCCACACTTTTCCATATCCACAGGAGATCTTTGAACCTATCCCCCACAGATACGGGAGCAGGCCAGTACCAAATCTGAGCTTATCTTAGAACATGCAGGATAGAAGGGAAAATAAATATACACTCACATGGATGCAACATTGTAGCTGGTTGTTACTATGAAATTGTATCCCATGGGAGAAATTCTGCAAAGAAGGATATTTAAAAAAAATTCAGAATACAAAATAAAAGAAAAAGAAAAGAAAGAAAGAAAGAAAGAAAGAAAGAAAGAAAGAAAGAAAGAAAGAAAGAAAGAAAGAAAGAAAGAAAGAAAGAAAGAAAGAAAGAAAGAAAGAAAGAAAGAAAGAAAGAAGCCTTTTAGTACCATCTGAACTTTTAGGTCATACTGCATTCACACAGACAATGTAACCCTGAAGCCCTGTTAAAAGTACACCTGCTCTGTAATAATATAAGAACATTACAACCTAGTAGATGAGGCCATAGCCTATCTGGTCCAGAATCTCATGGACCACCACTTGCTTCTAGCCATTCTTAGGCTCTTGCCTCCCTACAAGAGGCACCCTGCCTATCCCTCCAACCCAGATATAGTATCTAGGGATCTATTCTAGCAGCCACTGATCCATTTGACCTCCATGAATTGGTCTAACCCTTCTTCTATGCAACTATTCAAGGTATACAAGTCCCGCCATTCCCTCTTCCACGCAATTATAGTATTAAAAGTGTTATATCCCTCTTTAAAAGGACACTTATAAAAGGGTTTCGACAGCCCTCTTGTATGCAACTGTTAAAAGGTGTAACCTGTAATTCCCTCCTCTGCTGTAAAAGTTGCAGGAGGCCTGCAATTCCCTGTCCTATGCCATTATTAAAGGTGAAGGAGCCCAGTCATTATTGTCTTGCGAGACCCAATGAGCTGCTTCTGTCTCTTGCATGAACACATCGTTTCTCACATCCACATCATCAAACTAAGAGCAAGTAAGTGAACACCTTTGAAGCCCAAGGATGTGACAGTCTGTTGGCTTTAGCCAGTGTTGATCACCCAAGTGTTGCCTTCAAGGGCCTTTCTGCACTTGGACGTATTCTGGGATGGAGATCTGTTGTCCACGTGCTAATGCAGATTATGACAGGCCTCACCTGGGGCCTCCCGTAGCCTGCGCTAGCATGTGGACAGCAGGCCTCTATTCTGAGATTTTATTCCAGAATGAGGCCAAGTGCAGAAAGGCTCCAGGTTTACAATTGTAATTTGTCTTCTGTGGCTAGCTACATCTTCTGACACGCCCTGGCTGCTGTCACACCTTACCTTTAAACAGTTCTAAGGCTGTTCTTTACCTTCAGAGAACACACACTAAAGTGCATTTCCATTTCTTTTGTGGACTTTCCTTCCCTGATTAGGATTATCCTGTATTCGGATTATCCCAGCACTGGCTCCGTTTCAGAAATGGACTCAGAGGGATACTGGTCTCCGTCCTGCTCTGATGCAGCATACAGAGTAGCCACTAGGTTCCTCTGGAGCTCAGAGCTGAAGAAGGTGACCACCCCTTGGACTGCTGGATCAGTCAGTCAAATTGATCCCGCCTCCCAGAGTCCTGCTGAAGAATCAACTACTCGACCTTGACCAGCTCCTCAAGTTGGCAGCTTTCTTGGATGCCCAGCACCAAGGCTTCTCTCAAGCCTGCATTCTTTGGCTGTGCATCCTCACTGGGGCTGCTGGAACGAGCAAGGGAGACAGGGAAACCCCTCACCCCTTGTTTGACATGGGCCGGAGGGGGTTCCTGTGGGAGGTTCCCTGGATGATCTAACAACAGCCATCAACTTGAAACTTTCCAAAGCGGAGGCTCACAGAGGAGCACTGCTGGATAAGGCCACAGCCCATCCAATCCAGCATCCTGTCACACACAGTGGCCAACCAATTACGCATGGACATCTCGAGCAGAAGGCAAAAGCAAAACCTTCACCCACTCTCAGAACCCTGCAAATCGCCTTAGAGGCATCCTGTCTGTCCCCCTCCCTGCAGCCTGAAAGATGTCCTTAGGCATCCATTCTGGTAGCCACTAATCCATCTGTCATCCATAAATTTGTCTAACCCTCCCTTAAAGCCATCTAGGCTGGTTGCTGCTACCACCTCTTCTGGCAGCAAATTCCATAGACCGATGACCCTCTGGGGGAAGAAACACTTCCCCTTGCCTGATCTGACTCTCCTACCAGGGTTCAAGGGTTTGGCAACAGTGGAGTGGGCTTGAGAAGAGGCAGCCTGGGCTGGGAGGTGAGACCCCCACAAGGTAGGTGCAGACAGGCTGGAAATGCTTTGAACTCCCAGCCAGACAGGCTAACATGTTGAAGTGTGGCTAGGCAGCCTCTCCTGTGTAATCAAAGGTGCAGAAGCTCTGTAGCTCCCGTTTAAAGCAGCTATTAAATGTGAAGGAATACAGAGTGAAATAAAGGGCCCCAAAGCATCTTAGAGGTGGGAGCATCCACTTGCTTAATCCAAAGGCCAGAAAATGCACTTCCAAAGTGTCTTCTCTGGCCCTTAATGTGGATCAGAGGTGGGATGGTAACATTAACATCCATATGCTGCCATCTCTAAGCTGTTGTTGTTGTTTTAAGTGATTTGATGCAGCTTTTAGTTAAGTCCTGTGAACCCAATCCTGTTCTGCCCAGGCATTTTCAGGCTTTGATTGCATTCAGACCAGCTGAAGTTGAAGTCAAGCAAATTTCCAGCACTGCTGGAAAAGAGAGAGAGAGAATGAGATGAATGGTAATTACAATGTGGTTTCATAACCACAAGGACTTTCAGATACACAAAGTCTTTTGTTTTCCTCTCCTTCAATGAACCATGTTAAGAAACGATGTGTAGTAAAATATCTGAGTAAAGCACACCATTCATAAAACTGTAATAGTGATTAAAGGGGCCTCCCCTGTAACCCTGTGACCGCAGAGGAATTTTTTCGAAAGGTTGAGATCTGTGACGCAGGCAGAGGGGAGTCTGTGTGGGTTTGTCTTCTTCTCCGTTGCCCTTTCATTCGTGCCGAGCACGCTAAAGCTGCTGAGGAGGGCTGACGCTGAAAGAAAGCCCTCTTGAACCCTGGTGCAATAGAAACCTGTTCTCATATGGTGATGGGAAATTAAATTTGTGCCAGTATTAAAATAAAGCAGAAGACAGCACTTTCCACAGTTTAGAGGAAGGAAGGAAGGAAGGAAGGAAGGAAGGAAGGAAGGAAGGAAGGAAGGAAGGAAGGAAGGAAGGAAGGAAGGAAGGAAGGAAGGAAGGAAGGAAGGAAGGAAGGAAGGAAGGAAGGATCATTTTGTCTGTCCTGATTCTTTCTGGACTCAGCTTTACTAGGTGGGAGAGAAAAATGTCTCCATATTCACTTTCTCATTTAAAACTTCATTATACAAATCTGTGTTATGCAAGGGACAAGTGATATCCCCAAATATCTGAAGGAACATCTAGTCCTGTATCAGACTACCTGTGCCTTTAGATCTGGAGGGGAGGCCCTCCCATTTATCCCACCACCTTCAGCAGCAAAAGGTGGGCACCCTAGAGAGGGCCTTCTCAGTGATGGACCCCAGGCTATGGAATAGTCTCCCCCTTGAGGTGCATCAGGCTCCCTCACTGTATATGTTCAGGAAGGCAGTGAAGACTCACCTCTTTACCCTGGCCTTCGGTTAAATGGGGCTACATTTTTCTCTTCCCACTGACAGATGCTCTTATTGTTTTAATGTTTTAATGATGTTTAATGATCTTTGATTTCAGATGCTGTTACCTGCCTGGAGACCTACAGGTATAGGGCAGGATAAAAATGTACATACACACACACACACACACAGTCCCCCCTCCACCCAAAAAAACAGTGAAAATAAAAGATACAGTGTAAATGACACATTATTTCAAAAACCGAATGCAAGTTATCATGAGGCCATGAGTTAAAATACTGTACTATCAGGGAACAGAAATATTTTAAGGATTTTTCAGGAGGAGCATTGAACTCTTCCTTGGAAGTTGCCTTGGACAGCATTTTTGCCCTTCTCTCTCTCCCTTCCTCTGTAGGCCTGGAAACTTTCTCGACTTTTAACATCGTCTGGTCTAAATTCAGCTGAAGTCTGAAGGTGCTGCCTGGGCAATATAGAATAGAGTTCTTAGGATCTCACTAGTCTTCTCAAGCCTTCCACTGGCGTATGTCCAGAAGCCATTAGTGTGAGATGGGATCTCAGACTAGATGGGCTGTGACCTGTTCCAGCAGGGCACCTCTTAGGTTCTTATAGGCAAATTCATGGAGGACAGGTAGAATAATAGCTTCTATTACTTTGATACCATCTCCAGATTTGGGAGACACAGGCAGGATGCCTCTAAAAGCCATTTGCAGGGACTCAAGAGCAGTGACAGTTTTGCTTTTCTCTTCAGCTTGAGATGCCAAGAAGCACTTGGTTGTCCACTAGACGGGCCGTGACCTGATCTGTCAGGCTCTACTTAGGTTCTTATAGATACATTCATAGAGGGCAGAGACATCAATGCCTACTAGAATGGATGATTAGGCACTACCTCCTGGTCGAAGAGACAAGCATGATGCCTCAAAAGGCCATTTGCAAGACACTGAGAGTAGATCTCATCTTCTTGAGATGCCCAGAAGCAACTGGTGGACCACCAAGTGAGACAGGATGCTGGACTAAACAGGCTGTGGCCTGGTCCAGCAGGGCTCCTCTTAGGTTCTTAGGTTAACCCACTTTGGTCATCTAAGGTTACTTTCTTTCCCCTGTCCCTCCTCCTGGCAATTAGAAGCTTCTGAGTCTATCATGTAGCTTCTTTCCAACCAAAGCAAGCAACGTTTGACGGCTAAAATTGGAAAGTTACCCCTTGCCCTCCGTTGATGAAAACCCCCCTTTTTATTATTCTTTATTTTTTATTTTATCCTGGCAGCAGAGGGAAGAAGCAAATGTAGTTTTTTTAATTTCTTTTTTTTTTTTTTGAAAGGGGGGGGGAAGATGGTGAGAGAAACACCCTTGGAGCAATGTTTTTGGACACAAACATACACAACTTATTAGAACATAAGATCAAAGGCGGTGTCCTACTGTTCCCCTTTGAATGCTTCCATTGTGCTGGTATACTGAAGTCTGGTAGAGAGTTAGAACAGGGGGGAGGAGGCGAGAGGAAACCCTTTGTACAAAGATACTTGTCACAGAGAAAAGCTCATAAAAGGTGATGTGAGTAAAGACACCAGGTGGAGTATAAACCACCCTTATTGTTAAGAAATGCAAATAAAAACCCCTCATCTATATTAAAACTTCTTCCCTTGTCATTTCTTTAGATGCTAAAAGATTATTGAAGTCCCTGGAACTGCTGTTTTTTCCCCTTCCCTCTACCCCACTTCTTTCTTTTGTTTCCCTGTGCAATATACCATGCATGATAAAGTTAAGTTTTCTCCTTCCTCAGCAAAAAAAACCCTGTAAGTTAGAAGAGGAAAACTCATTTCAGCAAAATACTTTTTTGAAGGAACAGGGGGCAGAAACTTGGAACAGCGATTCCTTCTTCTTCTTCGTGATGCACCTCCAAAATAAATAGGTCCCTCACTTGTCCAGAATGTGGAACTGTGCCATGTTTATTTGTTTGTTTAAGAATTTATATCCCCCCCTTTACCAAACGGTCCCAGGGCGGGTTACAATAAGAACAAAACTTATCAAATATTAAAACATAATTTAAAATATAACCTCTCCCTCCCTAACAGGACAGCACCCTGAGGAAGCTATTTGAATGGCAAAAGCCTGGGCGAAAAGACACATTTTCACCAGGTGTCGAAAACTATACAGCATAGTGGTGAACCTCAAGAGGAAAGCTGTTCCAGAGTCGAAGGGCCACCACAGAAAAGGCCCACTTGTATGTCCCTGTGCCTCATACTTCTGTAAGGGCGTGTTCCCACCTACTGCAAACCTAAATTACTCTGGTCTGGAGTAATCCGGGTTCTGCTGTGGGTTTGAGTTGGAGGCTGGGAACAGCACCGAGTGTGCATCAGGCTGTTTCCAAACCGAACCCGCAAGTGCACAGAAGTACACCTGCAAAAGGTGTGGCACACCAGTTTTTGGGGACAGGAGCTGCCGCCACCAATGCTGCCAGTCTCCTCCTCCTTTGATCCTGCAACCAACAAGGTCAGCAAAGCCCCATCCTCTGCTGCCTTCCTGCCTTCCTTTTCCCTCCTTGCTTCTCTACCCCAACTTCATTGCACACCTGCCTGCCACCCGACACCGCCAAATTCAAGGGGCAGCCTCCCCTCCCCGCACACACACCCCTCGCTTGCTCACCCCGGCTGTCTGCTCTCCTCCTGCACTCGCCTTCTCTGGCACTAAAATCTAGACCGGATTGGAAAGTCCTCTTTTGACCAGGGTTTTTCCCCCCAGATTTCTGCAGGGGGTTCTGCAGAAAATCTGAGAGGAAAGAACTGGCATGGGAATGGCCCTTCCTGGATTTGGACTATTGGCAAATTTAATGGGAAATCTGGATGCCGAGTCCGAATCCAGTCCGGATTTCAGTCCCTATGGGAATGCAACCTATGAGAAGGAACTACAAGAAGGCCCTCTCCTTGAGATCTCAGTGCCTGGGCAGGTCTATATGGGAGAAGGCGCTCCTTCGGATACCCAGGGGCAAATTTAGCACTTTATATGTTAGTGTCAACACCTTGAATTGGGCTCTGTAGCGAATAGTTTAAGAGGATGCATTAGGGCATGCTAGACTGCCAGTGGACCTCAATATGGAGACCTACCAGTGATCCAGCTCAAAGGACCCTTGATCAGGACCACACTCTTTCCTTTGCAGATGGAACACACGAGAGTTGGGCAGGTTCTCCTGCATTCATTAAAGTTGAGATCCAGAGAAAAGTGGGATTTCAGAAATAGCCAGAGTCCTTCAATGGTTGTTAAACGACCATGGGCATAATAATCAGTGGAAATGGAAGATGGAAACATTTTCAGGTGTTTGGTGACAAACCATCTGTTCTTCTCCCTGTGAGGTAGGTGGGACTGGGAGAGCTCAGAAAGACAGCTGTGACTAGCCCAAGGTCACCCAGCTGGCTTTGTGGAGGAGTGCGGAATTGAACCAGGAGACCATCAGATAAAACTCCAGTAGGCTAGCCACAAGACCAAACTGGCTGATGCTGGGAAAGATGGAAAGCAAAAGGAGAAGAAGACAACTGAGGATGAGATGGAACATGAGCTGGTGCAAACTCTGGGAGACAGTAGAGGACAGAGGAATTGGACGTGACTGATGGAGGGATGGAGGGATGGGAGGACTTTTCAGCGCTCTCACACACACATACATGTGTATACAGCATACTACAAATTAAGGAATCATGCTGTTGTGCTCCTTAATTAATGCAACTCAAGCAACTCAAGGGGCTTCTGAACTGAAAAGAACCCCAACTTTAGTCCAGGGAAAGGATGTTTGCAATGTATTGCAAATGAAAGGAAAGTGCGTGCTGAGTTTTACCTCTTTTTCTGAGCAGCCTTATATGTGAGGTGCAATTAACTCTGTAAGTCTTTCCTGGGACAACCAAGGTCGTAGCCTATCGAAAAGTGAGTCGGGGCCGTTGGGGGGTCCTCAGAGTAAGGCAGAGGCCTCCCCTTGGCTTTTGGCTCTGCGTTGCCCGTCTGCGAGGGATCGGGCTGTGTGTCGAATGCGGGGACCTGCACCCTCCACTCAGACATATTCAGCACCAACCACGCCGAATGCAAACACAATTAGAGCATTCAGGAGGAGACAGTAGGAAATTCCCTTTGATGTCGGGATAAATTGAGAATCTGCACGGTTTTGTCTGCGATGACAACCATCCCAGGTTTTCTAATGGGTATCTAATGGTAAAAGAGAATTTTATGATGCTCATTAATTACCAAACTGTCATGTGCTCCTAGCAGAAAGAAAGTAATCCTTTTCCCCCGGATTAGACAGCCACCACAAAGGACTTCAAAGAGCACGCACTCCCCTCCCCTGAGAACTGCCTTACATAAACCTCACGGCTCTAATGAAAAGCAGGGGGAACAGTTGGCAAACCTACCCTTCCCGCTGAAGGAGCAGCGCATGGCGGGCGGCAGCTGAAGGCTCTTGCCTTGAACTTCTTTCTACAGGGGATCCAAGTCCTCCCAGCTGCACCCGAGACCTACCAGGGTTCTCAAGGAAAGAAAGAGATGCCCCTCGCAGCCTGGAGTGGAGAGGACACCCAGAGGGCCTGCAAAGGGCTGCACTCCAGGAATTGGGTCCCCTTCACTTACTGGAGGAGCCCTGGGCAAGGGACTTCCCACCAGGCCTCTCTCTTCCTGCCCAAGGCTCAGGTCAAGTGCCTTCTGCCTTCCCTTCTGCTTCCTTTGCTCTGGCTTCGGAACTGCTTGGTAAGGAACTAAGAAAGACCTACATGAAACAAGGAGGAGGAGGTCACCTATGGGATCAGACCAGCCTGGGGTCACAGCGGTCAACGAGTTGGCTGGTACCCATCAGTACATGAGCCAGTCTGGCCTTGCAGTTAGAATGCTGGACTTATATCCTGTAGTCACTGGGGTTGATTCTGCGCTCCTGCGCTCCTGCACAAATCCAGCTGAGTGACCTTGGGCTAGTCACAACTCTCTTTCTGAGCTCTCCCAGCCCCACCTACCTCACAAGGTGTCTCGTGTGGGGAGAGTTCCCTTAAATGGGTGAGAAAAGCAGGGTAGATAAGCGAACTTTTCTTTTTCCTCCACAAAGCCAGCTGGGTGTCCTTGGGCTAGTCACAGCTCTCTTTCTGAGCTCTCACAACTCCACCTACCTCACAGGGCATCTGTTTTGAGGAGAACAGAAGGTTTGTCAGCCACTTTGAGTCCCCTTAAATGGGTGAGAAAAGTGAAGTAGAAAAGCTCACACTTCTTCTTCTTCTACATAAGAAACATCCTGCTGGATAGACCAATGGCCCATATGTTCGGGTGGCTTGCTCCCACAGTGGTCATCTAGTGGCATATGGAAGTGGCTCATGCAGTGGGGAGTACATGAGAACAACAGATTGTCCATCTTGCCATCTCCTAGAAGGTAGCCTTTAGTGGTGCACCATTTCTAAAGCATTCAGAGACTGAGCAAAGACACTCCTGTTCATTGTTTTTATACTTCCATTGTGACTCAGCCAGGAATTCCCAGGTTCTAGGCCAACTTCCTAGCTTAATCAACCCAGAACCAGGGAGTCCTTGAATTCAAAGACCCATTCATCCATAGAAGCTTTCCTGAATGATCTTAGGCCACTATCTCTCAACCTAACCTACCACACAGAGTGCTGTGAGAGTAACACAGAAAAGAGTAGAATAGTGTGTTGTAGAATAAATACATATACCACCTTCACCCTCATTATGACATGCTGTCTCACCAAAAGCCAACTTCCTCATCTTTATAGAACCAGGTAAATGCATCTTTGGCTACGTACAGATGACACTTACTTATCCTGCCATATTTAGACATTCCAGAAAAACAACCACCATGGATATTCTGGAATAACTATGCTTTATTCTGAATCTTCCAATACAATGGAATGAGCAACCAAAGTCGAAACAACCTTTATTCTTCCAGGTTTTTCTGAGACA